>BPLQ01010269.1:145000-270090 GCA_021605075.1 Caerostris darwini
TTGGCCTTTTTTCCAGTGCCTAGTGAGTTGTATAGTGCTTCATATTGTATTAGGAATACTTCATTCTTATTTATGCCTAGAATTTTCAAACTTTGATATATTCTTTTGGCTATTAAATGCTATAGTGTTTCTTGTAGAATTTGGAATACTTCATTCTTCATTTACGACTAAATTTATCTTACTTTTGAACATTCTTTTAGAGATTCTTAAACAATTCATTCTTCTAGAAGTTCTTGATCTATTCAACAGTGCTATATTCCTGTGGCTATTGAATTTGGCCATTCTTGCAGTATTCCGATCAATTGCTTCATATATCTCGTGCATTATTAAATATTGGCATATTCCCGACTTTATTCATCCGTTCTCAAACGTTCACACACGATAAGTTGAAATTTGCCGAGCAGATTTTATTTTTTTTTTAATTTAAATTATTTACAAAATAAGTTATTTCTAAATGTAAATTGATTTGATAATATAAATGCATATAATACAAAATTCCAATATACCTGTCCATCAGCTCGGGAATACATCGTGGGAACTATTTTTACATAGTATTGAAACATCATAGCCCCTAAAAATAGAACATTTATCTATTATTATTTCAAAATTATGTTGCGTCAGATTGTTACAAAAACCACTAATAGATGGCAGCACATCACAAACAAAAATTCATTTGCAGCTCGTGAATCATACTTACCGTATAATGTTTAATATTTTATTTAATATCATTAAAAATATGAATACACTAAATAATTCCACCAACATTATGATTTCATTTGAAATAACTTTTGGCATCATGTATGTTTTTATTTTCATTAAAAATAGCATAGTTTTTGAAGTCATTTATCAATTTTTAACTATGTTACACTTCTTATGAAATATAAATTAAAACATAAAATGATAATAAAAATGAACGCTAATAACAAGGTGAAACTTAAATTAATAAGAATTAATTGGCTATTTACTTTTTTAAAAGTATCAAATAAATTCATGATCACAACTGTAATAATGCGCTTTCTTTCTTTTTTTTATTATGGCAGAAACTTTTACGATTTAAAAGTTATGTGCATTTTAATAACAGTTATATAAGAATAACTTTTTTAAAAAAAACCTTTTATAGTGGCAAATAAATTTGATCAAAAAATACCACATAGGGCTCAGCCGGGATTTGAACCCGGGACCTCTCGCACCCGAAGCGAGAATCATACCCCTAGACCACTGAGCCTACTCTCCTGAAACTAATATTACGATATTAAAATTAATTAAAGCGCATAAAAATAAACAAATAGTAGAAATAAATTAATAAGTATTATCTAGTTCCTAAAATATCCTTAGATTTTATTTCTCTTCCTTTTCACTAAATATAATTATTACTTTTACTCAAATTGGGGGGGAAAAAAAATTGTATTTTGCAGTTTTTTTTTTTTTTTTTAAATTGAAAATCATTGAAATAACCAATTTTTCATCCAAAATTTTTTAATTTATATAAATTCTCTCTTTATGTTTAAACCTTTCATACCTTTTAAATACTTTTCAGGAATTTAAAAAAAAAAATCCAAAATTATCTTTACATTTTTTTCTCTTTCATATTCAATTGGAGATTAGATAAAAATTAGAGGAACATTTACGGAAGTTTAAAATAAAAAATATAGTCATTATTGATACTTGGATATCTCAGTTAAATTTGGATCTTGCCGCATACACTATAATACAGATTAGAGAAATATAATATAATCATAATCAATTTATATAAAAAATAACCAAGTAAAAAAAAAATTACAGAAAAATTTCATGATTATTTAAACATAAAAGACGTATTTTCAAGGAAATTAATACTTATTTAAACATGAATAAAATAGCTTCTTTCATAATAAGATGTATAATTTCAAAGAAAGTCAGGAAAAATAATTTTTTTGCCCTAATTCATAGGCAATCAAAACAGAACAAGTTCAATATTTCTTTGTGAAAATATAGAACAAAAAAAGTAACAAATATTCTCATAAAAAAAAAAAAAAAAAAAATTGCTTTGAACATTTTGAAAAACAATCATACCTTTAGATTTACCGTTTGAAAAATAATTATGTTTCTAGACAAATTTTTAATTGGATTCTAAGCGATGCAATCTAAATTTAAAAGTACAAATAGAAAAATATTAAAAATATCATATATAAGAAAAATCCTAACTTCATGTCATTCCAATACATTTCTATAAAAGCAATAGTTGATAATAATGATTATTTTCTAGATAAAAATAGTTATAAAAGATGCCAATGATTAAAAAAAATATCTTTAGGATGCATGAAATGAAGTTTATATATAATTTTAAGCCCAAAGTTTATTTTAAGTATTTATATTTGCTGTTTATTTATTTTTATATATGGAATAAAGAATTTTCCTAACTTATTTTCTAATTTAGTAAAATTAAATTGATATTTTGCCCTAATTTTTACAATTTAGCAATATTATTATTTTACATCATAACCTCTCAGAAAATATTTTATAAATCCTTAAACACACCATAAAAATTATTTGTTATGTTATAAATTATTATCAAAAACCCTAAATAATACCTTTATAATTTATACAACGTTTTAAAATCTTTTCCATTTTAATGGAGAGCTGTATATTTTTAAATAGTGCTTTTTATATTCCATTAATATCCATTTATTCTCACATAATTAATTTTTTAATTATTAAATAGCATGTTATACCATATGATTCTCAAGTATATTCATACATGAATTTACGAACAGCTTTTTAGAAAATAAAAGCACATATAGTCCCATGGATCACACATAGGGGTGCTAGTCGGATATATGCTGTCTTGTAAGAAAAAAGTATAACACGTAATGTGAAATTTTTTTCATCTAGTTTTTCTTTTAATATCACATCATCTAAAATTATAATTATTAAACAAATTTTCTATTGCAATTAAAATTCCTCATAAATGATATTTTCTTCCCTAACATGAACTTTTTACATGAACCGTTTCCCAATTATCCGCATGATTCTTGAGCACCGCATGATAAAAGAGTTTTAAATACTTCAAAGATCTATCGATTTCCGAATCATACTGTATATTAATAATACCTATTAATATTAAAATTTAAGATTTAATATAAACATAGTTTTCCCATATACTCTTTGGACCAAATTAATCAATCACAATCTAGTGCATTACAGGTAAATTTCCCATACAGATGGTAAAATCAACTAATTTAAGTGATAGGAAAAAAAAAGAGAAAAATATATAAAATACTATAATATTTAAAATATTAATTTTGATATGTATTTACTCGGAAATGAAAATTAAATAACAAAGTTTTTTTGTTTTTTTTTAAATTGATGTAAAAGGTGAAACTTTAATTATTTTCATAATAAAATACTTTAATTTTTAAGATAAGTTTTTTTAAAAAAATACATAACTGATTAAAGTAAAAAAAAAAAAAAAAATCTTAATGATTACAAATTAAAACCAAAATTTCATTAATAAATTGAATTTAACTTAGATTTAATATGACATTATAGTAAACAATAAGTTTATTAAATTGTGTATAGATTTTTTATTAAAATAAAATGAGGCAAATTTTTTTCTCCACAAAACCCACATTTTTTTCAATGCAAGCATAATAAATAAAAGATTAAAGAGAATAATAATGTTAAGGTCACTTCACTGAACTACGAAATTCAATTGTTTATAGTTTAGTGCAGTGAACTCGACATTAAAGACCTTTAGAAAACTTATGAGATGAAAAATTATTCCGAAAAAAACAAAACCTCCTATGTTAAATATTAGTAATTTCTAAACTACATAGTTTTTCTAGCCTTTTTTGTGACTGCAAGCATAAAATAACACATGTTTTGATTGATTTTATAATATTTTAATTAATGTAATTAATACATAATTAAGAGACATAATATTGTAACCATCAAATTGAATGAACAATAAATAAATAGAAAAGCTACTAATTAAATTTAGCACAGTAATTTATAAATTAACAAAAATATTTCATAATGATATTAATCCTTTAAAATTAAGATTAAAATACAGTATTATCAACTATTAAAAAATACTTGAAAGAAATAATGCAAATGCTTCACAAATTAAAACAATTTTAAATAGCGATACAGTTATTTATTTGTAAGTCTATAACAGAGATATGAACTCTGTTCAGCAATTATTACAAGTGACAATTTTTGAAAAAGAAGCAGTGATTTTGATATCATATTTTTTATTCTGTTTTCTTGTTAATAATAAAATATAAAAATCAGACATAAAACTAGATATTATTTATATTGTTCGCCCCAAACAATTTAAATTGTTGTTTCAACAAGTAACTAGCAGCTAGCCTCATCATTCTTTTCCAGCAACACATTAACTGGAAATTGAAATTTAGTTTTTATATTTCAATCAAAAAGCTTTTATGAGTTTAATTTCTGCTTGACCCCAATATCCTCAAAATCAAATTATCAGTGGTAGTTAGTATATAAATTTTGAAACAGAATTGAGATAGGCATTTAGCATTGATATTCAATCAAATTATCAAACCAATTATTATTTTTATTTATTTTTTATTATCAAATGAGTATTTGATAATAAAAAATAAATAAAAATAAAATCAAGAGTCCTACTTCGAAGAAAACAATTATTTTTACTCAAATGTATTATTCTATTGAACAGAAGATATGAATTAAGTAATTAATGCCTCATTATTTACCTTTTAAGGTTTGATTAATTAAACACTGTGTTTGTTACACATATATCAACTTTAAAAATATATTTATACAAATAATAAATATAAATAATAATTTGTATAAATTTTTGTATATTAATACTAAAATTACATAAGCATTCATTGCCATTTCTTTCACATAGATTTGCATTATCTGATATTTTTTTCCCTAATTTTAAAATAATTAAAAAAATAATAAAATAATAATAATAAAAAAAAAAAACATAACTCATATTCTCATTTGTATGTTCTCAATGGAACAACAAGCATTTATGATAAAAGAATATTTCAAAAAATATATAATAAAAATTTATTTAAGTTAAAAGAATATTTAATAAAAAAATAATAATTTTTATAAATGAAATGCAATTTAAGAATGAAATTCCACTTCAACAGAAAAGTTATCATGAAGATAAACATGCAGTTTTCCTCAAAAATAAATGTTTTTTAAGAACTTAAGGTAACTTATTTCTGATATTACACCATTTTCATAAAGGGGGAAAAAAGAAAAGACATATTTAAAAAAAAAAAAAAAAAAATTAAAATTTGCTTTTTTTTCTTCTATGCATTATAATTAATTTCAACATTTAAAGGTTATTTATTTCAAAAGACAAATATATAATTGTTCATAACATTCCACTTTAAAACAAATATTGATTAATTACCTCATTTTTTGTAACCTAATATTTTGGTTACTGTAATTCTGCAAGAAAATATTGCTTCTATATATATATAATGCATTAAAAGTCATATATAATGCATAATCAAGGTTATTATAATTCCATTCAATGATAAAGTTTTCTTTTGAAAAGAAAGCAATCCATTTTAATCCAAAACTCCACATTTAATTTACAAATACAAGCATCAATATTTATTTTATCTACAGTTTTATTTAGAATTCAAATTTAGTACACAGATGTGACATTGTAAAAATCGATAAGTTTAGAATAATATAGATTAATCATTGTTAGTTGAAGTGGACTAGATTTCATTTAAAGAAAGAAAAATATTTGTATCTATAAGTATAAGTTTTCCATTTTCATGATCTTTTTTTTTTTTCTGGAACTTATTTTTAAGACAAAAATTTATAGAATCTTTTAAAAAAATTGATAAATAATATTTAGAACCATATTGTTGCTACTTACCTACATTAGCAACTTGCATTGTTCCATCCAATGGATTTGTTTTCCCTGGTATGCTATGCCCAAATGACAAATGACGTATCTTGTGCGTTAAATTAAACTAAAAGATCAATAAAAAAGAAAAAGTGATTATGTATATATGAAAAATTTAAAATTTCTGAAAAAAATTATTTTATTCACTTAGATCAGGGATGGGCAAGCTTTTTCGGTCGCGGGCCAAAAATCGAAAAAAAAAAAGTTTGTTATGTTAATGAGATGAATGAAATTGATTGATTCTTTATATTGAGGTTGGAAGTGTGAGATATTAAATTTGGAAAATTTACGTTCGATAAGGATTTGTAAAACTCTAACTTTGGCATATTTAGAAACAATGCTGGAGATGATTGTTAGATTGCAACTCAATTAATTCAACCTGCAAATTTGACCTCACTGCTTTACAATTTACATTGAAAGGCATGGTAAAAAATATCCAATTCTGTTTGAATGGCACTGAAATCTTGAAATCTGCGTTCGAACTCAAAATGCAGTTTTTTCAAGCCATCTTCATAATTCTTAAGCTTCTCTTCATTTACTGAGGGTATCGAATTTAACCTCGGGAAATGAGGCAAGTCGTTCTTTGCTAGCTGCCCAGCAAACAGATTAAGTTTTAATTTAAAAGCTTTGAGATGGGCCCATATATCATCAATAAATTGATTTTTTTCTTGCATTTTGACATTCAAGTTGCTCATATGACAAAGAAGATCTGTGAAAAATGCATTTTTTTTTAGAGAAAGTAAAAAGATTATCAGTCCTTTGAAAAAAAGGAAGAAAAAAAAGTATTTAATCAAAGCAGAAAAGGAGATGAATATATAATATAAAAATATATATTTCTTTTAATTTGCCACGTTCTGGCAAATTAAAATTCTATCCACGGGCCGGATAGAACCTTCCGGAGGGCCGTAGTTTACCCATCCCTGACTTAGATCATAGATGTAGACTATGGTCAGTCTCATCATAGGAAAAATTCTTTAAAAAGTCTTAGAAATTAAAGTTTTTAAAATAATTTTTTGATATTGAGGAAAGATTTATAGGTTTAAACATAACTTCTTTAATTTAATAAACAGTTACACATTAGAAAAATAAATTATTCAAAATTTATCTCAAACAAAACTTTTAAATAGCTTGGATACAAGGTCCATAACTTTTTAAAATATATTTCTTTTATATGAGGAATTCTACTGCCATTCAGCCTTCATGAATGCATTACATATTCGAGATTTCAAAAACTTATACTATTAATTAAGTTCAATTAATAACTAGATAATGCATTAAAATAAATCTAATCAAATCAGCATATATTTGTGACCAAACATTTATAAAATTCGATAAATAGAAACCACTTCATTAATCACTTTTGCCCTTGATTACTACAAAATTGAATCAAAGATTAATTAAGATTTGCTGAATTAATGTAATACTTTAAATTCATTATTTACTTTTATTATATACATTTTCATTACTTTGCTTTTAAATATATAAAATGATAAAAGCAATATATATATATATATAATACATAACTCATTTTTTCTTGTGTGTGTAACTCGCATGAAATTACAGTAAATATATTCTCACCACAGATTACATGGAATGGACGAATTGATTACTTATTAGGGGTACTAGTCATATAAGTGCAAGGCAAAGCTACTTTGTAAGAAAAAAAGTATAAAAATTAGTATGTAATTTTTACATCCAGTTTTTCTTTTAAATATTGTACAATCAAAATTTAGATTATTAAAAATTAAAATTATTTTTAGTACAATTAAAATCTTCTAAATGACATTTCTTCCCCTATGACACTGATCTTTTTGAATCAATCCAATTTGGCCATTAGCCAATTTTCCACTTAATCGGTGGTAAGATTATATAAGTTTCCTACTCACAAATTTGCAATTTTGATCATGGATAATCACACTTGATAATTTATATTCAAACAACATTTCAAAATTTTTGTGATTGAAATTAATCATTAATTACATAAAGTAACAAAATTTAAATGACTTGAAATATTTATTTGCAAAAATAGGTAAATAAAAATTCTACAATATTCTTTATTTTACATATTTCTACATTTTCTAGTTAAATGGCATAAAAATCATGATTAATAGATAAATTTTGAAAACATTCTGATATTGGATGTACTGAAATATAAATTTTATAAACTGCATTAATTTAATTTAATTAATTTTCACAAGAAAAAAAAAATAAGGATGCTAAATATACTTCAAATGTTATTTACATAATTTTTTACAGAACTAAATCCCAATAGAAAAAGAAAAGAAATTACTGACAGATTAAGGAATTATAATAATAATAAGTTTTTATTCAATAAAACATTTAAGTCAACACATTGATTATTAGTAATGATTTAGAATTGTAATTTAAATACGAGAAGAAATAGTGATAGTAGAATAGAGTGAGTGTAGTTTTAAAATTTTAGAATAAAACAATTATTTGTTTATAACAAAGATAAAAAATAATATTGATTTATAATTTGCCTTAATAATAGTTATTTTATTGTTTGCAAAAAACTTGATTAGTTTTAGATATTGATATCAGGATGTCATCTAAGTTACATTCAAAATATTTCAACATATTATTATTCACTATTATGAAGATTCTTATATTAATGAGTAATAATATTTTTAAAATTATATTTTAAGTATTTAATAAGATCTAAATCATGTTAAAGTTATTAACTTACTTGAGAAGCAGCAAATGGTTGAAGATCATGAACTGAAATAATGAAATTTAAGCAGTAATTTATTAATATTTTTTCAATGTATTAATAATTAAAAATAAAGCTTAATTTTTGTTATTAAAAATGATAATATAAAAATTAATAAATTTAATCTAATATATTTAAATATTGTTCAATTAGACCAATAAAAATAATTCATTAATTTTAATTAATAAATGATTTTAACAAATTAGTTATTTTTAATTAATTATTTAATTTAATTAATTTTCATTGATTAAAACTTATTCTACTGTTATTAAATGCTGAAATCTTACACACAAACTTCTTCATTTTATTGGTAAACTAAATGTTTTGTTTTATAATATATTTTATGACAATAGCTACTATAAATAATTATGAAAATGATTTAATTAGTGACAAAGTTTTAATGCCTTAAAGGTAACAAGGAATTAAAAAAAATAGTAAATTTCATACATGAGAATATACACAAAATTCTAGTTGATTTGTTGTATAACAAATTGTAATAATTGATAAAAATATTGTTAACCAGTCTTACATGAGATTAAAAAAAAAAAAAAATTATTTTAGTGAAAAGACAAACAGCTTTATTTTTAAAATATACTGATTTTAAAATGACTGCAAAGATAGTATTGAAATAAACTGATAAGTACACATTGTATGCATTTCTTACTTACTAAATTGTAAAGTTTAAAATTTTACAATTTAAGTATGCAAATACAGAAATAATAATGCAAAATTCTGAAAATCAAAAAACAATAGGATTTTGATAATATCAGTGATATATTTTTTCACTGACATTAAAAAAATTGGTAGAACGACATTCTTAAAATACCAAAAAGTTATATAAAAAAAAAAAAATAATTAAGTCATTAATTAACATACAGAGAAGCTGCATGCTTATTTAAATTACATATTTAAATAAAGCAAAAAATTTTGAATGGAAAACAAAGTACTGATATGAAATAAGAAATATATACACATAATAATAAGATAATTTATAAATATTTGATTAAGCATAAATGCAAATAAAAATATGAAAAGTTGTTGTTGTGACTAATTCTCAGTGTCTGGCAGTGCAGGACATACACCTTATGAGTCAGATAGGGGAAGGGGAAAATATCCCTTCCCCTATCTGTCTCACAAGGTATATGTCCTTCCCATGAAGGGAAACTTCTGTTGTGATGGAGCACCCATAGGTAGAAGTCCAACTTGGCTCCGTGTCGCTGAAGAAGGAGGGCAGTTAGGAGGAACTGCCCTATTGAATGGGAGAAAATCCGGAAACCCCACTAGGTAGTCTAAATAACAAGGAAAAATGCTGAACATCCCATCATCGAGTCTTCTAGTTTTTGAAACAGTGTCTACAACAATGCTGACAGCAGATTGAACCTCAACCCTAATGCTCACCAGTGGTACACATTACCATTGAGCCACATGTTGGGCATGAAAAGTAGTATTATAATATATACATATAAATATATTGAAATTTGGAATGAATTCTTTAACATTATACATACCGTGAACATGGTGTTGAGTAAAAGTTTTCCCAGGGGCTATATGAAAATTTCCTGCAACCTGAAATATAATATAACTTAAGAAACTAATATGAATTCATAATCTTACAAAAATAAAGAAATGCTACCACACATTTTTTTTAAAAAACAAAAACTCTAGAGTCATCAACAGTTAACTTTTGATGCCTTTTCTTTAAAACAATTTTATGACTTTTTATCCCTTTTCATATTTTACTAATTTCATTATCACAATGAAAAATAGTATAATCCCTTTTGTTTTCTAAGCATTCCTATTTATTAATATTAAATAAAATAATGATTTCACATGACGAAATAAAAATTATTTTCTTACCCTATTTACTTCAACATATCCAAATATTTGGCAACCTTCTTTATCCACTGATTCTAATTTCTTGGTCCACCCTTCCCTTTGACATTGTGCAAAAGTATTGACATCTGGTACAGCCCATCCTCTCAAACGATATGCATTCTGCACTTCCTCACATGTATTGCAGCAACTAAAAGAAGAAGAAAAAATACTTGAGTAAATATTTTTCTTTCGATACATGACAATATGGTGAACATTATTTAATAAATAATTAATTTCAGTTTTAACATTTTAAAAAGTATAGTGCAAATTATTTATATAATTTGATTTAGTAATTAAAGTTATTGTTTCTAAGAAATACATCAATTATATACTGCATTTATAGCATAATGTTATGATTTATCTGTTTGGAAGAATCCATGCAAAATATATAGGATAAGTTATAAAAATAACTAATACTTAGTGGAAAGAAGACATTCATCATAATCATGGTTAACATATCTTTCATTAAAAAAAAAAAATGAAAATAGAAATAAAGATTTTATTATGTTTATTTATCATATATAATCAGAATAAATGCTATATTTTCAGTTATTGATACATTTAACTTTTTGCTATGCATTCTATTAAAGGGTTAAATCTTTACAATCAGATCTTTATAATACAGATGGTACTTTAAATTTCTCTCTCTCTCTCTCTATCTATATATATATATATATTAGCATTCAATAATAACACACATTTTAATTTTAAAAAGTTTTGATTTTTTAATATACCATTTTCAAACCAAAATATATAAATTTAGGATTCAACATGAAAAATATTGCAAACCAAAGCTAAAATAAATAATAATCTAATCCTTACATTAATTTTTTTTGCTTGTTATGACAATCTTTTATATTTCAGGACTTCTTACATAAACTATGGTAGAAGAAGCTTATTTAATTATACATAAATGGACAAAATTTATATTATAAACAAAGCAAAATGTTCTTCTGCAATAACAAATATCTTTTTTTGCAAAGTAAATTTTAATAAATTATATATAAAAATCTGGTCAATTATTGTTAAAACAAATTGAAAACTATTTACTTTTTAGCTCCTACATCTGCTCCATAACAACTTTCACAGCGATTAGGATCCAAAGTAGGAGGAATTGTCTAAAATTAAATTTATTTGAAAATTTAAATATAGTTGTGAATACAGCATATTATTGCAATCAATATAAATAATAAATGGATGGCTAAATTTAATAATATAATAAGTTATTTTATTAAATTATGAATAGATTTTAATAAAATAAAATGAGACAAACAAATTTTTTCCCCCACAAAAACCATATATATATATTTTTTTTTAAATGCAAGGGATAATAAACAGTAAAAGATGAAACAATTGCATACAGAATAATAAGGTACTTCACTAAACTACAAAATTCAGTTGTTTGTAGTTTAGTGCAGTGAACTCGATATTAATGAACTTTAGAAAACTTTTATGAAATGAAAAATTATTCAGAGAAAATCTACAAAACTTCCTATGTTAAATATTAGCAATTTCTGAACTACATGTAAAAACAAAGCAATTTCTGTGACTACAAACATAAAGTAACACAAGTTTTGATCAATCTTATAATATTTTAATTAATTTAGATAATTACCACATAATTAAGAGATTGCTGATTGAGATAATTAATTATTAATTATTATGAAATTTTTGGAAAAAAAAAATGTAAACAGATTGTATATAGCAGATTATAAACAGGAAATTATATTAATAAAAATAATGGATATAAATATGTTATTTAGTGGTCAAATTCATCTTTTCATAAATTTATCTAAACTTACATTATAAAAAGTTAACATTGGCTCTCAGATAAAAGGAATAATTAATAAAATATACTATTAACAAAATATTTTTTTGTTACCTACAGCAAAATTTATAAAAATAAAGAAACATTAATAGTCTTAAAAACTTTTTACTTCATACAAATTTTGAAAATAAACTTGAGTCATTCATTACTTAATAAAGGAAAATAACATGTTCATAAATTAAGTAATAAAAAAATTACATATTATTACACTATGTAAAAATGGTATAAGTTATTATTTTAAAGCATTAATTATAAGAAATTAAAAAAAATAATTAAAATATAGGTTTTTCAAGAATGAAATCATTGATAGCTTATTTTAGTATAAATAAAACATGTTAAAAGTATTTTGAATTATCATAGCAAAGCTAATAACTTACAATATTCATAACTTCAGATGATCCAATAACTGCAAAGACAAAAAGAAGAGAAGTTTTAATATAATACCAAGTAATACAGAAAATAAAAACAATAAAAAGAAAAGTCAGATTTAAAGAACTATTGCATTTCTTTGAAAATATATTTAAAAAATAATAACTTAATTTAGATTTCATTCCCTAAAATATTCTGAATATTTTTCAAAAAGTATGAATGATAAAACTCTTAGTTGTTTGTTCTTTACTTGAAACTGATTAGTATTGTTATAAGAATATTTAAAAATTAAGAATCAATAGTTTAATTACCATACCCAAAATGTTAAGTACTTACACAAAACATAATAAAGTTATATGATACAAATTTTTGTTGTATGATACATTTTTTTAATAAAATCTTGCTTGTGTTTTTTAAATTTTAACTATGAGAATAAATTTCATTAAATGTAATTTTTAATAGTACACTTTGTTATATGAAAAAATTGAATTTTTTTAATAACTTGCAACTTCTTTAGAGTAAAATAAACAAGTGACTACCATTCACTGCGCAGAAATATTAAAAATAATTTTATCACTTCTTTAACAATCTTTAAAAAAAAAAAAAAAAAAAATTTATTTTAAGAAAACATATAACCTTTTAAAACAGTAATTTGTAGAATAAATTTATGAATTTAGAAAGGAAAACATTGTAAAATGAAAAAACTACTTTTCTCTATTAAAGGAGCACATATCTAACCAGATGAGCAATACAGATTGAATCACAATTTTTTTTTGTGTGTGCGCTATCTTGTAGCATTTACTGCTCCAGAAATTTAGGTAACTCATTTTTTTTTTTTTTTTTTTTTCTTAAGTACATACCTTCTTTTTCAGGTTTTTCTATTGGTTTCCCAGCTTCATCTAATCTACGTTTATAAATATTATGTTCGACATTAATTTGTTGTTCTCCAGAAACATCCATAGCATCAATTGAAAGAACTAAAAAGAAATCAATTACATTATTACTGCAAAAAAAATATAATACTTTATTTTTGGAATTATTGTAAGTAAAAACAGTGATATACCAAATGGGACCATAACCATATCAAATGGGATTAATAAAAATCTAATTTTTTTTTATGTCTTGTATAAAAGAACCCACATGAACACAAAAACCAAAGAAATAATATATATATATATGCATACTTCTAAAGAAGAAAATGAGAAAAGTAGCAATCACATGGCCAAAAATAAATATATTTTCATCAAAATTATGTGGTATATATAAAAGGTAATACTGTATAAAAAATAACAAGCAAATCTATTGTTTTTAATGTTATTGGATACATGTCCAAAAACGGGCGTTAAAGTGTCTGATGTTTCTGCAAATAGAAAAACTGTGTAATGAAATTTCCCAATAGGCATTTTTAGATATGGTTATTCAACATCATCTGAAGAATTAAACAGGGGGTGGGTCAAAGTTAAATCTATGTAGCAAGATGATGGAATATGAGCCTTTCTGTAATTCATAGCTTATGAAATGCCTTCTTTTGCATCAGCTACAAAAAGACATGGAAGAACTACAGTTACATGTCTAGTTGATGACAACCATCAGCCGTGAACTGCAAGGAAGCACAGAAATACTACATTCTAAATCCTCAAACATTTTTAAAGAGTTATTGCTTGCCAATATCTAATTTTTTTTTTAATGGCTTGAGAATCTATTTAAAATTAACAGATAGGCTACAGTTAAAAAAACATTTTTTGGCATTATAGTTTAATTTTTTATTTTACTGTTAGGAAATAATTAAAGCAAGAAAAATTAGAAAAATTTAGAATGCTAAAATAAGGTAACAATCGGTAATGTTGCCAAATAAAATCATGAAGAAATCAGTTTTAGTTATGATGAATAAGTACTCTACTTTTAAACAAGTACTTAAAAACTATCTATGCATATACCACACAGATGAAATAATATATTAATTCTTTAAGTATTAAAATTCATTACATTATAAAGTTACAAAGAAAATATTATGAATTTAAAAGTTAAATCTCTTCATGAATTTTGTTATATGAATTTAAAATAAACACCAAGGAAAAATTATAGTAAAACCATGATTTGTATATACATTTAAAGTGAAAAATTAAAATTTTTATAAATTTTGAAAATGTTACATACAAAGTTATTTAACTGTAAATATGTAATAATCTAAATTGGTTTCAAATTTTAAAAAATAGTTTAATTATGAATTCATATTAACAAACATTTTTGATACTTTATAAAAATTTATTTATTTAAATGAATATTTATATTTAAATATATTAAAATTCATATTATTTAATCAAAATCAATTTACAATTTTCTAAAAGAACAGAATTTTATACATACAGTCACACATGACATTTGGGAATGTAACATCAATGTTGATTCTGAGTTTTTCACTACGCGAAACATCAACAAAAAGTTCTTCTGTAACTTCTGGTGTTAGATAGTAATTCAATTCAGATATAAAGAGAAGAGTAATGATCACAGCACTGACAATTGTAACTGAAATAAAAATCAAAAACATTATTATGTATGTTTAAAAATAATCAATAACTAGGAACACTTAAATTGTTTTAAACTGAAAATTATTAATATTTTTCAATTTCCATTTTCTGCCAAATGATTGTTAACCATAAATGTAAGCTTACAACACTATGTTATACCTATTTTGTTGCATTTAAAAATATAACATGCTGAATTGAAAATATCCAAGATAAAATTTTTGATTTTCTTTGTATGAATGTAGGGGGCAGTTGAACTTCGGGGATAGGTTCAAACTAAAATTTAATTTCATTTGGTGATCATTTGAAAAAAATCTTTCCTTGTGAATAATTTTTTTACATTGAAGTTTTTTGAGAAGTTAACAATTGCCTATTCATGAAATCAGTCTTAGTTAAAGTGAAAAAAAAATATGCAAATAAAAATTGAGTTTGAAAATAATAAGAAACAATGTTTGGCACAATTTCAGATAAAAGATTTAAATCCTTGGTACATTTTGACTGCCATTTCTGTGAATAGAAGAACATTAAACTATTCCAACCATTCTTTCTATATTAATTAAAAACAGTTTTGTAACAGATTTCATATAACAGAAAGAAATGCAATTTGTTTAATTATTTATAATTTGCTAATTCCAAAATAAAGCCAAAACCAGACATTTAACTAGGACCAACAGTATTTTTCTTTTTAAGATTTTCCACGACTATAAAAAACAAATGCATACCAAAATAAGTGATTTATTTATATTATTTTTCTTTTGACGATAGTTATAAATGTTTAATTATCCTATAAACAAATATTAATATTATGGAAGGAATATGATGTTCGTTGCTCAGAAAATGTACTATTTCCTTTATATTTTCGTAATAAGTTCAAGGTTCAATATTAATAAGTATAAATGAAATATGAAATCCAAAAATGTTGAACTTGCTGAAATAGCACAAAAAATATTGAATATCAGCACAAACCAGTAGCTCCGGCAAATGTTTTAACTCTAAAATCTTCAAGAGTTTTCGGATAGGCGTCAAACTTCCGAATTTGTTCGGAAATTTTATTTTTTTCCAAAAACATAGTCAGTTTATATAGAAGTCATTTAGTAAATTTGATTTTTCGAATTGAAATGTACAAAACACTGCCGCACGGCAAACTCAAATTCGAAAAGGAAACTGTAAACAAATGATCACACGTTTCTCCCCACACAGCTTATCATTTCCGTTTCCTTAGATAAAAATGTGCACTAGAGCTTGTCATTGGGATATTAATAACACTTTATAATTCATCCATGAAAATATGATGAAGAAATTATAAAGAAAAAAAAATCAGTGATGTTTTTCATGAATTAAATAAAAAATAGCATAGGAATAAATGTTTTTAGGCAAATTGTTTGGTTAAATTTTCTATAAGAAAGCATGATTAAAATGAGGTTAATTTTGGAAATTAAAAGCTGAATTCTAAGTAGGATTATTAATAAATACTGATTAAGGATTAATACTATATCAACTATAATCTATTACTGCTGTCATTTTTTTGAATCTCTTCTTCGATACGGATAATAAAATAAATTAGTATATGGTAATGCTCTTGCAGAAGTTAGCTATTTTTGGAAATTTACTAAATTTGCTAACTTTAGTGAAATAAAATTATTATAAAAAGTTTTTTTTAAATTATTAAATTAATATTGACCTATTTTTCGCTTATGGACGTTGTGCTTATATTCTGGGTGATTATTCAGTGTTCCGAGTTATTATTACAATCTTCGAATTATTTTACTCATAATTGATTCTAAATATCATACTCATTAAAAAAGATATCTATTGTAAATGATTATGATATCTATTATAGATTATTATGATATCTATTATAAATGATGGGAATATTACTATAAACGAAACAAATTTGTGTTTCTTATTAAAATTTAATAATATTTTAATTCATAGATGGCAGCACGAGAAAGAACCGAAGTAGAAGACTTAAAAATATATTCTATGGATTTTTTTTTTTTTTAAACTTGTTCTCAAAAATATTTAAAGTTATTACTCACTTTGAAAAAAAACATTCAAAAGGAATTTTATTATATTTAATGCAATTAAATCGTTATAGATGAAGGGCAAATGTAGGAAGTTTAAAAAAATTTAATTTTTAAATTACTGCTTGGAAACATGATTACTCAAATATTTTCTGTGATCTTGAATAACACACATTATTGAATGATTTTCAGCAATAAATTAATACCAATAGAATATGGAGAATATTAAGATAATAACTTTCCAAAATCGTTAGTTTTGAGTTTATGTTTTGAAATATTCCATTCAATGCTATGTCTGAATTTGCTGTTACTATAACAAAACTTATTTGTCTGTAGGTAGAACGTTGAAGACGAAATTTAGCTGCATGGAATTAAATGAATATTTATTAAAAGAAATCGTAAGAGATCGTAAAGGATTGCGCAATCACAGTCGAAAAAGAAACTTTACACAGCTTTGTTAACGAAGCTTGCAAATCACAGATTTGTTGTCAGAAATTTTAAAATGAGGCATGTTTTAATAAATTCGTAAAATATTTGGTACTTACGTATTAACGATACCTTGGCGACAGACTTGGTGATTTTTAAGTGTCGCCAATCTAACAGTTACAGATTTGCTGAGTTTTGACGCCATTTTGTAGTGCTACGAAAATGCGTATTTGGGATTTGCCAGAAACAGAACAAGATGCAATTTTATTTTTTTCAGGAGCGAAATATTTTACCAAAACAACGAAAATGTCCCAATTCCCATGACATGAAACTTTATTTTGGTAAACGTAAGTTTTGGAAATGCAATTTCAGTCAGTGTGCTTATCGTGTGGGACTTAGAAAAGACAACTGGTTTGAGGGAAGCAGAATTCCATTTTGTACAGCTTTGAGATTCATATACTGCTGGTGGGAGGAGTTGACGTCGATTAAATTTTGTGAAAAGCAACTTGATTTATCGGATAAGACTGTTATAGATTGGAACAATTACATGCGTGAATTATGTGTCTTGGATATGGAGAATAAACCAAAAAAGAAGGTAGGTGGACCAGATTGCATTGTGGAAATTGATGAAAGTTTGTTTGTTTAAAGTGTTTTGAATTTTGAAAGCGTTTTGATTTTAAATGAAGTGTTTTACATATTTTATTATTTGGAACAAAAAATTTTTTAAAGCGTTTTGATTTTAAATGAAGTGTTTTATATATTTTATTATTTGGAACAAAAATTTTAAGTGTAGATTGGCTGCGGTTGGCGCTTGTGCACTTTATTGGCGCAACTGTCGCCAAAGTATCGTTAATCGTAAGTAACAAATATTTAAAGGATTCTTGGAATAAAATTTTGTCGGTAGTTAATATTTTGATGGCTTACAGAATTGAGATTCCAAATTAAAAAAATAACGTAATTAGGAACTCTGCATCCAGTCTAGCACATTACTGAAAAAGTTCTTGCCTCGAAGTTTGTATCCAATTAGAAAGTTTTGACTTGAAAAACCTTTTTATAAATATTTTTCATATGAGAACAAAATTATTTTTCATATTCAAATTTTTCAACAGAATTTGAAAGTCTTTAAAAAATATTACATTAAAGGAAAAGGGACATACGAGGAGCAGTTTGTTTATCCCTGGTTTGCTTTAGAGGGTTGTGGCTACTCTCAGTGCTTAAGAAGTGAATCTGTGTCAGTATGTTCTAGAACTCACAGAAGTAAGACTATAGATTTGTCAAGATGGAGATTAGTAGGTAATGAAAATAGGTTTCTCTTTCCTTAGATATTTAGAAAAATAAACTTTATGAAATGGAGATTCAAAAGTGGAAAATAAAAAATTATTCTCAGATAGCATTTTGCTATAAATAGGACAACAACCTGGTGTTTTATCATTGAATGTTCTATTTTTGAAAAGCTTACGAAGCAACGATACATAAAGACAATTTTTACACAAAAACCATAGATTGTTCCTTTTTTTTTTTTTTTTTTTTTTTTTTTTTGTGAGATAGATTTTAGATAGAGATTCTGCAACTTCTTTCTGCGTTTTGGATGTGATTTGAACTTAAAATTCTGCATCTGTTTTTGTTTTGTTTTACCTAGTCTTAATTTCCAGTAATCAGAATTAATGATAGGTCTCATTATTTGGATTTGTGGGAAAACCATTAAAATATAAAATAGTATTGGAAGTCATCGATAGATGGCGCTCGTTTTGACGGAAGATCAGGGCAACGGGCGTACCTGTTACGGAGTTCCTAGGTGGTTTTAAGAACCACAATACCTCCACATCTTAAATTAGTTAGAAAATTTGCATAAAATGTAATTGCTTTAATTACAGAATATTAATAAATAAAAATAGAACAATTAAAATTTAGGAAAAACATCTCTTGCTTGAGAACAATTAAAGCAAGAGATCGAAAAAGCTAAAACTATAGGTACAATTAGGAGTCCGTTGACGATGCCCCAAAAAAAAGATTTAAGATTAAAGTTAAAATTAAAAAATTTTAGAAGCTTATAAAAGAAAAAAAAAGGTATTATGATAACAGCTAGTCATAGCATAAAACATACAAAATACATCAGCAGTTGCTGTTTGACTGGCTCGCCGACAGATGGCGCCATCAGTCCTTTGGTGTAAGATTTTTAAAAACCCAGCCGAAGTTGGGGAAAAATACATTTTTATTTCATTATACATATAGATGATGAATAGGTGTGGGGTGAAAGAGAGCAGTTTAAAATTAATTTATATTAAAACTATTAAATTAACAGTGAGACATTAAGTTAAAACAAAATAAAATTAGGTTCGAAGTTAAAAAGTTAATCAGTATACTAAGCTTGACAAAAGTAAACAAAAACTAAATTCTTTAAGATAGACAAATAAATTAATTAATAGTGAGCAAACAATTAGAAATTAAAAGTTATTATTAAAAAGCAAATGATCCATTAAAAATTTACAAACAAAAATTTTAAATTACAATTTAGAGTCAGATAGCCATGTTCTAAATTAAGTTGCACATCGTAGCAAAAATTTAAAATTTAAATGCCAAACTTTGCAGCTCAGATTCGCTTGAAGTGATCGGAGTGACTAGACAACAGCCACAGCGGTAGAATCAGTTGTTGCAGAATAAAATCCCACAACGCCTTTTCAGTGCCGGGAAAGATTCCCAGTGCGTATCATAGATAGCTCTGGGTCTCTTCCTGGAGCTAGCCACACCTGGATGATATACAGGTATTTGCCTGATCGCTTCGTTACGGATCTGAAGGTATTTAGAGTGAAATGATTTCGAAATTTTGAAAATATAGTCCATAATGGGATCTATATCTAGGTCTCTGTGGAGTTGTTTCCTTCGAACAAACCACGGGGCGTTGATTATCATAGCTATCTGTTTATTTTGAAAAACTTGGAGCTTCTTAAGATTTGCGGTTGAGGAGGACGCCCAAATAGGACATCCATACAAGAGAATTGGGTCGAAGGATTGATTTATAGAGTAAAACCTTGTGTCTGATCGCTAGCCTGCTCTTTCGTGAAATTAGGCTTTTTAGCTTAACGCTAGCAGCAGTTGCTTTTGCAACTACTTTGGTAAAATGGGTTTTATATGATAATTTTGAGTCAAAAACTATCCCCAGGTACGTGTACTCAGTAACCCAGGGGACTGGTTGGCCGAAAAGTGTGACATTTAAAAGAGAACCAATGTTCTTTTTACGTGTAAACAGGAGGACGGGAGATCTCAATTTCAGATGCAATATATGTATACATCTATTTATGCAAATAAAAATATAACATCAATGACTTCTTAAAAAAGTACTCCAAATTTTTATCACACAACTAATAAATATGATCAACCACTGAAAGCTATTCTTAAAGAACTTAAAATTGAAAATAAAATTGCTCTTTTGGAACAGTGCTTTATTCCTAAGCAAGTCAATCAGTTTACAAGAACCAAAATTAAATCACTTATTTGGCAGCTCATTTTCAAAAGAACACAAAATAACTTAACTATATTTAATCTTAATAAACTTTTGTATCTGACTGTCACAAAATCGAACTTTACATTTGAAGATACGGAGTGACCCAGTGTTATCAATGCAACCACTTCCATCATTCATCTAATAACTGTGACTCTTTCTCCAGATGCCTAAAATGTGATAATAACCTCTTTCACAAAAATTGCACAATGCAGGAGAAAATCCTTAATATAACTTGTATGAACTGTGGACTCAGAATCCGGTTTAATATCCGAATCCGGGCGTAGGGTTGACAACCCTACCCAGTAAAAGAAAAATATCTCCTGTCTCAAAATCTGCCAGTAGGCAGACGGCCTTGGCCCACCATGGGGCTGTTGCGTCAATGAAGAAGAAGTGTAAAAAAGCTGCTCCGTATATTATTCGATAGGTTTTCTTCTTGTGAAATTATATTAAAAAAATTTATGTGCAATTATCTTACATTGAGCTTCAAAAACACATAACCTTTATTGCATCCATAACATCTGAAATGGCGGAAAATGATCTTTATGGATGTTATATGAAATCAAAGGCATGTTATTAAGAAATTATTAATTCATAACAGTTCTCTTACGCAATTAATCATGTTTTGTGATGTATTTTATTGATTTTTTTCGTATGGTAATAAAATGAATCGCATAATTTATAGACATGCAAAAATGAGGCCAGATGACCGAATGGCTTTCGCTCCGGCGCCTGGTACCACAGGTTTCGAGTTCGAGTCCTGGCCGTGCCATGGATATTTACAGTGATTCGAAATCCACTTTAAACAGTAGGTCCCGGTCTAATAGGATCGTGGAGATTGTCTTCTTACCATATCTCTTCCATTCTCTCTTCCGTACCATATCTTCAAGCTACTCGTGCCCTCTGGGTAGTGCTAAATGATTAACAGCGTGCAGCCTTTGCTTATGGCATAAATATTAACTGTCTCTGTATTTTCAGCTGCATTAGAACAGCAACATATTCATGCAAATTGTCATCCGGAGTCGTCCATCAATGGAGGAAATTATATTATACCAACTGCTGCTCGAATTTCTGCCGCAGACGCAGTACGGTGCGCCACAGATGTACGCGGAATACGGCAGTCTTCCCTCTCAGTTGTGCCGCGTGGCCGCCCGGAACCCGGTCTTCTTGAGTCAGTACCATCCCTTGACCACTGCTCCCAACAATCATGCACAGTGGACACATTCCGGCCAAGTCTTTCTGCAATATCGCAGAAAGAAAATCCACCTTCTCGTAACCCTATTATACGCCCTCCTTCAAAATCGGTGAACTGTCGATAATGGCTTCTTCGTCTTCTTAAAGACATTCTTGGCTAACATCAACTCAATACGTCAAATTTTAAAGCTCAATAACGCTCACGAACTTTACAGCACGCATTTAAAGCAAACCTGATTTGCATGTTCCGAGTCTATGGCACTACACTTATGCGAAAATTGAATCGATGTCATCTTTCAGATGTCTAAGCATGCTTACCAAATTTCGTTTATCTAACACAAGACTTTTTGGTGTTGGGATTTTTTTTTTTCCGTCAGTGTATTATAATTGGCATTTAAAAAAAAAAATCTAAAAATATACCGATTTTATACAGCTCTCATGATTTTCTTATTTATCAAGTAAAATCTCGTATATCTCTAAATTATCTATTGAATTCGAAAGCAGTGTTTAAAAATGGAAATGCCTCGTGATATTTTAAAATTACAGAATGTATTCCTTGCTTCCTCATACATTAGCATGCTGAACTTATGACTCAATCATCATTTTTTTTATCAGAAAAATTATAAGCGTTGTTCTGTTTTTCCTTTTTTTTTTTTTTATCTGCTAAATCATCCCTTTAATTTTCGGAAATTAAACAAACTGTTTTATCAAATTTATTTTATTAAACTTTCAGTGCGGAACAATAGTTTTATTTATTATTATAATTGGCCTATATAATCTGATTTAGTATATTTTATTTTAAAGAATTTTGTTAAAATTAGGGTTTAGATAAAATTCGCACAAAAATTATTTTCAGTATATTTTATCATTAAATTTTTCATTTCGCCATTTGATTTCCGTTTGTAAATAGTTTAATCCTACCAATAATGGCATTTTTAATATAGCGATAAAAATTAATATTATATGCCTGAACAATTTTATTAAAAGATGTTTTTTTAAAAAAAAATTCTAAAGAAATATGTTATTTATTATAATCCGACAAATTATTCGACCCTGAATGTAAAATACTTTGTATAATACGAAAAAATTAATATGGATAAAAATGTACAAAAATTTAAATGGATTCAAAATTATATGGATAAAAAAGGATGAAAATAAATAAAAATTGTAAATAACTAAAAAACTTATACAAAACTAAATATATGTTTTCCTCAAGAAATGTTTGTCAGGATACATCCAATATTAGCTTAGGCACATGCACTTTTGAATCTGTATTTAGTTTTAAATACTTAGGATAAGAAATTAATTGTCAAAATAATACCTTACCGGAAATAAAAAACAGAATTGTGTCTGCCAATAAGGCCTAAGGGTTAAAAAATCAGTTTCAATCACAGTTCATAAGCAGAAAAACTAAATTCTTGTTATATAAAACCCTTATTAAACCTATTTTGGTCTATGGCTCTGAAACTGGGACTTTGGCAAGATCTGATGAGGCCCATTTGGTTCTATTTGAGAGGAAGATTTTAAGGGATATTCTTGGACCGGTTAATGGAAGTGATTGCTGGAGAAGACGGTACAACGCATACATTTATAAATGCTATAAAGACTCAGATATTATAAAATTTATTAAAATCAGTAGATTAAACTGGGCTTCTTATGTATTTAAAACGAATGTTTTGAATTCTGTAAAAAAGTTTGTTTTGGCAAAGCCACAAGGGACAAAGAGGAAGAGGACGACCCAAGTTGCGATGGATAGACGCAGTTAAAAAAGATTTTGCTGTATTGAAGGTTAAGAATTGGAGGACTCTTGTTACCCTGAGGAATGCATGAAACTCTCTTCAAAGGAAAGCCTTGGCCCATCCTGGGTTTCGGGCTATTGATGATTGAAAAAACTTATACAGCGCCAATTTTATAATAAATTGAATATGTAGAATACAATATAATCATGAAATTTACAACAAATCCAAAGAACCTGATATTATATTGTAGAACCTGATATTTCAGTTGTAAAAGCAAACCGCATTAGATGGCTGGGACACATGTTCAGATGTAATGTCTCAAATCCAACCAAAAAAAAGTTACTTTTTCAACAATTGAAGGCAAACGAAAAAGGGGAAGGCCTCCCATCAGATGGATTGATTCAGTCGAAAGAGATCTGAAGGGTCTGGGAGTCAGCAGATGGTGATCTATTGCCCCGCAAAGAGTCACATGGAGATTGCCTTGGCCTGTAACAGGCTGTAGTGCTGACGAAGAAGAATAAGAAAAATCTGAGAAAATGCATAAGCTACAAAGTAAGTGATCCCGTATCAATGAGTAAAAAGGTACATGCATGTGTTAACACATTGTTTCCTATTGAAAACATTAAGTTACAAATATCTTAGGAATGGGAACCAATTTCAAATTTTCACTGTTATATTTTGTGTCCAGTAATCTAAAATTAATAATAAATGGCTACTTAAATTTGTTGAACCTGGGTGATTAATTTTTTTAGTTATACTAAATTTCACAAAAGTTTGTAGAAAGAAGAATCTCTTTAAAGAAGGAGAGGTTTGAAGAAAGAATAATTTTAATGAACAATTTTTTAAGTAAACAGTACAATATGACAACAATTTTTACTATTTTTTTCTTATCTAAACATAATTATTTTTTCTTATCATAATGAGTTAAAAAAAAAAGGAAATAGTCATTTGCATAAATAATCATTTTATAAAATCATTTGCATAAATAAATATATTGTGTAAATAACATACTGTTGTTGTGATTAATCCTCAGTGTCCTACAGTGCGGGACGAACATCCCATGAATAATCTACTCATGGATAGGGGGAGAGGGAGCAGCTTCTGTTGTGTTGAAGCACCCGTAGGTAGAAATCTGACTTGGCTCCGTGATGCTCTACAGTATATGAGACCGGGACCTAGGGCTTAAAGTGGATTCTGAACCACTACAAACATCATGGCACCTCCCGGATTCTAATCCAAAATCTGTGGCACCGAGGCCCAGAACGCTAGACACTCGACTGTTCAGGCCCAAATAAAATACTATAATGTAAATAAAAACGTAAAAATGTAAGTAAAATAATATTGTGTAAATAAAAATGTAAATCATTGTATTGAAATGGTCATTTTATTGTAATAATAAGATTTTTAAAAAGATGTACTTAGTTGTTACCTCTTTTAGAGGTTGTGTTTTTTTTAAGTTGTACTAAAAAGCACTTTTAATGATACTTAAAATTTAGATGCTTTTGGAGTCAGATACGTTCAGCATATAATAAAGAATTTTGAAAATAAACCCATTATTCATCTAATAAATATCTCTGCATTCTCTTCTACGCATTATATCTGACTTTATTTTACTTTTCAGATGTCCACATGCTCTCTTAAGATCACGAACCCAAATAAATTTTGCACCCTAAAGCAGTAAACACGCATGCTTACATTATTCATCATAGTGTCCCATTGTTTTCAACGTCAAACGATTTCTTCCTTTGTCTAGCCAAGCATCCTGAATTATTGCCAGAACAACTTCCTAACATGAATTGCGAGATATCCCCTTTTCGCAAAAAAACAAAAATAAAGCACCCTCAGAACATCGGTTTTCCTCATCGGCCATCACATGACAATCCTCAGCCTGCAATTCGAAAATTGTACCTGTCTTTTCAAATGATACGTGCAGTGAAAAAAAGAAAAGGTGTTTAAAAAACTGATTGCAACTGACCTCTGAAAAGGGCAACCGGCTATTATTGGAGGCTTTTTCGTCCTGTTTTCTTCTTTTTTTTCCCCCAGCCTATTTGCTTGGAGGAAGTCGCACAAGGTCGCCTCCAGTATAACTATCTACGAATTATAGTCGCAGAGCAGTTTCAGTTGAGGAAGGGTCACCAGCGCGCCCATAACTTTCGCCCCACAGTCACAAACTGCTTTGTTTACGCAACTTTGCATATAATAATCGTAAAATATACCCTGCGTCGTATTCGGAATTCCTTAATCAGTACAGGAAATCGTGATCCCATTTCGTTTGGAAGGAGGAAAACAAAGGAATAATCCATAATCATCAAAATGGATATCTTCGATTGTTGTCTGTGGTTCGTGTCATCCAGCAGGCTGCAGGTCATAGGCTGCCTACTAGGCATTGCGAACTGTTTCTCGGCGACAGTGCGACCATTTCGACGCTTATGGGACTGGATAAGGTCCTGACCACTTTCTACTGAACTGCCTTCCATTGTGCCATCGATGCTTATAAGCTCGCAACCCATCTTTATTCTAAATCAACTGTTTCATAAAACTCTGAAGAGAGAACTATACTCCAATTTTTTAAAAAAAAATCTGTTCTGATTAGTGTATGTTCCAAAATTTCTTCTAATTGGTGACTGTTCCAATATAGGTTCTAATTGGTGACTGTTCTAACTGGTGTATGTTCCAAAATATGTTCTAATTGGTGACTGTTCTAATTAATGTCTGTTCCAAAATATGTTCTAATTGGTGTCTTCTAAAATCTTTCTAATCGGTGTATGTTCCAAAATATGTTCTAACTGGTGTTTGTTCCAAAATATGTTCTAATTGCTTTTGTTCCAAAATATGCTCTAATTTGTTTAAGATAAAAAAAATAATTTTAAAGGATTATAATTCGAAAGCTTTTTTCCGTTAAAAATTCTTCTCAATTATAGAATGTGACTAAGTACCTATTTTAATGTGTTCTAAATTTTTTTATTCTGAAAATTAACGGTGCAAACGATAAAATTTCATTCAAACGATTAATTGCCTTTTTGATAGCCAGGTGGAAATATTTTAAACGATTCGTTTTAAAATCAAATATTTGTAAAGAACATTCGAACACGAAAAACGTTCGTACTGAAAATATTAAAAGAGAGGGTTGTTTATTACTAAGAAGACTAAAAAAGAAGATTAGATTCTCTGCTTGTTCTATTCTTGAAGATTATTTGTTCTACTCGAAGATTAAATTCTCTACTAAGGAAAATCGTTAAATAACAATAAAATTATATTCATTAAATCATTAAGACAATATATTTTACAAAGGATTATTAAAAAAAGCTTCCAACTGTCAGCAAAATGAAAATTCCGAAAGAATTCGAGGTATTCTTGGCTGTTATGTCGGCATTTCATCTATTCTTATCTGGCTATATAATGGGTGCTATTAAATTTTTTATACCAGATCGCTATCTGCAAAAGCGCAGAAAGGACATTTCTGGCCAAGTTGTCCTGATAACTGGTGCTGGAAGCGGTATTGGAAGACTGGTAGCTATCGAATTTGCCAAACTCCATGCTAATGTTGTTCTGCTCGACATAAACAGGAAAGGTTTGGAAGAAACCAGAAATCTAATGAATTCTATGGTAAAAGTGTTTATTTATGAGTGTGATGTGTCAAATCGTCATAAAGTGTACGAAGTGGCAAAGACCATAAAATCTGAAGTTGGTAAAATTGATATCTTATTAAATAATGCTGGCATTGTGAATGGGAAGAGATTTCTCGAATTATCTGATGACAGCATACAGAAGATTATGGAGATCAACGCCATGGGACATCTTTGGGTAAGTTTTTAGTTCATAATATAATTAAATATGCATTTATTAAAGTCTTCTAACTGTCCTATAATATTTTTGTGAATTGCATTTAAAATATTATTTTGAAAGTTTTAAATTTGTATAGTTAATGTAAGAAGAAAGGAAATTCAGAGTAAGAAATGATATATTTTTAATTAAAAATTATTATTATATATTTTAAGTACTACTTGTTAAAGAATAAAATTGAGACAAAGAATATGATCTTAAATATTTTTTTTAAAAAGTTTTTAATTTGATTTATAAAATGCGATCTTTATTGATAATGACCGAAGACTCATTTTAAATTTAATATTAAACAATAATATGTTTAAAAAATTTAAGTTTGTTTCTTATTTAAAAGACTACATTCAAACTAAAATTTATTAAACACTCTGACATAACAGTTGATATTTGTTAAATTTTTGTATTAAACCTAAAATATTTTCTTTATGTTCTGTTCAAATTTAAAAGAAAAAATTATTGTGATATAAATAATATAATTGAGAATTTTTTACTATATATTATTATATACCATTACTTAATAAATATAATTTTCGACTCTAATTTGAAAAGTATATTTTTGATAAACATCTTTCCAGTTTTTTATATTTATGCACATATTAAAACAATTTTAACAATCAGAACATTCTTAAAATATTGCACTTACCGAATACATAATTACAGAAATATACTTACGCTGAAATTCATTTTTAATGTAAACATAATATAAAATTACACAGAAAAAGGCGTAATATAGAAAAACAATACATTATGTTGTTAATAGAATTGTTTTTCTGTATTAACAACATAATTATAAAAATCATAATACATAATTACAGAAAAATAAGGTATAATATAGGAAAAAAATACATAATACAGAAAAAACGTAATACATAATTACAGAAAAATAATACATAAATATAAAAACATAATACATAGTTACAGAAATATGAGGCATAATATAGAAAAGTAATACATACTACAGAAAAATAACATATAATTATAAAAAACGAAACAATACAGAAAAATATTTGCACTGAAATTTATTTTTAATATAAACATAACATATAATTATAGAAAAATAAGTTATAATATAGAAAAATAATACACAATACAAAAAATATTACATAATTATAAAAACACATAATACATAATTACAGAAAAATATTTACACTGAAATTCATTTTTAATATAAACATATATAATGACAAAAAAATTAAGCTATAATATAGAAAAAATAATATATAATACAAAAAATGTTACATTATCATATTATATAATTACAGAAGAATATTTATACTGAAATTCATTTTTAATATAAAGATATATAATGACAAAAGTAGAAAAATAATACAAAAAAAAAAAAAAAATTTACATAATTATAAAAACACATTACAGAAAAAATACACTGAAATTCATGTTTTTTTTTAGTCGTTTAATTATTATTATTATTATTATTTTATTTTCGAAAATATTTCGATTTCTGCCCAAATCCGGAAATCTAGAACTAAACGCAATCACGATGGCGGAAATCGGTTTTGATACTTTTTACTTGTTATGAGAAGAACGATTTCCTCAACAGAACATTCTTTCTGAAAACGATAATTTACTCCTTAAGAAAAAAGTTCTTTTGAATAGAATGATTTTCCTCATTTAACGAGCAGAAGATAAAAGTAAAATAGTATATTTGTGTCTTTTCTATCCAGGTGATTGTGGTTTTATGAAATCAATACTTAAATTGAATACTATTTTTCATTTATTAGGTTTACAATAATAATATTTTTTTTAAATATGATTTTCTGCGGTTTTTTTTTATTGTAAATTAAGAAATTCGAATGAATTTCCATTATTAAAGTCAAAATTATTTTCTCATTATTAAAAAATTAAGTCAAGTATTGAAAATAATTCCATATTAGAGAGTTTTTGCATACCGTATTTTGGACGTCCGTCAGCTTTTTTCGTCCTAGCGCGCATGCTCATAGGAAATTGAGCATGCGTAATTGTTATAATGTTTCCTATGAGCATGCGCTAGAGAGAAAAAGCTAACGGACGTCCAAAATACGGTATGCAAAAACTCTATTATGTGACCAAGTAATATAAGGCATTATTGGGGTAAAAAATTATTGAATAATATGTTTTAAAAGATTTTTTGGAAAATTAAAGGCTGTATTGTATAATATATTGTACAATAAATATTTAGTTATGAATCATGTACAAAATAGTACAGTTTTAAGAAGTCGAAAATTACTACATTAATTGATATAAAACTTGTGAAAGCAATAATTTTGTTCATTGTCCTAAGAAAATGTTTTTTTATTCTAACTCTATAACAGTAAAATAATTTTCGTAATAAATTTAAGCCTAACTCTTTTCATTTGAATAAGTTGAGATTTAGGAATTCCAGTCTGATATAAAATTGAATAGCAATTTAAAATTAATTAAAATGAATAAATAAATTTTAAATATTTTACGTAAATTTGATCAATAAAACTGTATTATTACAATTCAAGTCGAAAAATTAGTAGGAAATTTAAAATAAGGATTACTTTTATGTTCAACTTAAAATTTGGATCCATATTTTGAGTTTTTATTTTGTTTTTTTAGTTTTTTAAAATTACTTTTGTAAACGTAAGTAAAGTTGAATAAAATATCAATTCTACTAAAAATTTATTTGGTTTAAATAAATTTAATAGATAAAAGACAGGTAATTTGTAAACAAAGAAAATCAAAATGTAGTTTCATAATATTAAGTTAAAATTTTTTACAAAAACAAAGCTGAGAAAGATATATTTACTATACGAAAAAATATTTTTTACAATTCTATAATTTATTTAAACATAATTTAATAAATCATTGCTTTCTTTTTATTTGAATGTCAGAAATTTTTTTTATTATTTGTTAAAAAAACGTTAATGCATTAAAGAAGTTTCTTACTAAAAATATTGTTTCAAAATATTTAGAAACTCATTACTATTTATTTAAGAGGCTTTAGAGTATATAAACATTTTGAAAAAATGTAGGTATTTTATATTGCAGTATTGTTAAATAGTAACTGTGGCAACTTTTTGTATTACTCTCAAACGATTATTTCATTATTTCAAACAATTATTTTAAACATTTTTTAAATGTTTGTATTTTATAATGCAATATTATTAAATAGTAACTACGGCAACGTTCTATATTACTTCCAAACGATTATTAACATTTAAATTTGAAAGCATTATTTCTAATTAAGCCTTAAATTTACTAAATACTTAAAAGCTTTTGATAATGTTGTTTTTAATACTTAAAGCTTTTATATTGCAGTATTGCTAAACATTAAAACAACGTTCTGTATTACTTTCAAACGATTTTTTCATTATTTCAAACGATTATTTGAAAGCATTATTCCTAATTAAGCCTTAAATTCATTATTATATATTTAAAAGGCTTTACAGTATTTAAACATTTTAATAATATTGCTATTTTATATTGCAATATTGTTAAACAGCAGCATGGCAACGTTCTGTATTTACTTTCAGACTATATTATCACATAGTAATAATTATTTAGTTAACTAATATTTTTACACAATATTTATGTACATTAGTGAGCATTACTAAACAATACGTTCATTTTTTTTGGATTATAATAGTGCGATATGTAATATCATTTGTCGTTAAAAAAACATTGTTTCGCTCAATTATATGATGATAAAAATTTAGAAATTTTAAAAGATTTTTTTCGTTGTGTCATGTAAGAAGTAATTATAAATCGTTTCGCATTGAATTTATAGTTAACCGACAGAATACTAGTTGTTATGATTAGAAAAAAAATTCTTCGCATACATTTAGCTTATAAAATATATTTATTAGAATTATTTTTCATTTCTCAATGAGATAGATTAGAGTTGTGGTAAAATCGCAGAACAGGGGCCGTTGGAATTTGGCGTCAAAAATTCTTTTCGCCAAAGTTCACCAAATAATAGGTTGCTGTTATAAGTTAAGTGAAATGCAAACAATACATTTAGCGACATATAGCTTAGTTGGCTCTACAAAAAAAAAAATCGCCAAATCCCAATGGACTCCTATTTTGCGATTTGGCCAGAATACTCCTATTTTGTGATTTGGCCAGAATACGCAATACTCCAATTTTGCGATTTGGTAAAAAATAAAAAAAAGTAGATATGGAATTAGTTTTCAGCAAATTTTTTCGGAAATATTTTTTTATTTAAATAATGAAAAAGAAACGAATTAAGATATGACAAATTTTTAACAGTTAAAAGCATTTATTCTCATAATCGTTAGTCATACTTTATAATCTTTTATGTTGGTAGATACAGTCATATTTATAATCAATAAGTCTCCACATTTAACATGTGATGCAACATGTTAACAACGCGGATGTAAAACATGACATTGTTTTTATTATGTTTAAAAAAAATCTACCATTATAACATTAGTAATCGTTACGTTAAAAAGCGTACTTAAATGCAAAACTACACTTACAATATTCAGTGACATCTTTTATGGAACTCCAAATAGAAGAAACTGCTTTTTAGGATATAGAAAAATATATGAATATGAAATATATTTTGCAAATAAATAATTCTTTAGTTACAAAACTTATTCTGGAACTTTTCTATCCTTATTTCTATTTTTAAAATCATTGCATAATATATATTAACAAGCATACTTTTTTAGATATTGAATTTTTTTTATAATATATTATTTTTATATTTGTAACATATAATTTTATTTGTACAATAACAGGAGAAAGTTACATTATATTATTATTTATACAAATATACTTAAATATACACTTTTATTTAAATACTTTTAAATAAAAGTATTTAAAAGTATATATTTAAGTGTTAAGTATTTATAATCTACTAAGTTCTATATATTTAAGTATTAAGTATTTATAATATATATATATATAATCTACAAAGCTTTTGTCAATGACAAAAAAAAATTTTTTTTTTTAATTTCGTCTTTTATATATATATATATATATAAATTTAAGAATTTTATTAGATATGCTTTCAAAGAATAATTATTTTATTATTGAGTAATACAGTTTTCAAACCGTCACACGAATATTAGGCATACTTTTATAGAAATTGAAAACTTTATTTGTAATATATAATTTTATTTGTACAATAACAGGAGAAAATTACAGAGTAATGCATATTTAAGTATTTATAATCTACAAAACATTTGTAATTGACATAAAAATAACTTATTTTTTAAAAAATTTCCTCTTAAAAGTGCTATATACTTAAAATATAAATTTCAATATATTAATATCTATTCTAATTTGTTCAATATATATATATATATTTCAGAGTTTTATTAGATATGTTTTCAAAGAATTATTATTTTAATAATACAATTTTCAAACTGTCACACGAATATTAGGTATACGTTAATAGGAATTGAAAATTTTATTTGTAAAATATTGTTTTTATAATTGTATATTAACAGGAGAAAGCTACAAAGTAATGTTTAATAGTAATATTTTAGTATTTATAATCTACAGAGCTTTTGTAATTAACACAAAAATAATTTAAAAAAAAATTTCTCTTAAATGTGCTATATGCTAAAAATAAAAATTTCAATATAATAATATCGATTCTAATTTATAACAATAACTGCATATATATATTCATAAAATATACTGCATATATATATTCATAAAATATACTGCATATATATATATATATATTCATAATATATACTGCATATATATATATATATTCATAATATATACTGCATATATACATATATACATCAGAATTTTCTTAGATATGTTCTCAAAGAATAATTATTTTATTATTAAGTAATACAACTTTCAAATTGTTACAAGAATATTTATACTTTTCCCCTAACGCTATGAGCGCAAAAGAAATCTGATCTATTTGTATTATTTTGTGATAAATCCTAAAAAATCTGGTTTTTCTATAACACTTATCTCACGGTAGTTGAAGTTTGAACTCATCAAACCTAGCAGATTATTTATCACATTGATAACCAAAAATAATATTAATAATAAAAAAGAAATAAGTCTAGTCACGGTTAAATTTGGGTTTGATAAAAAAAAATATAGCGATTACACTTTTCCCACATTTATTTTTATTTTTTGCCCTCATCTGTGCTTCGAATAACAAGCGACCTAAGCGTTGCTCAAAGCGATCAGTCTGGCTCAAGTATCGGAATCTACCGGTAGTTAGAAAAATGGCTTTTTTGTTCCCCAAAGAGTTGTCCGTTGTGTACGTGATGGCGGGTTTGATCCCGGAATTCCTGCTTGGACTCTTGGAAGGCATCAGGTATTACCTGACTCCGAAGCGTTTCAGGCATAGGAAGGATATATCAGGGCATACGGTTTTGATTACGGGTGCGGGCAGCGGTATAGGAAGACGAATGGCAATAGAATTCTCGAAACATAAAGTCTGTTTGGTGATGTTGGATCTGAACAGGAAGTCTTTGCTGGACACCGAAAAGCTTTTAGACCCGGGCACGTCGACGTTCATCTACGAGTGCGATGTTTCCGACAGGAGTAGGGTGTACGAGTTGGCGGGAACCATCAGGGAGGAGGTGGGGAAAATCGACATTCTGGTGAACAATGCCGGCGTTGTTTGTGGCAAAGGACTTCTCCATATTCCTGATGAGATGATTGAAAAAACTGTGCAAGTCAACTCTCTGGCGCATATCTGGGTAAGCCGATGCCATTTCATTATTCTTGAAAGTAGGATTAAAATTCTTGAAAATAGTGTAAATTTTGTCTTAATTTTATAATGATGTAAAAGCAACGTTAGAAAAGGTATACATAAATTAATATATTTAACGGGTAAGCTGATACAATTGAAGTACATATGGGTAAGCTGATACAATTGATGCATATCTGGGTAAGTTGATAAACTTTAATTATTCTTGAAAGCACGGCTAAAAATTGCGATAATGATTCAATACCAAGATTAGAAAATAATTACGGTATACATAAATTAATATATTTAATGCAACTAAAAACATAACAGATTAATTTTTTTGACAAACGATATAATTGCTTTTATTTTTGGAAGCAGTATGCTTAGAATAGAATATATATATATAGAGAGAGAAGGAGAATATATGTATATATATATTATATTATTGTCTCTCCACATTTCACCCTTTTCCTGTGGTTATGTAATCCCCTACCACTTAGAAGGGAGTGTGAAACATTGGTAGGACTCATGTATACCACAAACAACCCACTGACATATATTTAGGAGAGTAAGTGTTTTCCAGATGACAGTTAGGGCTAACTGGCCAGCATTTGCGTATCGTGTGGGAGAATACCCGGAAATGATGATTGTTATGACTGGCTGGTCATGACTGTTATCATAATTCTCGAATATTTATTTTTATTTTTTCAAGAATTTTATTTCAAGAATTCTTATTATTTTTTTTTCTTTCTAATGCAACTGGCAAACACAGACATTTTGGTCTTGGATGCCTTAAGGCAAGTGCTGCACAGACGCACTCACTTTGCATTACCCAGGGGGCGCGTGTAACTTGAAGATAAGCCACGGACGCGGAGTCACAATGCCCCCGCAACGCTCTACGATCCTATTAGACCGGGATCTACGGTTTAAAGTGGATTCCGAACCACTACAAACAACCATGGCACCGCCGGGACTCGAACCCGATACCTGTGGTACCGAGCGCCAGAGCGCTAGCCACTCGGGCGTTCAGGCCCCGAATTCTTCTTATTAAAAAATCGAAAATATGAATCTCTTTTTAACTGTCAAACTTCGATCTGTTCATTTTATTAAAAAAAAAGTCTCAATTCGAAATACAATTATAGCAAAGTTATGTTGTGAAAGATCCGTATTTTCGTCGTTCACGTACCTTATCTTTTTTCCAAACTCAGAATCAACTCAGACAGCGCCTTGTAATCAAATTCAGCAACATGCATCAATTGTTTTGCAAAAACGAGGAAAAGGAGATTCTAGATTCACTTTCGGTCACGGTCACAGAGGTGTGTGGCAATGATTCCATTCTGTCACGTGCTTCTTGTGACCTGGGAAGATACTGCCTCGTTCGTTGCGACACGCACTGCAACTATTTTTCGTATTTCGTTTTGAAAATTAATTTCCTTTCGAAATTATTACCTTTTGAAAATTATTTATCATTTGAGTAACGATTTATTAAATGATCACTATATATACCTTCAAGGGAGACGCCAAATAATTCGAGTTGTAGAGTTTTCGACTCATGGAGGATTTCGACTTACGCGGATTTTGTCAGGAAATATTCGACTTGTAGAGGTTTAGATTCTTTCTGACTTATTTTGAGTTAGAAAGATAAAATAAATAAAAATTCAAGTTACAGATGTAATAAACATGTTTATTTGCAACTTAAAAGTTATATTATGTACTACAATAAAAAATCAAAATAATTCCGAAACAACCTTAAAATTAAATATATTATGTATTAAAAAAGTTTGTTTTGATTGCTTTTGCTTTAGACAATTCGATCGTTCTCTATCTATAGCATTATCTAAGCTATAAAGAGCAGAAAATTCTTTTCCTTCCGAGTTGCTATTTCATAGACTTGGTTATTCTATTTACTGTATACTCATACATTGTTTTCTAAGAAACAATGACGTGCACTGTCGGTGTGCACTTAAAGCCGGTAACTTATTTTTCTTCTAGCTATAGAGGTAATTAGTTTCAAATGATCGAGTTGTAAAGGTTGTAAAAAAGATTGTAAAATCAAACATTGCTAATGTTCGTGATACAGAGGTCCAATTTTTTTCTTCGAGTTACGGAGGGAAAATATATACCAAAATGGCTTGTGAGGATTGACTAAGGATTGAAATTTCGAGTATATATATATATATATGATGCATATATATTGATGTATATATATGAATATATATATATTGAATGTCGAATGACTAGCACTCGGTGCTATAGGTTTCGGGTCCCAGTCCTGGCTTATGGATGTTTGTAGTGGTTTGGGATCCGCTTTAAACAGTAGATCGTCCAATTTGACTGTTGGATGTAGGGCTGATTGATAACCCTACCCCATAAAAAAGAAAATATTTCGTGTTTTGGAATCTGACAGTAGGCAGACGGCCATGGTCAATATGGACTGTAGTACTGTGGAGTTAGTGAGTATATATATATATAGTCCTTGTACTCCACTAATGCAATGCAGCGTCAGTAGATGATGCCTATTTTATTTTAAAAATATAATTGGCAGTTTTTTTAAAATAATTTTGATGAAAATTACATCATTGGATAAGATTAAGTTTAGTTTAATAAAAAGTATACATTTAAATGTTAGAAAAATATTTTAATGAATGTTTTCGAAGTTATAGCATATTAGACTATCATATACACCATGCTTGTCCTGTATGCTGGATTTCAATTAAGTAATTTCGTAATTTTTTAAATTATTTTTACAATATTTATTGCCAATAACATGTTCCATTTTACAATTGCTTTTTAAAAAAAAGTAGATGTAGTTGTTGCTAGGTAATACATTAAAATACTCAACTTGTTTGGGTGAAGACAGACTAATTAATAACTATTTTTAGGTTTAAATTTCAAAGAAAAAAAAATCAATGGATAAAAATCATTTGATTTATCAATTTGACGTTTGGTTACCACAAAATTCAAACCAAATACTGAAATACTTATTATATTAATGTCCTACTGTACATAAAACTCTTTTTTTATTTACATGTTTATTGCATTATTTTTTGTTACAAAAAAGTTTGATGTATCTATATCTTTCTCTCTATATATATCAATAACACTTTGACGGACAATCTTTAATATGTATTCATATGGATACATATATAAAGATTTTTCCTCTGTATGTGTGCTGCTAACAGTTTTCAAGAGTCAATGAATTCTGCACTAATGGATGAGACGAACAGTCCACCGACAGGCTGATATTAAATAAAAAAGAGGTTTTCCCAACAAGTTGTACAAAAAAAAATTCACTATGTATAAACGAACTCTTCTCGAACTTAACTTAAGAATTCAAATTGACGTCAAAGCACTTCTCAGAAAATAATAATTATGATAAAATAACACAAGCACAATCCTGTTTCTGTCTTCTTCTCTTGTTACCTGTGGAAGATTCCCGTTTACTCATGACGTCAGTTCGAAACCACATTTTTTCCAAGGTTCACCGGAGAAAGTTCGAGGATCTTTCAGACGAGTATGTCCGCGAGGTCTCTCCAACGAAACTCATTTGTTCATGGACTCTTCTGCATTTTCTATTTTTCTTTTTGTGTCTATTTTTTTTTTCTTCTTTTGTTTCCAGTCACGTTCTTGTTGAGATGTCTTTGACTCGCTATCGTCTGGTGAATGTAATGACTTCAACTTTGATCTGTTTTTCTGTTCACATTGGTTCGAACTTGTCTTTACAGCTGTGTAACAAGTTCGAACCAATGTGGTTTAAGATTAATATTCAGCGTCAAGCAAATATACATATAATTGTTCTCTAATTTACCCTGAAATCCCTTATTAATACGCTTTTATTAGCTTCCCTTGTATGTGTGTATGTATGTAACTGACTTTTTCCCCTGGAGATCTGTTTCTCTTCATATATACTATTTAAGCTGCAAAGAAACATTTACAGGCATCTTTCAGAAAGAAAACAGTTGATTCTTTTTAATACGCTTTTATATTAGTTTCACCTGTATGTTTGTTTGTTTGTAACTGACTCTTTGGACTCGATTTTGCCCTACTTTAAACGATCAGATTTAATTTAAACGTTGTAGACTTGTCAAGGACCGACGACACTAAAATATTTTAATAAGTTTATTATATCATCATGATTAGGATCGCCAGGATTAGAGATTTTATTTCAACTTATGAAGAGCAATTTAACACATGTAGAATGAAAGTACCCAAGACATTCAAACCTACGTGGACAGGGGCACAACGGATAACATGTCTGACTACGGATCAGGAGATTCCCTGTTCGAATCCTGGCTGGCTCCACATATTCACATTTAGCCTTTGTTTTACTCGCAATTATATTATTGTAAGAACTATAGTTCCTGTCCTCCTGTACCGGGACCTCATTTAAATATTATAGTTTAAAAACACTAAAAAACATGCTTTTAGAGTTAATCAAACTAAAAAGTAAAAAATAAATTAATAGTTTAAAAAAACTAAAAAATCACGCCTTTAGAATTAATCAAACTAAAAAGCAAAAAATAAATGAATAGTTTAAAAAAACTAAAAAACACGTTTTTAGAGTTAATCAAACTAAAAAGTAAAAAATAGTTGTTAACATAAAAATAAAATGACTGACGAGAAAATGAATGTCACTGTTCTAAAAGCGTGGGGTGCTTTGTATGACATTTTAAAACTAACTCTGCATTTCGGAATGAAACTAGTGAAAAATTATAACGATTGATATCGAGCACCCCACGCTTTTAGAACAGTGACATTCATTTTCTCGTCAGTCATTTTATTCTTATGTTAACAATTATTTTTGTTTGTTTTTGACTCGCTATCGTCTGGTGAATGTAATGACTTCAACTTTGATCCATCTGCCTTTTTTTCTGTAGAATTTTATACAGCTGTAAAAACAAATTCAAACCAATGTGACATAAGATTAGCATTCAGTGTCAAACATACATGTATATATAATTATTTTTTCTTTAATTTACACTGAAATCACTTATTTTTGCTTGTCTTTAACTCGCTATAGTCTGGTAACGTCCAACTTTGATCCATCTGTTTTTTCTGTAGAGTTTTATACAGCTGTAAAAACAAATTCAAATTAAAGTGGTTTAAGATGAGCATTCAGAGTCAAGCAAATATGTATATATATATACAAATATTTTCTCTAATTTGCACTGAAATCAATTATTTTTGCTTAATTCCAAGTTACCAAACATTTTTAATGGATGGAAAATAAATTTATTAATTAAATCAAAAATTACTACATTCAATTCTATAAAATTGGGTTTTTTTCTTCTCTTTTATACTAAAATCCTTTATTTTTGCTTGTCTTTGACTTGCTATCTTTTGGTGAACGTAATGACTTCAACTTTGATCCATCTACTTTTCTGTATAATTTTATACAGCTGTAAAAGCAAATTTGAATCAATGTGGTTTAAGATTAGCATTCAACGTCAAGCAAATATATATATACAATTATTCTCTAATTTACTCTGAAATTCCTTATATGTGCTTGTCTTTGATTCTCTATCGTCTGGTGAATGTAATGACTTCAACTTTAATCTGCCTTTTCTGTAGAGTTATATACAGCTGTAAAAACAAGTTCAAACCAATGTGATTTAAGATTAGAATTCAGCGTCAAGCAAATGTATATGTAATTATCCAATTTATAATGAAATCCCTTATTTTTGCTTATTCGAAGTTGCTGAACATTTTTGATGGATAGAAAAAGAATTTATTAATTAAATCAAAAATTACTTCAAACAATTCAATAACATTGCATTTATTCTTTAAATTGCAACTAGATAGATTCTTATTGGGCGTGAAAAGATTTGTTTTATAACTATTCAACAAAAGAATATGTTAAAATTACTATATATGTAAATATATATATTATATAAATACTTTAGTATCTATATTATAAATAATATTTATTATTAGTATTTGTATTTTAATATTTATAATATTATATTAGTATATAATATATTAGCGTATTATTTATAATATTAATTAATATATGTACTATATGTCGTAATATAACTAACTGAAGGGAACGTAAATATATAATGATATTAAAAATGTCTTACAATTCCTCTTGATTATAATTATGTAATTTAGTAAACAATATAAAAATATGACAGTTTTAAGCTAACACACGAACGTCATTTATTTCTGTTAATACTGGCTTTTTTATATATAGTTAAATTTACAAATCATTTCACGTCTAAATATTCACATTCAGAAAATATAAATACTGAGAGTTAAATATGTTTGTAGACAATTAAGGATCTATTTTTAATGAATTTTTTTTTTATATAAAAAATATTTTAAATTATGTGTTGTATATAAAAAATATATTCAATGAAAATTATGGTCATTGTATCTTTATACATAAACTTGATTTTTTTTTGTTATATACAGGGTGATTATAATTAAAGTCCCACTTTTAAAATGCTGCAAAAAAAGAACCACACGTCACAATGAGTTCAAATTTGAACTGAAGATACTTGAAGAAGAGGGAAACGGTATGGTAACAAAAAAAAAAGGTTCCACCGATTTTTCCCATCCAATTCGGGATGACCTTGCCGTGGTGGATGGGCTTTCCACTAAACACTAACAGTGCCACAACTGTTGAATAAATCGGAAGTCATTTATTCCGTCAAAAATGCGAAACAACCAAGCACATTGAACACTACACTTGGTTTAATGTGCAACTCATGCCAAATACGTTGTCATTTCGATTCAAAATATCGCAGGCAGCAGAATTCCCTTTCTTTATGCCGCTTTCAGCGCCACCTATTAATACACTTTGAAACTTTTTTTGATGTCATATCATATACCCCTTTTTCAAGTAGCTTCAGTTCAAATTTGAACTCATTGTGACGAATGGTCCTTTTTTTTACAGTATTTTGAAAGTGGGACTTTATTCATATTCACCCTGTATATGCATTCAATTAATAATACTTAATTTCTGATATTTTAATTTATAAATTAGAGTTATTATGTAATGTCAAATATTTGTTCATTAATGTGATTTAATCTTCAAAATATTTTTTTTATATTTACATCTTTAAACTTACGTTATGAATAAAAAAAAAAAACAATTCAGCAATTTCCCACACAATACTATTTTCTTTTTTTTCACGGTCTTTTATCTTTTCACTGACAGTTCCAAAAAAATTTTTTTTTAATAATAACCTTGAAAGAATTAACAAAAAGCTCTCAAAATACTAAAGCTTGTCACCAGGAAGTGAAATAAACAGATAAAAAACTACATAAATTGGCGAAAAATGAAATCTTTTTTTTTGTGTGTATGTGTTCGAAAAGTGTCTTTTGATCAAAGATCACTTCATTGAATAAGAATCAAGGTTGTCGAGTTTAGATGATTTAAACTGTAAGAAACGCGTTTCTATAAAAGTAATCACATGTTTCTTTGAAGTTATTAAATGATTATCAGAGCTTTCTTTTTGATTTTTGCACAAATTTATTTCTTTCATTTGAAGACGGAAGCTCCATTAATTGACTGCCGCTCAACCTTGTATAAATCAAGTTTAATTATGAAAATAGGATTTAGAACATAAAGTAATCAATTCTTTATAAGAATTTTTGTATTGCATATATAACAAATAATAAAATATTTCTACTTAATTTACATTTTAATGTAATATTTATTTTTTAATTGATACTAAACATTTTTTTTCGTAGAATATTTTTTAATTTTACTTTATTTTTAAATATTTCCAATCATAAATATTATTTCTTCATAGAAAAAAGTGAAAAACATGGTTTGCAATTTATTTGAGATACATAACTCACTTTATATATAAAAAAACATTTCTATTCTATTATATTATATTATATCAGGTGTGGCCTTGAATAATTTTCCGGACCGTGATTTTTATCTCACTTTTACAAGTATATATTTATTTTATGATGGCCAAAGGGGGGCCTGAATGGCCGAATGGCTGGCGCTCGGTACCACAGGTTTCGGGTTCCAGTCCCGGCGGTGCCGTGGATGTTTGTAGTGGTTCGGAATCCACTTTCAACCGTAGGTCCCGGTCCTAATAGGATCGTAGAGCGTTGCGGGGGCATTGTTACTCCGCATCCGTGGCTTATCTTCCAGTTACACGCGCCTCCTGGGTCATGCAAAGTGAGTAACGTCTGTGCAGCGCTTGCCTTAAGGCATTCAAGACCAAGCTGTCTAAAGTGTTTGCCAGCTGCATAAGAACAAGAAAAAAATGATGACCAAAGGAGTGGAAACCAATCTATTAAAAAAATACATTATGTGCGCATCCGTATATTCAAAAATGAACTGTCGAAATTATGAGAAAAAAAATTAATTTTGATTTTAAAATAATATTCTTGCGAATATAGGACAGATATTAAGGCAGAATGACTAGAATTTCATCTGAATCTGTGCAGTGCTGAGGGGAAAGGTGCAAAATGTGGAGCATATCATTTTTAAGTGTACAGTTATTGAAATAAGTGGCTTGGTGGCCGAGTGACTAGCGCTTGGTGCCACAAGTTTCGGGTTCGAGTTCCGGCAGTTCCATGGATGCCTGTAGTGGTTCGGAATCCACTTTAAACCGTAGGGCTTCTTGGTGGTCAATAGGCTAGCGCTCTGGCCTTTGATACCATAGACTTCAAAATCCTTGCGGTGGCATGGACGCTTGTGAGGGGTTCGGAATCCACGTTAAACTGTAGGTCCCGGTCTAATTAGCCCAAAGTTTCCAGAAAGGACGGTAGAGCCACAAATCAAATCTAATAAACAGTAGTGATTAATAACTGGTCTAATGTGATTGTTGGGCGTCGGGCTGACACCCCTGCCCCGTAAAAAGTAAACATTTCTTATTTCGTAATCTGCCAGTAGGCAGACGGCCATGATTCATCATGGATTGTAGCGCCGGTTTGACAATTATTAGTGCCAGTTAGACAGGGACAGTTAGTTCATGCTGAAATCGATTTGAAAGAATGCAAAAAAAAAAAAAAAAAAAAACTTCGAATTCTGAAGAAAGATTAGAGAGTTCTTGCATACCGTACGTTAGTTACCGTAGGACGTCCGTTAGCTTTTTCTCCCTAGCGCGCATGCTCAGTTTCCTATGAGCATAACTAACGGTAACGGTATTCTACGGTAACTAACGCACGGTATGCAAAAACTCTCTATTGGCTTCTTGATTTACGTCATTTGACTTACGTCACAAAACCGTCCTTTTCCAGCTTTTGTTGAATTCGTGAACTCCTATCAGTATGATTAATGTGTACCTCTATATTTAATTTCTTTGTGATATAGTTGACGAATAACACTGTAGAAAAAAGGAATTCGCCAACTTACGGGATCTTTTAGTTGTTCACAAATGTTGTCTTGTCGGTGGTTCAAAATAAATCAACTTTCATGAATTAATTATTGACTATTTTATTACACATACTAGGAATATTTAATACTTTGTACAATGTTTACAAGTTTAATATTAATGCCATAAAACTTAAATTCTCTCTAAATCTCTCACACGCCAAAGATTACCTCTCTCTCTTTTGCTTTCCAAGCGCTCTCTCAAACGCGCATTTCTTTCGCCCAATTAACTTGGCGTCGCAGCGCCCTCTAACGATCATTCATTCATCTTTTTTCCACAATAGTAGTGTATTTTCTTCTTTAAATTAATGTTTTCATTATTTCAAGTCAACTTTTTTTTATATTAACTTTATATGCTTCTTTTCTTTTATTTATTACTATTTTTTCCCTTATTTTCCTTCTTATGTGTATTGCGTATTGTTAAATCGTTTTAAACATTTTGTGAATGTCACTTATTCTTCTAAGATTCGCGTTTTACTTGTGCGGTTCACGAGGAGATTATATTGGGTTCAATATTTAATTATTTCTCCCATTACAATTTTTTGTACATTAACTTTATATGCTTCTTTTATTATTATTTTATTTTATTTATTACTATTTTTATTCCATCTTATGAGTATTGCGTATTATTATATTGTATCTAAATATTTTGCGAATGTTACTTGTTCTTCCAAGATTCGTGTTATACTTGTGTAATACATGAGAAAATTATATTCATCATCATAACTGGCTCGACAGCCCGTTGTGGGCTTTGGCCTTCTTTAAAAGATCCAGCCAGGCTGTTCTCCTCTTGGCCGTGGACCACCAGTTTTTTTTATTTTAATAACATTAAAATCAGAGTCTAAACAGTCGACCTATCTCTTTTTTGGTCTTCCCCTTGGTCGTTGTCCAAAAGGGATTGCATTGAGAAGTTATATTGCGTTAAATAAATTTGTGCATTAGAGTTCTAAATGGTACTGGTGATCTAAGATATCATTTCTGTTTCAGATGTGCAAAGCATTCCTCCCAGACATGATGGAGTCCAACAAAGGGCACATAGTGTCCATCGCCAGCTTGGCGGGAGTGAGCGGCTTGCCCAACCTGACGGACTACTGCGCCAGCAAGTTCGCCGCCGTGGGTTTCATGGAGTCCCTCAAACTGGAGCTGGTTGCGCAAAAACTGGACGGAATCAAGCTGACCACAGTGTGCCCATCGCTCATTTCGACGGGCCTCTTCGAAGGCACGAAACCTCCGTAAGTGATCCTTTGTTAAGAAGTTAACTTTGTCCAACGCTGTGTAATCGAAAATGTATTGTCTTCCAACATGACAATGCGACTTCCACAACATTGACTTCCATGCATTTATAATGCCAATTTTTATAAAGCTTTAAGGACGAAGCAGCTTATGCTATTGGTTAGAGCAGCTCCAGGTTATTGAAGTTTTGCCACGTCCACCATACTCACCTGCCCTGATACCATCTGATTACCACCTGTTTATTTTTGCAACCATGCAAAATTTTCTTAAATGAAAAAAATTTCGAAAATTTCAAGATGTCCAGAAGTCAATGGTAGATGTCCTGGCTTCAAAGGATAGGATTTTTTAAACAACCAACATAACTTATCAAGTTACTGATCGCAGGTTGCAGAAAACAGTGATCAATATTTCATTAATTAATTTCAATTATGGATTTAAATGTAAGGAATTGAAATTTCTTCAGAAAAAAAATGACATAACTTTTTTACCAACCTAATATATTGTTTCTGAGTGCATTGGAAAGAAATAATACTTCAAAATATGATAGAGTTCGACAATATGGTATAAAGAACCCTCTGTGTTAATCATGATTTCTTTCAGAAATAGAAGATTTATTTACAAATATTTTCTTTTCTTTTCTTTATTTGATAAATAAAAAAAAAGAAAAAAAAGAAAAAGAAGATGTATTCATATTAGTTAAAATATAATAAACGGATGGGCCGATATACAGGTTACTCAAAAAAATTATTCAACAATTTCTCAATTATTTTGTCAAAGTTTTATTTTAACTAGATGACTTGCGTAATTTAAAAGCATATATATTATTACAAAAACTGTTTGATATATTAAATTTTGAATTTAATATCTGATTAATGATCTGCTTAAAAAGTTAAATTTTCTTTTTGTGCAAAACTGATTCGTAACTATTTTTCAAAGAAAAAAGCATAAATAAATATTATATATAAAAAAGATCGTGAAAGAAATTAAAAAAATATGCTTATAAATTCTAAACATTTTATAAAAAAAACCATGTAAAGGAAGTTTAAGAAAAATTTATATATAGATAGATAGATAGATAGATATACATAAATTCCAAACGATATTAGAGAGTTTTTGCATACCATACGTTAGTTACCGTAGGAAGTCCGTTAGCTTTTTCTCCCTAGCGCGCATGCTCATAGGAAACATAATTTCCTATGAGCATGCGCGCTAGGGAGAAAAAGCTAACGGACGTCCTACGGTAACTGACGTACGGTATGCAAAAACTCTCTATTATAAAAAAATTTCCTGAAAGAATTTTAAAAATCAATAAGAGTAGCTCGTGAAAGAAATTTAAGAATTGAAAGTAGTTCAGGACATTGCTGACTGTCTCTCCTCAAAACAATCACCATATATTTTATGAATAAAAATGAAATTTTTATTTTTATTACTCACTGCATCCATACTAAAAAGAATTTATTTATTTATTAATAGATACGATTTGTCATAGGCCAGTTTCAATGAACTGATATATTTTTGACTTCGGTAAACCTAATTAAGAAAAACAATTTTAGCAAAAATTGGAAAAAAATCCTGCGAAAATATGCTAAAATAATTACGTACAATTCCATCATTTTGCTGAGTTTACTTTTTTCGTGTAACTATAATAGGAGAAAGATTAAAATCTTTTAATATAACTTCCATTACTGATTGTAAGAATTTTTTTAAAGATTCCGTTAATAAATTTTAACAATTATTTCAGCTTGACTGTTCTGATGACACCAGAATACGTGGCAGGTGAAATTGTTAATGCAGTCCTAGAAGAAACAGAATTTGTTATTCTTCCTCGATGGATGTACATCATAATCCTTTTCAAATGGTAAATATCTATTCAGTTTTAATTTTTAAAGAACACAATTTCAGTAAAATGGTAGCAATTTTAACAAAAAGTGGAAGGCCAAAGATATGAAGAACTCTTTAAAAAATATATATTTATATCGACACTATTTTAAAATAAATAAAATTTTATAATCACCAGAATAAACAATAGGCACACATAAACGTTTTAGTGCAAACGATTTTAAGACTAAATTTGATATTCTTACGACTTTAGAATGTTTTTTTACTTAACGAACTTCTTTTAGAATAACAAAACGATTTATTTTAGATTATTATTATTTATTAGATTATTATGATTTAACGAACTTCATTTACAATAGCAAAATGATTTATTTTAGATTATTATTATTATTTATTAGATTATTCTGTTTTAATGAACTTCATTCATCTGATTAAAAGACGAACTAAAATTTTACTGTATAAACCTCTCACAAGACCAGTGTTAACATGTGCATCTGAAACATGGTCACTAACAGCAAGAAAAGAGAAAATGTTGGCAATCCTTGAAAGAAAAGTGCTACGAGATATTTTTGGTGGTATCCATGACAATGGAAAGTGGCGAAGAAGATACAATTCTGAACTTTACAAACTTTTTAGAGATTCTAAAATTTATTAAACTGAATAGAATGAGATGGGCCGGTCATCTCATGAGAATAGAAAATGATACAGATGCTTTGAAAGTTTTCAATGCAATCCCTTTTGGACAGCGACCAAGGGGGAAGACCGAAAAAGAGATGGGTCGACTGTTTAGGCTCTGATTTTAATGTTATTAAAATCAAAAACTGGAGGTCCACGGCCAAGAGGAGAACAGCCTGGTTGGATCTTTTAAAGAAGGCTAAGGCCCATAACGGGCCGTTGACATATGGCTGTTATGGCATATTAACAAATTGTGATGAAAAAAAATATATTAATACAATTTCTTTTTCTAAATTCCAAAAAAAAAATATGATGATGAATGAACTTCATTTAGAATAGCAAAACGATTTGTTTTAGATTATTATTATTTATTAGATTATTCTGATTTAATGAACTTCATTTAGGATATTAAAACGATTTTTTTAATGAATTATTTATCGTGATGTGTTAAATATGACATCATTTTAAAAATTAAAACATTTATTTGAAAGTCTTAGTACCCATTTAAAATTTCGTATCTTATTTTTCGCATGCAAAGAATGCCACTATTTAAGATAGACAAAATATTAAGATGCTTGTACTGGAATGTGCAAAAGGCATTGAGAAATTCTTTAAAAAAATAAATTTGCATATGGATAGTAAAAATCATGGAGGAAAATTGATAACTTTAGGAAATAATAATCGTCATCATTAATTGCAAACTTTGGTTTTAACAAGTGTTTAAATATTTTTAGCGATTGGCATTCATAGTATTTTACTCTTTAATTGCTCTCACGATTTCATTTTCTATTCCTTGTAAAATCGTGAAAGAATTATAAAAATTTCATTTATCATTTAAAGTCACTTAGAAATATTATCATTATCAGCACTTACGTCTGGCGTTATATTACCAAATCTTTAGTTTAAATATCTGACTGGATAAGTGTAGCTATTCATTTCTGCATAAAAGATTTTTTTCAATATCTATTACGACCTTAAATGTGTTTTAATCCTAAAACAATAGTATTGTATATCCATCTATTAAAAAATCACCATACATTTTATCATTTTAAACGTCTATTGTATTAAAATCATTGGTAAATTTATAACTATTTAAAAATCAGAATACTTTCTTTTAAAAAAATTGCCCTACAAAACCAGCATTTAAAATAAAAAAAATACCTGCAATTTATAATTTTGAATAGTTTCCTTAAGCAATCGTAATAGAGTGTACATTTAAAAATCTACTTTATTTTCGTCTTTAAGATTCAAACTAGTTTATGGTACTTTTTACCATTCTTTTTCTTCCGCAACTTTTATTTCAAAAACAAGGAAGTAATTACTTCATTTTCGATTTTAATTATGATGTAATTTATAAGAAAAAGGAAAATTCTTTCAAGCACACCTATTTTCCTGATCTGCTTAAAAATTATCGAATAACACAAATACAAAAGAATAGTATTTTTAACAATACTTCAATTCATTGAATTATATTCCTATTCCGAACACTATACTGCCATGTACTTTCATAACAAGGAAAAAATATGCAATGCGTTAATTTAACATATGTTATTAACACTAATAAGTGTTTTTCAACCTACATTTGACACAATGGGATGCATTGTGGGATTGCAAAACTTCTATGAACACTGAACACTTTTTAGTTCCCGGTTTAGAACAATCTTCCTATTTTTAAACATTGGTATTGTTACAAAAGAAAATTAATAAAAGGATATTAGTATAAAATGCTTATTTTCTATAAAAATTACATCTTTTATTTTATTAAAAGACATAATAATAGTCAGATAACAAAAATGAAAAAAATTATACTTTACTCTGTTTACTACTTACACACACTACACACACATATACACTCAAGAGCCAAAACATTATGACCACCCCTACATTTTGCAATGAACTCGCCTGGATGACGTGGAAGGCCCGTGATCAGGTGGAAGGGGTATTTAACTGGTATTAAGTGGTAGTATTAATCCATGCCAAGGTGGGTTGAAGCTGTGTTGCGCGCCAAAGGTGGGCCAACTCGTTATTGACAGGTGGTCATAATGTTTTGGCTCTTGAGTGTATATATATCTAGATGGTGGCCTGATGCCCAAGTGACTAGATCTGTGGCGTTCAGTACCACAGAACTACTTTAACTGTTTAACTACTTTGAGGACATTAATTCTTATTAAACAATTATAGTGGGCAGGTTGGGCAACCAGATTGTAATTGGATGTGGTTGGGGTGAGATACTTGAGGCACAAGTTGGAGAACTCACAGCTTTATTTACACATACACAAACACCATACATATACAATCAGAGACATGCACTATTTAACACATTTAAAGACATATAATCATAGATTCGTGTTAGGATTCCACTTCTAATCCGAAAATCTGATACTCAGCTACGCGCAAGATACACTAAATATATTTCCTCTCCGCGTGAGAGTCTGCAGACCAACTAACACTCAAAATTGAGCTAAATATATTTCCTTTCGATAGGGGAGACTATAGACTAAACATTTCTCCGCCGAAGTGCGTGGTGGAGCTGTACTTCCTCTCAGTTGAGAGTCTCGAGGCCTGCTTGCCTTTTCTCATGAATGTCAAAAGGGGGCGCTCTTGCCAGTGTATAGGAGGAAGCACGGTTCCACAATCTGAAATCCTGATATGTTAATGACTGTTTCCAGATGTACGATATCACCCGTGTGTGCCTTAGAATAAATAATATAAGATTGCTAAATATGCTCCTTTTAGGCAATTAAAAAAGAATTTTGTGCGAGTTAACACGCGGCATTCTGAAGGTATAAATAAACAAAATCAAGTGAAAAGACAGCTGCAGTTAAGCCCATATATTTAAATTTCATGTTTCACAAACACTAATTATTTCTACACTTTCGTCAACTTGTGAAAGGACGAAATAGAGTTAATTATGACTGTGCCGAGTTATTCAACAATTATTTATTTTATTTTAAGTTATATACACGCAAACATCAAAAGTTAATTGCTATATAAAAAGAAAGGTGTGGCATTCAACCTCACGAAGACAGTTCTTGGCCATTACTAAGGAAGTTAATCAGTATAAAGAGGGCGCTGTTGATGTTCTGAAGTAGATGCTACCAGATGAAAAGAAGTGGTTATGAACGGATTTTATTTCTTTAGGTCATTTCTACTTCTAGAAATTTTTTTTCAGATATTTCAGCAAAAAATGCTGACACTAAATCTCTCTTGAATGACAATTATGTGTTATTAGAGAAATTTACGAACTGTTTTGTAGCTTCAAGATTGATGTGAGAGTCTTTCTATCAACTAGAATTACGTAACACTAAAACCTATGGAATTATTATACATCATTACAATTTAGCCATTTTTTGGCTTTTTTTAGTATGGTATAGAATCAGAAAATCTCATCAGAATCAGACATTACAACCCAATATCCGTAGGTCTCTTTCACTCACATTCTCCCTCTCTCCACTCTTTTGCTTTGCCGTGCTGTGTGTACGCTGTCATGAATTTAGACACCATTTTTTTTCTAATGCAGATGGCAAACAACTTAGACAGTTGTCTTGGATGCCTTAAGGCAAGCGCTGCACAGATGTTACTCACTTAGCACTACCCAGGAGGTGCGTGTAGCTTGAAGATAAGCCACGGACGTGGAGCAACATTACCCCCGCAACGCTCTACGATCCTGTTAGACCGGGACCTACGGTTTAAAGTGGATTCCGAACCACTACAAACACCCGTGGCACCGCCGGGATTCGAACCCGAAACCTGTGGTACCGAGCTCCAGAGAGCTTTCCACTCAGCCATTCAAGCCCCAATTTAGACACCATACCTCTAGAAACGTCTAAAAACTGGGATGTTTCGGTTGCAGTTGCTCCAGCCCGTCGGGCTCCTACAATTTGGCCTCTTTGACAGTCTGTGAGATCTGACATTTTACGCTTTTGACAAAAATCCAAGACGTGCACAACTTCACTAAAGTTACCTCGTACTACCAGGATATATACTACTTATATTAACAAAAACTGGTAGCTAAGATTACATTTTAATGCTTATGAAGCATACTCTTAAATGTCACTTTTATTGACAGGTGTTTCCATTATTTTGATAACCACCTGTATTATGTATATATATATATATATATATATTAAAACATTGACAAAATCATTATTTCATTTCCTATCATTGAAAATTTCTTTTCAAGGTTGTTTTCTTTTCCGAGTTAGAAAAAAAACTTACAACAAAAGGCTATTTTACCTTTTCCTTCAAGGCAGGAAAAAACCTGACAGAAATATATATAATGTATTATACTTATATTTTTTAAATATTTTAGTCAATTATCTTCCTTCCTGTACTTTTACATACTATAGATTATCATTAACATTAAAAAAAATCAAAGAAAATCACTGCCATTTTAGAAACAATAAGTCCTATTTCCATTATTTTTAAGAGCAACAATTTTTTAATCAGTTTCCGCAACAAGCATAAAAGAGAAAATGAGAATTTCGTCTTTTCCGTCTATTTGTTCAAAACCATCCTTGAAAAATATAATTTCGCTTGAGGAAGTAGATCTAAAAATTTTGCATTTTTTAGTTAAATCGTGTGCTTTTTTTTCAAACAGAAACACAAATTGTTGAACTCAGGCTTTGTAATAATCACTTGAAAAATTATAATAAGCCATAAAAGCATCATTGATTTTAGATATAGGAAGAATAGGTTTATAAATTCGGTTTAGTTTGACACTCTACGGTCATTTTGTGCACACTTTGGGCTAAACAGACTGGGACCTACAGTTTAACGCGGAATCCGAACCACTCACAAACATCCATGCCAGCGCCAGGATGGGTTTACAGAAGACAGTGTCATTATAACCAAAAATGAAAAACAATATTATTGCAAACTGTCCAAAGATGCTTTTAAATTTTAAGTCTTAAAAGGACAAAAAGTAACACGGAAAACAAACATTATCATTACTTAACAAAATGTCAATATAAAATAGAAAAATAAAAAATAATAAAAATTTTCGCATGCATGATAAGGAATGCTTGGGCCATGTCTTTGGACATATGACGATGCATTTCCAACCAAAGAGATAACATTTTCGAGAACTGAGTTAATCAAGCGAAGTGGAAGACCTGGAGGGGATTGATAGTGTCGAAAACGATCTAAAGTTAATTTGAGTTAATCTATGGATGGCTATTGCACCAGATAGTATCATATAAAGGAAAATTTGAGGGACTGCTTGGCCTGTAACAGTGATAGTAAATCTCTGGGCCATGACTTTAGATATATGACGATGCATTTCCAACCAAAGAGATAACTTTTCGAGAGTTGAGTTAATAAGGCGAAGAAGAAGTCCATCCATTAAATTGGTTGATCATGTAAAAAAGGATATTAATTGTAGTTCACAGACAGAGGACTATTGCGCTGTATAGGGCATATGGAGGAAACTTGGAGACACAGCCTTTGCCTGTAACAGGCTTTAGTGTCCAAGAAGAAGAATTCGTTTTTCGCTCTAAGGTCATTTTTTTGCACACTTTAGGTTAATTAGACTGGGGCCTACAATTCAACGTGGATTTCAAACCACTCACAAACATCCACGCCACCGTCAGGATTCGAAGCTGAAGCTTGTGGTACCAAAGACCAGAGAGCTAGCCAATTGGCCATAAGAAGCCAGAAGAAGATAGGAAATGTGATACGCATAAGTGAATTTAATGATCTGATATTATCATTAACGTTCGATTTTTATTATTTATTCCAGTTTATAACTTATTTCACGTATGATCCGAATTTAATAAAAGAAATACAGCATAGTTTAACCTGATACATTTTTAAGGTATATTTTCAGTGTACTTTATTTCTTCCTCTTTGTCGTTTCAGGACCATGCCCAGGCGTGCAGTAGAACGTTTTTACGAAAACAGCGGACTTCTAGACTTCATGGACACTTTCAGAGGAAGAACAACCAACAACAATGGCATCCAGGCCGAAATCTCTTGAAAAAAAAACCCACCAAAAAGCAATTATCACGCGAGCGTATAATCATCGATGGCAATACTTCACCGAACTTTATATTTATCACTGTTGGCGATGTTTGTTTGATACTGATAAGGAAATAAAACCACGAGCTTACAAATATTGGCTTCTTGTATTTATTCGTCTTTCTGATTCCATTGGAGCACGAAAAGTTTTTGAAAATTTAAAGGCATTGATGAATTTTTTATGTCGAAGAGTTTATTCTTGTTTAACGTAAATTGCCTGAAATGTACAGTAAGTCATTATAAAAGATCCATGTTTAAAGATATATCAAAATTTTTATTAATAAAAAAAGGCAAATTACCCTATGCGAAACTGATTTTACTTTCATTTTCAAAATAAGAAACTTAGCAATTTTAATTTTTTTTTAAATTTAATTATGATTTAAAACTATAACAGATTAATGGTCATCACTATACAATAAAATCTTTAACCTTTTCTTCATTGGCGCAACAGCCCTTTGGTGGATCAAGGCTATCTGCATGCCGGCAGATTTCGAGACAAAGGTTTTCTTTTTACGAGGTATAGTTGTCAGCCCAATATGCTCTACAATCATATTAGACCAGGACCTACGATTTAACGGGGATTCCGAACCATTGCAAGCCTTCATGGCACCACCGAAACTCGAACATAGTTATAAATTTTCAAACTATGAAAGGTCCCTAATTTTTATTTGATGAAGTAAATTATCATATAACGGAATTTGCGCATGAGTTATTTGCCAAATCTGAGATACATGTCAATCAGACTTTAAGAACAAATGAAGCAATTATATTTTAATATGCACGAAATGTACAGAAATTGAGGGAAGTTAGAAAGTTATTTACAATCAAATAAAAAACACCAGACATATAGCGCACATTTCTAAGCCCCACTTATGGCATCATTCTACAAGGTACTTTGCATAAACTTCTTTCAGATGTTTTTCTAGCTGTAAGCACACAAATGTTCCAGCATGATGGAGCCCCATCTCTTCTCAACCAGAGCGCCAGAAATCATTTTCACTTTATTTTTGGCCCGCAAAGGCAAAGGCAAAGGTAGTTTTAATTGAAGGAGTACCTAGGGAAAGAGTTGACCCTATTTGAATTGGACGGGATGGATCTGTTCCTTGGCCACTACGATCACCAGATCTGGCACACATGAATTTCTTTATATTGTACACTTCAGTTGAATAATTGAATTCCTAAGACGAATTAAAATCAATGTGTGGATGATGAATTCTACGAACACCTATTAAATTCAACATTCATATCAATATCTGGATGATGATTTCTACGAACACCTAATATTTCACCATTCACATCAATGCTTCAAGATTTTCTTCGAAGCTTCTATGAAATTAAACACCTGGAAAATAAAAGACATTCAACTTTTTTTATATTGTAAAATGGTAAACAAACATATAAAATTAGAATTCGTAATTTTAATTTTAACTGATATTCGTCATTGTCTCTTTAGATTAAAATAAGAAATATATAATCAATTCCAACCCACTTCAACTTTATATTTTTTATCTTAAATCCATTAGCCATTTTTTTAAATTTATAATTCAGTGGCTTTTATGTTCCACTTATATACTTCACGAATCTGACATATCGAGGAATAATTAGGGGATGTCTTTACTTTCTGAAACGATTTTTAGAGACATCGGATGGGGAAAAATACCAGAAAAATCCCATCAAGGAGTCTGACTGCCTATAAGTTGTCATTATCACCTTCATTCTTGAATGGAATGTATGTGTGGAAATGGCACATTTAAGTGATAGCTCATAAAGAAAATATGGATCAGGGCAGTGAGAAGAAAATAAAAATTTTAATAATGAGCATTTGAGTAAACTTTTTACAGTAAATATTCAGAAGAGTTACATCCCACACCTTTATTATACATCGAAGTCGCTGGAATTGGTGTACATTAACAAAAATACCAGGCATATTGCTCACATTTCAAGGCCACATGTATGGCATATTCTACAAGGTATTTTGCCGAACTCCATTCGATGTTTTTTCATCTGTAAGCACACAAATGATCCAACATGATGGAGCTCCATCTCTCCTCAACTGGAGTCTCAGAAATTACCTCCACGCTACTTTTGGCCCACATTGAATCGAATATGTTCCTTGGCCACCAAGATCACCGGATTTGACATGCAGGAATTTCTACTTCCGTGGGTACATTAAGATCGCCATTTATGAAATTCACAATGATCTGATGAAGATCTAATAACCAGACCAGTTGCTATCTTCATCCGTCTTTAATTTCTTACCCAATTTTTTTAAGAACGCTCACAAGGCCAAAAGTATTACTTTTATTTATTTATTTATTATTATTATTATTTTTTTTGCCTAGTTATGCCAATTTCTAGCATTGTGAACCTTATTTTGCACCAGCTGAACTGAGGTATCTGAACCAGATGATTTTAAACCAAAATTATCATTTTATCATGAACGTTCAAATCACAAGGCCAAAAGATTTATTTTTAATTTTTCCTAGTTATGTGAATTTCTAGCATTGTGAACATTATTTTGCACCAAATAAACTGATGTATCTGAACCAGATGATTTTTCCCCAAAATGATCATTTTATCATGAACATTCAAATCACAAGACCAAAAATCTTATTTCCATCTTATTTTTTTCCTAGTTATGGAAATTTCTTGCATTGTGAACCTTATTTTGCAGATGGGATAATTACTTATTATTATTCAAAATCTAATGTAATTATAAAGAATTCATATTGGCACTCCAAGAAAGAAATACCTCATGACCCTGCCAAACCTTAAATTTTAAACCGGTTACCTTTGTAGACAGATGACAAGCTAATCTCACAGAATTCCTTAAACAATAAAAAGCGGAACTCGGAAGTGGCATTTTGTAAGTATCGCATGTCGTGTTCTGTATGGAGTCAGTTTTAACCACACTCTGTACGGGTTCATTCGCATCACATCCTGTTGGGTGACCTTCTGTTAGCGTCAAATCTACTCCACGCGTGCTGACCGACTCTATGTATTTTAAAAGATAGGGTTGGTAACTGTAATCAAAACCATGGAAGACAATGGAACACACCGAAACAAAGACTATGCATTTTTTATTATAGATAACTAGTAAATAAGATCCTGTATCGTCAAGCTTCAGAGAACATCACAGTAAATCTCTGAATGGTAGGGTATCATGGTGTTATCTTATGATAGCACTGAAAAATTGTGTTAGAGAAAATTTCAATGAAGATTTAAAAATCACGATTCAAGAACATACAAAAGAAAAAAACAAGGGTGTTTCAAACTCAGTCTCTTGCTCGATGCGCAACAAGCATGCAGTGGAGTTCAGGTCTAAATCCGTTGATGTTGTTCGTAGTAGTCACTGCGTTCAGAAACGAGAAGACCCGATGGCGATTGTAGCAACGTATATAAAGCATCTCGCAACGATGGTTCCTTCCTCATACAACACGCACATTTGTTAATACTGGGGCCTGCATGGCCGAGTGTCTAGCGCTCTGGAGCTCGGTGCCATAGGTTTCGGGTTCGAGTCCCGGCGGTGCCATGGATGTTTGTAGTGGTTCGGAATCCACTTTAAGCCGTAGGTCCCGGTCTAATATGACTGTCAGAGCGTCACGGAGAAGAAGTCAGACTTCTACCTACGGGTGCTCCATCAGAACAGAAGCTGCACCCCTCTTTCCTCCTTCCATGAGGGACACGACAACAACACAACATTTGTTAATATTAAAAGTACTGCCTGAAGACATTGTCCTCCTTTAAACAGTACCGACTTGATGGTCGATTGGCTAGCGCTCTGGGTTTTGGTATCCCAGGCTTCGGGTTCGAATCCTGGTGGTGGCATGGATGTTAGTGAGTGGCTCGGAATCCACCTTACACTGTAGTTCCCGGTTTAATGAGCCAAAAGTGTGTACAAAATGGCCGTAGAAGCGACAAACTAAACCAAATCTTTAAACAGTCATCAGTGTACGTGGCTTACATCAGTGAAATACGAGATCCATCGGTGTTCAAGGAAAAAACTAAAGTTAAAAACACAAAGTAATTAAACAGCGATATTATTTTCAGAAACACATTTCTATAAAGCTTTAATTTCCTTATTACTTAATAATTAAGTTATTTTTAAGTAATAATTTAATTAACTAACTTTCTGGCACTACAGTCCAAGTTGGACCATGGCCGTTTGCCTATTAGGCAGGTTCCGAAACAGATGTTTTCTTTTCACGGGGTAGGGTTGTCACCCTGTGACCAACACTCTACAATTATATTAGACCAGGACCTACGGTTTAAAATGGATTAAGTTATTAACTAACTAATTAACTCTCTGGCACTACAGTCCAAGTTGGATCATGGTCACTGGCGTACTGAAAGATTCCGAAACAGAACATGCTTTCTATTTACTGAGTAGGGTTGTTAGCCCTACGCCCTAAAGCCGTATTAGACCGGTACCTACGGTTTAAAACGGATGCCGAACCCTTACAAACATCCATGGCATCTCCGGGATTCGAACCTGAAGCCTGTGGCACCAAGCGCCGGTCCCTCTGCCATCAGGCCATGATAACGTAATTAAGGTTTCTTATTATGCAATAAGAAATTTGCTTTAAATTACGCAATTCTTACTCAATTAAGAAAACTTATCAGATTGCCTTTCGTAATTTTGGGTTACGTCATCCATACAATTTAACGGATTCAATTTTAAAAAAAAATCGAATCTCTCAGTGTTATATTTTTTATAAATTGCTTTCTACATAATCTAAATTTGGAATCTTAACTATATTTTTTATAGCGTACACGTGCGTATTTTGAAGAGAACAAAAGTATTTTTCAAGGGCAAATCAAATGTATCTACAATTTAAATAATAAATAATTATAAAATATTTTAGCACTTTAGAATTGGCTTCAATTTCCATGGGACATTAACATAACTTTCAATTTCTATTAAAGCAGTATTGATTTTATGGTGACCTACAGTACTTTGATATCAGCGAAAGCATTATTGATTTTATGGAGATCTGCAATACTTTGATATTAACGAAAGAAGTATAACTAAAATTTTAAGCAAAAAAAAAAAAAAAAAAAAAAAACTACTTAAAACTGATTTCTAATGCACCTTCATACTATTCGAGTTTCAGTCCCATAAATATCTCTCACCTGCATGCTACATGTTCGGAGACGAAACGATCTTTTTAAAATAAAATTAGGATTCTTGATCATGATAAGAATCGAAAGAAGAATAAATAAAAAGATCACATGCTCTGTACATGATCTTCTTTTTCATTCTTGTTTCATATGTCATCCTTGAAAAACCTTGACTTGTATGAGCATCCTTGTTGCTTTGAGATGAAGAATCACGATAGTGTACAAATAAAATTCTATTCAAACAAAGAAAAATATCTTTAGAATCGCATCATATCTTTAGAATGTAGGATTTAAAAAAATAATAAATAATAAATGTGATCAATATATTATAGCTAATATACTATAGATTTTATGATCATATATTCGCGGAGAATGTACTGTTCATCAGATGAAAGTTGTTGTTACTAATCCCTCTGGTGTAGGAAAGCCTACACTAGGTCCAGAAGACCCCATTGGGCCATGGTTAAGGGTAATGCAGCTTCATTTTAGCGGGGAACCACGAGGGCTGAAGACTGACTCAACCTCAAGACAACGCTCTACGATCTTGTCAGACAGGGACCTACCGTTTAAAGTGGATTCCGAACCACTATGAACATCCATGGCACCGCCGGTTCTCGAAACCGAAATCCGTGCACCGAGTGCCAGAGCTCTAGTCACTCGGCCATTCAGGACCAGATGGAAGTTGTTGTGTATCGGTTTGGCTGTCAAATGATCAGACAAAAAAGATCCACCCGACTCGTGACTCAATGGTAAAGTTAGCACTGAGGTTCAATTCACTGACGGCTTTTTGTAGACACTGCTTCAAAGAACGAAGAAACTCGATGGCGCTAGGAATGTTTAGCATTTTGTTTCATTAGCCAGATTACCTGGTGGGATTTTTTTCTCCCATACGATACACAAAGAGGGGCCTGAACGGCCGAGTGGCTAGCGCTCTGGCGCTCGGTACCACAGGCTTCGGGTTCGAGTCCCGGCGGTGCCATGGGTGTTTGTAGTGGTTCGGAATCCACTTTAAACCGTAGGTCCCGGTCCTAATATGAGAGTTGCGGGGGCATTGTTATTTCGCGTCCGTGGCTTATCTTCAAGTTACATGCGCCCCTTGGGTCATGCAAAGTGAGTACGTCTGTGCAGCGCTTGCCTTAAGGCATCCAAGACCAAGCTGTCTAAGCGTTTGACAGCTGCATTAGAAAGAAAGAAAAAAAAAACGATACGCAAAGACGGAGTAGTTCTCACTAAAAAGTCCTCCCGGCAAGCGCTGCCCTCCTTCTTCCGCGATGTTGGTGTTTCCATTATTATTATTAGATCTTTCCATTTTGATAACCTCCTATATATATTTTGGATAAATCTTTATATTTATTTTTATTTAACCATCATAATATTATAGATTCTTTCCTTTTCTACACCATATTTGGAGAAAATTTTTATAAATTTTTTATATCTATCATTTAAACCTTTATAAATCCTTTTTTGGTGAGAGCCAAAAAGAAAACCTTTTTTGGGTGTTGGAGAGATTCACATTTTGAGCTAAATCTTTAATACTAAAGAAATATTAACTTTATATGATTTATGAGAGCGAAATTTTCCATTTTAGCCTTTATTGAATTCGCAATCTCCTGTAAATTTGATTTATGTCTACTTCTATACTTAATTTCATAATAACATAGTTGTGGATATTCTTTTTTCTTTGCTCTCTAAATTTTATTATTTTTTTTCCTTTTTTTCTCCTTATTATTATTTTTTGATTATTTGCTTATTTTGAATTGGGGACATTGTTTTCGGAAATAGTATTTTTTGTAAACCTCGTGCTATATTTGTGTGGTACGCTAAGAAACTGTATGTGAAAGAATAGAGAAAAAAACAGTCACCTAAAATAATGTGTGGAAATATATAATCGTTGTAACTTATTAAACCATTTATACTTACTGTAACTTATTCCCCCACTTTAATTTACAGTAACTTATTGAACCACTTGTATTCACTGTAACTTATTGAACCACTTGAATTTACTGTAACTTATTCAACCACGTGTACTAACTGTAATGCAGGTCATACAAAAAAATATCTGTAACTAAATACAGACTATCTCAAAAAATGTCTGGAAAAAATATAAAGGTAGGTAGAGGATAATTAAATAAGCAGATTTTGAAATGGAATATGTGAGTTGAAATTAGGTTTCTTAGTGCTGGTATCTAAGGAAGATAGGAACAACTTATAATTCAAAAAGGCGGACAAAGTAAAAAAAAATTCTTATTATTAAACATTTTATAGTAGGTGCTCGAAAGAATCACCACCGAAATTAATGCAAGATTCATAGTGACAGCACATGTATTGGCGTACATTAATAAAACTGACAATCATGTTACTCACATTTTATACAACACATAACTAGAACTTCTTTCCGATGTTTATATTCAAACGAATTAGGTTCTAGAACAGTGAAGTTTCAGATCACTTCAACAGGAACGTCAAAAAATACCTCGATTCAGGGCTCACAGTGGATTGTAAGGACTGGACCTGTTCTTTGGCTACCATGATCACCAGATTTAACATGCATGAATTAAACCCACGGAAACATTAAGAGCACGATATACGAAAGCCCCATTAAGCTGTATGAAAATCTAGTATCCAGATTATCACTTGGTGAAGAAAATGTACGCCAAACCATGAGCAGCTTCTGTAAATGTTGACTGTTGCTCTTCCAAACATCTATTTTAAAAGATTTTTTAAAAATGTCACTTTGTAAGTTATCTGTCCTTATCACTTACTATCTGTTATCCTTCTCACTATCTTACACGTGTTATTTTAGCACACACTCAATTACAAAACTTGTGCCACAAATGAAATTGCATTTTTCACACTTTATCATGACTCGTGCACGTGGGTTCACGGATTTGGTCTAGATGTGCTGTCAACCAAGTGGGATAAGAAACAACAACACAAAACCTGCTTATCTCTGTCATTTCTACCTGCTTTTACATTTTTTTCCAGATATTGCACTTACCTCTTCAAGTTGTTTGTAGAATTCCTTTGACTGGCCAGAAACTTCTTTATAAACAGCAATTTTTCTGCATATTCCATTTATCCAACTGAAAAAGTAAACGCAAAATGAGTTTAAAAAAAATAAAAAACACGCTTTTAGAGTTAATCAAACTAAAAAGAAAAAAATAATTCGTCAGTCATTTTATTCTTATGTTAAATTATTTTTAGTTTGATTAACTCTAAAAGCGTGTTTTTTAGTTTTTTTAAACTATTCATTTATTTTTTACTTTGATTAACTCTAAAGGCGTGGTTTTTAAAACTATTAATTTATTTTTTACTTTTTAGTTTGATTAACTCAAAAAGCATGTTTTTTAGTGTTTTTAAACTATAATATTTAAATGAGGTCCCGGTATGGTGGAGTGGAACTATAGTTCTTACAATAATGTAATTGTGAGTAAAACAAAGGCTATCGCTTAAAGTAGGGCAAAATCGAGCCCAAAGAGTCAGTTACAAACAAACATACAGGTGAAACTAATATAAAAGCGTATTAAAAAGAATCAACTGTTTTCTTTCTTTCTGAAATGTTTCTTTGCAGCTTAAAATAGTGTATATGAGGAAAAACAGATCTCCAGGGGAAAAGTCAGTAACCTACATACAAACATACAGGTGAAACTAATAAAAGCGTATTAAAAATGAACTTTAATATAACAAAAAAAGTATGACCACTAATGGACGGTAGTCGTTCTGCGAAGTCACCGCAGTGAGAAAAATGGAATATTTAAATAATTAGTAAAAATATTTGTAATGCCACATATATATATATATATATATATATATCATCATCATATTGGCGCAACAACCCTATGGTGGGCCAAGTCCATCTGCCTGCTAGCAGATTTCAGGGCAGGAGATGTTTTGTTTTTACGGGTAGGGTGTCAGCTTTACGCCCAACGCTCAACAGTCATATTAGACCGGCACCTACGGTTTAAAGTGGATTCCGAACCATTACAAACATTCACGGCACAGTCGGGATTCGAACCCGAAATGCTGTGGCAGCGAGCGCCAAAGCGCTAGTCACTCAGCCATCAGGCCCCATATTGTATATATATACAAAGTGATTATAATTAATGTCCCACTTTCAAAATGCTGTAAAAAAAGAACCACTCCTCACAATGAGTTCAAATTTGAACTGAAGATGCTTGAAGAAGGCGGAAACGGTACAAAAAAAAACGATATTTCCCATCTAGATTGGTGTGAGCTTGCAGTGGTGGATGAGCTTTCCACTAACAGTGTCACAACTGTTGAATGACTTGGAAGTCATTTTTTCCGTCAAAAAAACGAAACAATCAAGCACATTGAACACTACAGTTGGTTTAATGTGCAACTCATGCCAAATGCGTTGTCATTTCGATTCAAAACATCGCTGGCAGCCGAATTCACTTTCTTTATGCCGCTTACAGCGCCATCTATTAATATACATTGGAACTTTTTTAATGGTGTACCGTATCCCCCTTCTTCAAATATCTTCAGCTCAAACTTCAACTCATTGTAACGAGTGGTTTTTGTAAACAATATTTTTAAAGTAGGACATTAATTATAATCACTCTGTATTTATGGGAGTTAAAGTCATAGTTCTTTGAAAATTTAATTATAGTTTGATAAAAAAAAAAAAAGTTTTTTTTTTCGAAAAATGAACTGTTACTAATATCTTCTTTTCGATAAAAAATTATTTATATTTTTGTCATGTATGCATTCAAAATGATGAATAAAAATTCCAATTGCTTTCAAAATATTTGTTGTTTTTTATTCCATTTGGTAGACAGCAGATCCAAGTCCAAAATATTTTGAAGTGATTTGGTTTCATATCTTTCTTCTATAACTATTCTGCGGCCTGATTTCCAATTGGTTAGAGCTCCGGCCATTGGTAATTACAGGCTTCAGTTTCGAATCTAATTAGCCTAAATTGCGCACAAAATGACCGTAGAGCTACATACCTAAACCTAATCTATAACTATCTCTCTGTGAATATTTCGTGAATCCATATCAAAATTATTTGAAAGCCAGAAAGCATGTGAAAAGACTTATTAGACACCTTGTGTAAAATAGAAAGCAGGTTCTTCATTGGCACAATAGCCCCATTGTAGACCAAAGCTGTATGCCTACTGGCATATTTCGAGACAGGAGTTGCTGTAGTAATGTCGAAATTGAATATACATGATAATGGTATAAATTAATCCATACTACTTTCATAACATTAACTTTAATAAAATTACAAAATACTAAAATAATACAAGCATGTTGCACTTAAAACAGCCACGAGTGATGCTTACAGTTCGACTACCGCGTTCCAATTCCTGTGGAGAGTTTTGCTGTTTCCCACCTTCTGTATTCCTCCGCATAGCGACGTATCACACGGCACTTTTGTATGCATCCGCTATGGTGGTAGGATCGCTACAGTTGCTTCTTTTTTTGCCATATTAGACAGTGACATATTATTTAAAAAGGATTACGAACCATTAAAAACATCCATGACAACGGCGGACTCGAACCCGAAACCTGTGGCACCAAACGCCAGAGCGCTAATCACTTAGCCATAAGGCCCCGAAAACAAGTTCTACAGGGTTTCATATGCATGTCTCGAATGATGAATATGTCTTGAATTCTCAAGCTCTGGCTACAATCATTCTATGGGGATATCCTGTTGTTGTACAGACATTTGATTCGATGTCCTACAATACTCGAAATATGGGCGTGGAACTTACGTGTTATTGACTGCTTATGACAGCTTTAATTAATTTCTTTGATTTTTTTTTTCAAAATGAGTAAACGCGAAGACACATGAGAATGATAATAACACAGGATCGATACATCGTAGAGTGATCTCGAAAGCTACGACGATGAAGCACTGAATTATATTTCTGGTTCTAATTCTAATCCGATTTTTATCTGAATTGCTAAGTTTTTACTTGAGTTTCTGTAATAAAAAACTAAACAAAACAGGATAAAAATGTATTGATCATAATTCTAAAAATACATTCCTTCATTCTTAGTAAAAAATAAATTGTTCTGAAATAAAAACATTTGAAAAAAAAATTATTCATGAAGTTGTTAAATAAAAATTCTAACATAGTAAACACTTTTTCAGTATGTTAATTAATTTGGTTAAATATTATTAACATTCAATTTTCAGCAAGTATGAACAAGGCAACCATACATTAGCTAGAAACATGATTACAGAACTAATCCGGACTATGTCTAACTTTGGAGCCTGATGGCCGAGTGACTGGTGCTCAGTGTCGCAAGTTTCGGGTTCGCGTCCCGGCGATTCCATATTTGTAATGGTGCGGAATCCACTTTAAATCGTGGATCCTGATCTAATATGGCTGTAAGACTAGGGCTGGCAACCCTACCCAGTAAAAAGAAAACGTCTCCTGTCTCGAAACCTACCAGTAGACGGACAGTCTACGCCAACCATGAGCTATTGCGCCAATGATGATGATGTCTTACTTTAGTTACACACATATGTTTTTAATAAATTTTGTAGTGTGCAGGTTGGGCAACCAGATTGTAACTGGACGGGGTTGGGTTGAGATACTTGAGGCACAGGTTGGAGGACTCATAGCTTCATTTGCACACGCACAAACACCACACACATACAATTAGAGACATGCAATATTTAACATATTTAAAGACAGATAATTATAGATTAGAGGAAAGACTCCACTTCTAGCTGTAAACTCGAAACGACTACGCGCAGAATACGCGAAATATACTTTCTCTCCGGGTGAGAGTCTGTCGGCTAAAGGCTCGTGCTCACCAAGGCGACAAGATGCAGGCGAAAAAATTTGACCAATCACTAGCCTCTCCGCGGTCGCCTGAAACCGGTTTGCAGTCCGCCGCTTGGAGTAGCCCAACTTTCAACTCGAAGCGGTTTTTCACTAGGCGTAATGCTATTTCTGACGTTTCGCTGTGAAGGGGATGAAAAAATTTTGTCGCTTGCCTCTTGAATCTTCACGTCTCTCGCCTCGGTGGGAACGAGCCTTAACTGACCATTTCTCCTGTACGCCACAGGGGGGTGTTCTCGCCAGCGGGTAGGTTTGGTTTGTCGCTCTACGGTCATTATTTGCACACTTTAGGCTAATTAGACCGGGACCTAAAGTTTAATGTAGATTCCGAATTACTAATAAACATTTATTACCAGGATACGAACTGAAGGATACGAATACGAACCTGAAGCCAGGATACGAACCTGAAGCTTGTGGTAATGTTCAAAATGCTGGTCAATTGGCCATCATGCCACCCAGCCGGTAGGAGAAAGCATGGTTACAGCTTTTATTTAATTGAAAGTAATTTAACAATAATTCCCTGATAGTTAATACACGCGATTAAACTTCTAAATTATATAAGTTAAAGTTGCTTAAAATGGTTAACTTCCTGAACAAAAATTGCTATGTTAAAAGGATAAATATTCGTATATAATATTTGTTTCTTTATTTTGTTAACCTTTTTTCTTTTAATCTGAGTGGGGATGAATTCTTTACAAATCATGGTGGCCATGATCCTCTGGTTCATAGCACCCGCGAGTTCTTTTGGGGTTTTTTTTCAATTATCAGGACTCTTGATTACTCACCGCTTTATTTGTTCCCAGTCTGCTTGTTTCCTCAACCGCGAACTGAACAAAATATCCAAAATCTGCTTTTGCCCCGAGTTGACGTACTCAACATTCTGTTTCTGAGATATCACTTCTTCGTAGCGTTTTTCGCGTTTCATCAATTCAAACTGATGTTCCTGAAAACAATTTAAAAAAAAATAAATTAATAGTTTAGCATTAGACAGAAGCATCGAAAAAACAAAAGAATAAGCGTATTTACAAGATGAAAATTTTAGTATACACTGAAGTGACAAAAGTCATGGGATACCTCTTAATATCTCCCTCCTTTCGCCCGGCGAAGTGCAGCAACTCGACGTGGCATGGACTCAACAAGTCGTTGGAAGTCTTCTGCAGGAATATTGAGCCATGCTGTCTCGATAGACGTCCATAATTGTGAAAACGTTGATGGTGTAGGATTTTGGGCACGAACACACCTCTCGATGATGTCCCATAAATGCTCGATGGGATTCATGTCGGGCCATCTAGGTGGCCAGATCATTCGTTGGAATTGTCCAGAATGTTCTTCAAACCAATCGCGAACAGTTGTGGCCCGGAGACATGGCGCATTGTCATCCATAAAAATCCCATCGTTGTTTGGGTACATGAAGTCCATGAATGGCTGCAAGTGATCTCCAAGTAGCTGAACGTAAGCATTTCCAGTCAATGTTCGGTCCAGTCGCACCAGAGGACCAAGTCCATGCCATGAAAAAACAGCCCACACCATTACGGAGCCACCACCAGCTTGAACAGTGCCTTGCTGACAGTTTGGGTCCATGGCTTCGTGGGGTCTGCGCCACACTCGAACCTTACCATCAGCTCTTACCAACTGAAATCGTGACTCATCGGACCAGGCCACGGTTTTCCATTCATCTAGGGACCAACCGATATGCTCACGTGCCCACGAGAGTCGCTGCAAGCGATGTCGTTCTGTCAGTAAAGGCACTCGAGTCGGTCTTCTGCTGGAATAGCCCAAGAAAGCCAAATTTCTCCGCACAGTTCTAACAGACAAGTCTCTTGTACGTCCCACATTGATTTCTGCGGTTATTTGACGCAGTGGTGCTTGTCTGTTTGAATTTACGACTCTTTGCAGACGTCGCCGGTCTCGGTCGTTAAGTGCAGGCGGTCGACCACTGCGCTGTCCATGGTGGGATGTTATGCCTGAAATTTCATACTCTCGGCACACTCTTGACACAGTGGATCTGGGAATGTTGAATTTCCTAACGATTTCCGAAATGGCATGACCCATGCGTCTAGTTCCAACTAACATTCCGCGTTCAAAGTCTGTTAATTCCCGTCGTGCGGTCATCATCACGTCAAAACCTCTTCACATGAATAACTTGAACAGAAATGAAAGCACTGCGCATTTATACCTGTTCTACGCGATGCTACTGCCATCTGAAAATTTGCGTATTGCTATCCCATGACTTTTGTCACTTCAGTGTAGAAGCCTAGAATATTTTTTGGAAATACCAATGGTTTTTTTTTAATCCTATGTATGTCTCCGACCTCTCGATCATTAATCGACAAGCAGCAAATACTCTAAGGAAGGACAAAAATAATCATTAAAGACATTGACAGTAACACAAAAAGGGAAACAGTTAAGAACAATAGGGCATATGCTGAAGTGCTCTCCAGTTATGGGCACGAAATGCTCGCAAAGGGGGCAGATATTTGTATCAGCCTGTCCTATTCTATACTAGCCATACTATAGGTTATATCTGCCATTTATAGAATAAAAAAAAACTGTTGCTCCGCGTTGAAAGTTTAATAAAATAAATTTGATAAAACTGTTTGTTTAATTTTCGAAAATTAAAGGTATAATTTATTGCGGGTAGATAAAGAACAGAACAACGCTTATAATTTTTCTGATAAAAAAAAATGGTGATTGAATAATAAATTTAGCATGCTAATGTATGAGGAAAAAAGAAATACATTCTATAGTTTTAAAGTATCACGAGACGTTTCCATTTTTAAATACTACTTTCGAATTCTATAGATAGTACATGTGACCCTGTAAGTAGTCAAGGCCCGTGACAAGTCTAAAGCAGGCCACGCAGACAGCTCTAAACCATGAAGGAGAAAATCTTGTTGACTGATTAAATAGGGAATTCTACTTTTTCTTAGAAGCCTTCTCTCTATACAGGTTGGATTTAATAGAGAAAGATATATATCGCCTTATATGCCACAAAGGCAAAGGAGGATCAGTATGCATCATTTGCGATCCATTCTTGGCCAACATATCAGCCTGTTTATTTTCATACATTTTTCAATGGCTTGGAATCCATTATGGAGCAATGAATTTCCCGGTGTTCATCAGTTTATCTATGGACGAATGATAAGGGGAGATGTCAGTCGCCTATTTGAAGTGCCCCATGTTCTCGCTAAACGACTGATTACTTGTCGCCTTGGTAGCAACCCTTTCTTTATATTAGACCAGTGCAATATGAATAGAGGTTTGGTTTGTTGCTCTACTGTCATTTTCGCACGCTTTGGGCTAATTAGACCGGGACTTACAGTTTAATGTGAATTCCGAGTCATTCACAAACATCCATGCCACCACCGGGATTCGAACCTGAGGAGCCTATGATACCAAAGGCCAGAGCACTAGCTAATTGGCCATCAAGCCGCCATGTGAATAGAGGAAATACCAATGTAATAGATAGAACTTCAAGAAGACGTTGATCTTATTCGTTTTTAAAGATTATTATTTTTACATACGAGTAAAAAAGTTTCTCCCAAAAAACTACATAGAAAGAAATATACAACAACTATAATGCTAGATAGCTACAATTCAAGCATAATATTTTTCTGTAATTGTTTCTTATCTATACTGTATTTCTAATATTTTACAAAGATGGGGAAGTAAAGTCAGCTTATACAACTTCTAAAAGCCGATTCTTCTTCTTCATGGGCGCAAAAACATCATGGTGGGCCAAAGCCGTCTGCCTACTGGCAGATTTCGAGCTAAGAAATGTTTTCTTTTTACGGTGTAGGGTTGTAAGTCCTACACACAACAGCCATATTAGATCAGGACCTACCGTATAAAGTGGATTCCGACCCATTACAAACTTCTCATAAATTTACAGAACTATTGATTATGTCAGGATACCTGAAAAGAAGGAATTTCTTTAACGATTACTCAATTACCAAGACGATTTTGGACTTCTTAAGGACGCCGACTATACTAATTCTAAAGAACAATGAGGAAATATTTCATTTGAAATAAGTATTACTCAAAAACAGCTGACCAGACAGACAGTTAAAGTAGAATTGCGTGTATTTAAAACAATCAGTCTGCAAATGATTGTTAAATTGTATTCAAATGGATATAGAAAGAAGACGTCAGAGTTCGAATAATGTAATGTGGTTTTTCATATCTGTTCCATCAGGATAAGTTTAATGAGTTTTGTTTTTTAACGAATTTTGCAAAAGTACTTTTATTATTCTACATTAATTTCAATACAGGGAGCAATTTTATATAAATTTTCTTTCGTTAGGGAAAAATAACTATCATTAAGAGCCCCATTACAGAAATTGTGTCACTTTGAACAAGAAATTTCTATGGGTTTATTTTTTAAAATATAAACCTGTTATTGGGATAGACAATGCGTAATGCTTCTCATGTGATGAGAAGCATTAAGCAAAAGAAAACAATTAAAAATATTTGGTTTCACAAAATCACGGGGGATAAACAAGAAATTCATTCTAATAGTTCAAAATAAGAAACTCGCATTAATATGTCATGCGAAAAACTTATTAAATATAAAGAAGAAAATGAGCGATTTTTTTTATGAGAAAGGGAACACATCATTAATATTTCTTTAAAAAAGGACAGATATAAAACGATTTTAATTACAAAAAAAAAAAATCTTTCATAAACTTTTATGAATATCAATTATGTATAATAAAGAACTACAGCGGATCTAATTTTAATTGAATCCATTGAAAAGTCTTTAAGAAAAGATCATACTCAGAGATTTACTGACAACTTATGAATCAATTTGCACAAAATATTCCGATAATTTCAAATGTTTCGAAAAAAAATTAAGTTATACATAAGAATTAAAAATACTGTATTGAGACTGATTAAAATTTTCATCTATTTAGCAAATGTGGAGATTACAATTCGAAGGAGAAATATTATCGGTTTTATTTCCACCATAGTTGTTAATGTTTTTTATCTTCTACTATATTTGAATTTATAATTTTTTTTATATAATTGCATCATTAAAAAGGTTTGAAAAAAGTTAAAAATAATTCTATCATTAAAAACGCTTGAAATAAAATAATTGTGTAACTAAAAACGCTTGAAATAAACTGTTAAAAATAATTGTGTCATTAGAAACTTTTGAAAAAAACGTTAAAAATAATTGTATCACTTTAAAACGTTTGAAATAAAAGTTAAAAATAATTGTAGCATTAAATAACGTTTGAAATAAATATTAAAAATAATTGTATCATTAAAAAGGTTTGAAATAAATGTTAAAAATTTATTTAAACGTTAAAAACATTTAAATAAACGTTACAAATAATTGTATCATTAAAAACGTTTGAAATAAACGTTGAAAAATAATTGTATTATTAAAAACATTTAAGTGTAACGTGTTTTGCTAGTTTTATAGTAAGGGTATAAAAACAGAATTTGAATGGTATATAATATGTTAAAGAGCAGGCACGTATATGCGCCGACACAAATTATAAAAGGGCTATTAATTTTTCGGGAAAAATTCCATGTACAGATAATACGATATTACAAATGTAGGTAGAATATTTCAATTAAAACTATACCGATGGAAGACAGCTAAAATTCTCTATCAATAAGAACATCATTAATTATTCCATAATCTAATTTTGTCCAAATTGAATGCTCGTTAATTTTGCTTTTCCATATGAATTTGAATTTATACTACTGACAGTTTATTTTAGTTTTGGTAATCTTATGTCATCCCGATGAAAAATAACACACACACAAAAAAAAAACGTATTTAATTCTTATTTATAAAAGTTATGTTGTGTTGGTATTGTGCTCAAAATCTTGGCCCCTCCAGCAGAGAAAAAATGAAAATGGCAAATTAAGTTATGAAATAATTCTTAAATTTTTCCGAATGTTAAAAGAATTTATACACAAATCACTTCCCTTCGTTGTTGCAAGCGATTTCAGCTAAATAACGCAAACGATAGTAATTGATTAATGACAACGGTTACAGTTAATTGAACAGCGTGAATCGTTTGCATTAGTTTTCGTTAAATTGCTACAAAGACATGTAAAGATATTTGTCATAATTTTTAAAATAAGGATTTGAACACGCAAAATATGTTGGTGGAAATATTTTTTCTTTCAATTGAATTTTTCCTTCCATTCCAAATTGTTCTTAAAATAATCATGCGTGCGTGTAATAATCCTTTTGTTTCCATTGTTGCCAGTTATTCGTGGTTATTACTCATTCTCATAAGAAGAAATACGACATATATTCTGGAGTATTGTTTCGAATTTTCCTTGTGGTTTTCATAATGATGTCTTTAAATTTGTGTTCCGGAATTTTTACTCAGAATTTTCTTCCACAAACTTGTGTATTCAACCGTGTATATGAACAATTGAATAACACATGGTCATATTCGGAACATTAAATGTTTACGACGAAAGTAAATGTTCCTAAAATTTCATATACTTTTGTATATATATATATATATATATCCAATTTGAATAAGATTGACTAATTGTAAATATAAATAATCTATCAAGATATTCTTAAAATGACGGTCGACTATAATTGAACTAAGCTGGAATGACATAAAATTATTCGGAATATACGAAATATGCAAATTTAGCCTTAGTTGTAATTGGCATGAAATGAGTCGTAATAGATTAAATTTGCAAATTTAGCATTAGCTGAAATGACATGACACGAGTTGGAATAGATGAAATTTGCAAATTTAGCATGAGCTGAAATGACATGACATGAGTCGGAATAGATGAAATTTGTAAATTTAGCATTATTTGAAATTACACGACATGAGTCGGAATAGATGAAATTTGCAAATTTAGTATTAGCCGAAATGATGAAAATAGTCGAATTAGATGAGATTTTCAAATTAAGCATTAACCAAAATGACATGAAATTGGTGGGAATTTATAAAATTTGCAAATTTAGCATTATCTGAAATTACACGACATGAGTCGGAATAGATGAAATTTGCAAATTTAGTATTAGCCGAAATGACATGAAAATAGTCGAATTAGATGAGATTTTCAAATTAAGCATTAACCAAAATGACATGAAATTGGTGGGAATTTATAAAATTTGCAAATTTCATTATCTGAAATTCTCATGAGTCGGAATAGATGAAATTTGCAAATTTAGTAATGCGAAAGATGAAAATAGTCGAATTAGCAATGAATTTTCAAATTAAGCATTAACCAAAATGACTAAACTTTTTATTCTTAAATATTTGCAAACTTTTAAGTTCTTCTTCTATGTTCCGAATGAGTCGGAATAGATATATATGCAAATTTAGTGCGTGAAATGATGAAAATAGTCGAATTAGATGAGATTTTAAAAATTATTTTAAACAAAATGACATTTAATTCAAATTTTAAAATTTGCAAATTTAGCATGTTAATGCAATTCTAAGATCTGGCGCCAACTGGGAATCCTCCATGGCGCGGCTGGGGCGTCAAACCAGATCCCAGCATTTGGGGAGCTCACCATCATAAATGCGCCAGCCTTAAATCTCATGCGCACGATGGTAGCAGTTTCATTTTAAACGTTCAAAGGTATCTTTTCTCCAAACACTTTACTTCCCATGTCTTCCTGTGCATACGTTTTAGAGTCGACGCATTTTTGTTGAGCTCCCTAGACGCTGCTGAAACCAGACATAGTGACCCATAATTGAATCTCACACCCTCGTCATATATAATAATCATTGGACAATGTCCCAAGTATGATTTTATGCATTCCCTGGGATACGCATACCATACTTTGGAAACCACTGGAATAGATCAAGGATGGGTGATAAGGTAAGTCATTACTTTCGGTAGAACTTTGAGAAGTAACTGCCCCGCATTTCAAGTATCATATTGGAGAAAATCCAGAATATCTCCCTCTAAAATAGCCTCATCATCGATGTGAGACTTTTTACAAACTTTATCGAGTCTCCTCATCTCTGAAAGCAGTGAGTACAACAACTCCGGCAACAGATTCGCACCTTACCCTTTTTGCATTCAAGCTATCCTCCTTGCCACTTGGCCACGAGTCAAATAATAAGAGAGACTGAAGAAAAGTTTTCAATGTTTACACATGGAATGGATAACATGGTTGGATTGTCAGGTGTCCTCAAACTACGGGAAGAGGGCCAAATGCCGTCAGTGTCATCAATCCGGCCCGCGGAACAGCTTATTGTTGCTGTGATAAGTTGGATAAAAAATACAGAATGATAATAACTCGGTTTTATTGACTTCTAGGTGACCGGGACCATAATACGGCAGAAAATGTAATTAAGCGAATAACAACTAAAATCCATAGATAATGGCAGAAAAACTAAAATGTTTTTGGCCCTTGGCACTGGAGCGTAAACAGTATGGACCCAATATAAAGTTTGGAGATTGGATTAGAGGAAAAGGATGGTGATCCCGCCCTTTCCAGATGAAAATACCCTTGGAAATTTCTGGGTGTAGTGGAATTCTTTTCTTAATGGTGTAACCCTTTATTTAATAATGAATCAGCTAAATATCTGCCAAATCCAGATGTGTCTAGCCAGATCCCTGTCTAAACATCTAATCATCATTGAAATCGTCGTTTCCTTATGATTTTATAATGATGTAAAAAAAAAAAAGATTACTTTTGTTGCATTTCTTACGTATGACTCTTAGTAATATTTCTTTTATTCTATACTCAAAACAAAGATTGAAAAAGAAAAAATATATTAGACCTTTTCCTTTAAGCAAAAGGAAAAAAATTGCTGTTAGAATTACTCCCATAATCTGCTTTTTATTTATTCGAAGTCGGCAATTCACTATCAATTTTTTTTTTAGAAGATTGTAAATAAGCTGAAAATTGTTTGTATTTTACAGTTAAATAGGCAATAAACGAAATTGTAGAATTAATGGAAATATAAAATGTTTTTCTTACTGAGTATTTTTAACGCCTAAAGCGGTTTTTTTTTATGTTTTAGAACTAGCACAATAATTACAGTTGCATTTATTATTATTATTAAGTGTTTTTTGCTGTTTAATTTTATATAATGCGTAAACTTTTATGTCAATAGATAATGCTTAAGAATTTGTAAAGTAGCTGAAATTATATTTTTATTTTTGTGCAGATAAGATGTATAGGAAAATTCGACAAGGAAGATGAATGGGTCATTACGTATTAGAACTCATAAAAGAAAAATGTCACGTTAAAGAGTAGGAAAGAAATCAAGCATTCAAGTTTTATATAGAAAAAATTATAGTTTGTATTTTTTTAATCAAACTAAAAAGTAAAAAATAATTGTTCATAAGAATAAAATGACTGACGAGAAAATGAATGTCACTGTTCTAAAAGCGTGAGGTGCTTTGTATGAAATTTTTAAACTAACTCTGCATTTTGGAATGAAACTAGTGAAAAATTATAACGATTGATATCGAGCACCCCACGCTTTTAGAACAGTTACATTCATTTTCTCGTCAGTCATTTTATTCTTATGTTAGCAATTATTTTTTACTTTTTAGTTTGATTAACTCTAAAAGCGTATTTTTTTTAGTTTTTTTAAACTATTAATTTATTTTTCGCCTTTTAGTTTCATTAACTCTAAAAGTGTGTTTTTTAGTATTTTTAAACTATACTATTTAAATGAGGTCCCGGTACGGAGGACTGGAACTATAGTTCTTACAATAATTTAATTGTGAGTAAAACAAAGGCTAAATGCGAATATGTCGAGCCAACCAGGATTCTAACAGGGAATCTCCTGATTCGTAGTCAGGCGCGTTATCCGTTGTGCCACTGTCCCACGTAGGTCTGAATGTCTTAGGTACTTTCATTCTAAATGGGTTAACTTGCTCTTCATAAGTTAAAATAAAATCACTAATCCTGGCGATCCTAATCATGGTGAGATAATAAACTTATCCAAAATATTTTAGTGTCGTCGGTCCTTGATAAGTCTACAACGTTTAAATTAAATCGGATCGCTTAAAGTAGGGTAAAATCGAGCCCAAAGAGTCAGTTACAAACATACAGGTGAAACTAATAAAAGCGTATTAAAACGTCTCTGAAAAAGGAAACTGATTCTTTAAATGAAAGATAAAGGAAACTGACGAAATTGAAGACTAGCACATTGAAAAGGAAAACTATTATTCTACAATTAAAAGACTCGACAGTGTCGGGTGTTGCTCTTCCCACTTGGAGCTTTAAATTGTAGGTCCCTGTCTATTTAGACCAAAGTGCGCACAAAATGACTGTAGAGCGACAAACCAAACGGAACATCCTATTTGGAGCAGAAACCAAATGCTTTACCAAAAGCATCGTTATGTTTTAAAAAAAAAAAAAATCTTGAATAAGGTGAGCAAATCGCTCTTCAATGGGTGCCTGGCCATTGTGGTCTTTGGGGCAATAGCAAGCGGACTTCATTGCAAAAAGAGGTGCCAACTTACTACAACATCCTATTCCAGGCATTCCGTAGAGGATTAAACTTTTTTAAAACATTTATTTACATCTAATTTCTTGCGGGGTCTTCAGACATGTACCACTCAAAAAAATTTAGGTAAGACCTTCTCTTATTCCCGATATACATAGACGAAGAGGTAAGACCTACTCTAATTCCCGATATACATAGACGAAAAGCTGTGGTAATCTTTCGCCTGTCTACGTTTCACGATTGCCTTGCCGCCCATTTGCACTGCATAATCATTTCAACCGATCCTATTTGCCCACTTTCTGGAGAAGTAATGGACATTGACCATCTGTTAAGATGTGGAGCTTTTCGTGGACCTACAGAGTCGAGATATTGGGAGCAAGATCGCTCATTAGGCAATGACTCTGGTCTTTTTTTCTTAGTTCTTGATAGTTCTATTGTTCTTAGTGCTATTGTTCTATGTAACTTTTTGCCTGGCCATTGGAAATAAAAAAAAAATGTTAAAAAAAAACCTGAAATCAAAGCTGCAATAAAGTGAATTTCTACTCTAAAACAATAAGACTTTTTCTACCATTAAGTCACGTGTGGGGTGATTCTCTTGAAGCAAAATTTCATTTATGTGATCTTTATTGTTTTCGTTCCAGCTCATTTTGTACTGATTTTTAGTGCATTTTTGCATGTATGCATATTGTAATGAGAAGAGCATGAATGGGTGAGTGGCTAGCGCTCTGGCACTCGGAACCACAGGTTCGAGTCCCGGCTGTACCATGGATGTTTGTAGTGGTTCGGAATTCACTTTAAACCGTAGGTCCAGGTCTAACAGGATCGCAGAGGGTTGCGAGGGTATTGTTACTAAGCGTCCGTAGCTTATCTTCAAACTACACGCAAATCCTGGGTAGTGCTAAGTGAGTAACGTCGGTGCAGCGCTTGCCTTAAGGCATCCAAGACAGCGGTCTAAGTGTTTGGCAGCTGCATTGAAAAAATAAATAAATAAATATTGCGACGCGAAGGACCAAAAAAACCCTTAAAAATATCTGTTTTAAAGACATGCAAAAAAACCCTAAAAATACGCTTGTCCTTCTTTTTTTTCAATTCCTTCTATTAGCTCACACTCTCCCTATATATATCTTGCTCAAATTTTCAATTGTTCATAAAATACTTTTTATTCATCCACTCAAGTTCAAATGCATTTTTTTTTAACTTGTAGCGGATGACACTGGATGTTAATACAGTTTTTTCAAATATTAATTCATTTTAGTTTTGTTTAGATTTAAGTTGCATATATCTACCAATAGAGGGCACCAGATAAACTTAAAAAAATGAATGAAAATTATTTATAAAGGATTTTCTGCAATAGAGTAAAAAAAAAGTAAGAATAGAATTAAAATTTTTTTTTTTATATTGCTTGTTTGTATCATGATCATCGCTACACAAATGTTACTTAAAACACCAAAGAATTTTGGAATATCATATACCTTTTATCAATTTATTTATCCCCGATTTTTTTTATAGTAAAAGAAATGAAATTAAACTTAATTACTTACTTTTAAAAGATCCTTCAATTCTATGTTTACTTCTTCAGTCTTTTTCATTTCTTGCATACATTGGAGCTCGAGTGTTATGAATTGCTGAAAAAAGCACGTTTAAATGATGCAGTAGAACATTCAGAATAATAAATACGAAATGAAAGTTTCAAAGAAAGATTATTTACTATACAGAATCCAAAATAAAATCTGTCTTCTGCTCTTTTACGATTAATAATTCTTCTTCATTGGCGCAACAGCCTAAGTCTAATCTGAGGTCTGTCTACTGGCAGATTTCGAGACAAGAGACGTTTTCTTTTTACGAATTAGGATTATCAGCCCTACAGCGAACGCTCTACAATCTTATTAGACCACGACCTACGGTTTAAAATAGATTTCGATTCCCTATAGGTATCCATAGCACCGCTGGGACTTGAAGCCAAAACCTGTGCCACCGAAAGACAGAGCGCTAGTCATTTTGCTATCAGGACCCCTCGATGAATTATTATAGATTTGAAGTCTCTGTTGACGAAAAAAAATTTATCTAACTTATGAATGTGGAAATAATAAAATCGCCATTTTGAATAATTTGGGGAATTTATAAATTGGGTCATAATTCGGAATGGGACTAATAGTAATGGGGTAATTGGTTAATAGCATATTAACCAATCGATTATATCGATTAATCGATAGTATATTAATCAAAGATTACAAAGTTTCAAATACAGTTTATATACAGGGTTTTTCAAAATGAAAGAGCAGATTTAAAATTTTTATCTACAATTGCACATCAATGCATGGAAGAAAGTTCAGTTATTTTATAAACACAACATGAGAACCATTTGCTTATGCGACAAACGCCGAACTGATATATTTGCTCCTTGATTATGCATAACAGTGTATTTCATTTTTATCCATCTTGCCAACTGAAAGAATGATATTAAAGGCTGTCGAAATTGATCTTTTGCACCACCCGTTCATTTTGTGACCAGCGTTTTTAGAGATTCATTCATTTTGAAATCGGTGTTTTTGACTCGATCATTTTGTGACCGGTGTTTCTAAGGATTTGTGACCGGTATTTTTAAGGACTCGTTCATTTTGGGACCGGTGTTTTTAATGACTCTTTTATTTTGGGTCCGGTGTTTTTAATGACTCGTTCATTTTGGGACCGGTGTTTTTAAAGACTCGTTTATTTTGTGACTTTTTAATGACGTTCATTTTGTGACCGCTATTTTTAGTGACTCGTTTATTTTGGGATTTTTTAATGACGTCCATTTTGTGACCGGTATTTTTAATGAGTCGTTCATTTTGGAACCGGTATTTTTAATGTCTCGCTCCTTTTGGGACCTGGTATTTTTAAGGACTCGTTCATTTTGGAAACGGTATTTTTAATGACTCGTTCATTTTGGGACCGGTGTTTTTAATGACTCGTTCATTTTGGGATTTTTAATGACGTTCATTTTGTGACCGGTATTTTTAGTGACTCGTTCATTTTGTGATGTTTTTAATGGCGTCCATTTTGTGACCGGCATTTTTAATGAGTCATTCATTTTGTGACAGGTGTTTTTAGTAAACCGTTCATAATTTTATACCTGATAATTCAAAATGAAGAAGAAGATGTACCAATTCTACGTTTGTTACACAGCAAATGATGCTCTCGTTGAATGCATAAAACAACTTTGTACTTTCTTCTATCCATTGATATGTGATATGTAGCGCCATCGTTGCTCCGTTCAATGTAAAATCTGCCCTAAAATTAAAATCTGCCTCTTTATTTTGAATAACCCTGCACCAGTACAACATTTTTAAATTTTAGCAATTTAATGAAATTAATTGAGATTTCGTAATGCCCCAAATGAATCGTAGATTCATTTTTAACCTATTGTCAGTTGTAGCTTTCTGACAATTACTTTGTTCATTGAAAGCCAACAGTGTTTAATAGGTCACCATTCACAAATAAATGAATAATAATTATAAGTGGTGCGTTTACATTAACCATTACTCTGAAGTGAAAAAGCAATTCCTGGTAAGACTGAGAGGAAATTCTATTTAGAAATGAATTGGAAACTCGTAAGATAGTTGCGGTCATTGCTTTCAAAAGCGAGAAGATTTGGTGGTAATGATGACAAATTGTTTTATCGTCTCTCATCGACAAACTAAGCTGGTTGGGGAGAATTTTCCAATATTTTTTCCTACACAAACGCTGGGAAGTTACCACTGCATTACCCCATTGTCAGATGACCAATTGGCTAGCGGTCTGGCCTATAGTTAGCCTAAAGTGTGCACAAAATGACCGTAGAGAGACAAGTCAAATCAATTCCATTGCCATCTCATCATCTCTCGTCGGTAAGTTGTTCGTCGCACGTACAAATGAAGCATTAAAGATGGATTTCCACTGGTTACTAAAATCTCACGTCACAAAACGCCAGCCAATCGGAAGTTTGAATAGATGAACACATCAGCTTTTTAATACGCTATGATATAAGTTTTTAATACATTGTAACGCGCACTACTAACAGCAAACTAGTTATTGTTTTGTATAGTTTATTGATTCAAATTACTTTCCATACCCACAATTATTGTCTATCGACAATCATTGTATTTTTTTAGCAGAATGCACTTACTTCATTTAGTGCTTCAAGAATGAGATGGAACCGAACCAAGTCTGTAACATCTTGAAACTAATGAGAAATAAAAATTAAGTTAGCACTCTGAATTTAAATTCACTTTAGATAAGTTTAATATTTAATTTAATATTTTTTAAAATAATTTTTAATAAATTAAAAAAAAATATGGTTTTAACAAAAAATAAATGTGGGGAAAAACCGATAACGTATATTCATTTTAGTTATAGATAAAAATATTTTCTAAAATTAGGAACGAAATATTTGTTAAAATCAGTTTTTATTGCAATCGTATTTGTTCCACAGAATCCTTTTTGTCACTAAAATGAATCCCACGAACTCTAATTTCAATAATAATATTTTTTAAATGCTCAAAAAAAAAAAAAAAAGATAACTCAGTTATATTAAAAATAAAATTAAATTAAAATCTTACACATGTGCATTTTTCTAAACACATTAAATAATCAATAATGCATTTTAAAACATCAGATAAATCAAATTTTATTAATAAAAAAATAATGATTACAAACAAACCGATATTTTTTTATCTTCAGTGTGTGTTTTCTAATAATACGAACTAGTTTGCTACTAACAAGTTTATATGTTGCTAAGTAATTTATATGTTAACTAACTAGTTTATATGTTAGTTTACTAATATTGTTTTGTTTTTTTCTAATGCAGCTGGCAAACACATAGACACTTGTCTTGGATGCCTTAAGGCAAGCGCTGCACAGACATTACTCACTTTGCATTACGCAAGGGGCGCTTGTAACTTGAAGATAAGCCACGGACGCGGAGTAACAATGCCCTCGCAATGCTCTACGATCACATTACACCGGGAACTACGGTTTAAAGTGGATTCCGAACCACTACAAACATCCATGGCACCACCGGGACTCGAACCCGAAACCTGTGGTACCGAACACTATCCATTCGGCCATTCAGGCCCCTCTAATACTGTTTAATGACATATAAACAAGTTATTAACTAGTTTATATGTTAGTTTAATAACATATAAAAAAGTTACTAACTAGCTTATATGTTAACTAACTAGTTTATATGTTAGTTTACTAACATGATTTAATAACATATGAACTAATTACTAACTAGTTTGTTTGTTAATAGGAATAGAATAACAATGTTTTGTTGTTCTATTCGTATTAGCAAATTAGACCATATATTCACATGAAAAATTCTAGATTTTATTAGAAATCAATAAAAATAACGATTTTTTTTCTCTCAACAAAGCCCAAGAACTGCCTGAACCCAGCCCCAACGGAAACAATGAAGAATTCTTGCCAATATTCCGCTTCGGTCAAGAATTTTTCAATGTTATTCAATGCCTTTAATTCGTAAACGGATTACTTTCCAGATACGCCTCAAGTTACCTCTGACGGGAATTAATTTGTAATTCTCGACAAAAACGAGTATTTTGAGCTACATTGTATTATTCTCAGCAAGCACAAGCTCCCTCGTGATATCGTTGGTGTGAGGTAACCGTAATTCTATCTAGATTTCATGTTGTTTGATAGACATTTGAATCGATGTTCTTCAGTACTCAAACGTTTCACAAGAAGCTTCATGTTATTGATAGCTCATTAGAGCTTTCATTTATACTACTTTAATCATGTTTGACAGACAATTGAATCAACTCCTCCAGTACTCAAAAGATGGACAAGGAGCTTCGTGTTATTAACGTGTTATAAATGCTTACTAGAGTTTGCATTTATAACACGTTAATCATGTTGTTTGACAGACATTTAAATCAATTTTCTTCAGTATTCAAAACATAGACAGCTTATAAGCAGATTGACAGCTTTCTAGATTGAAGATAGACAGCTTATAAGCAGATTGCTTATTAGAGCTTGCATTTCTAATACGTGATTCATGTTGTTTGACAGACATTTGACTTGATGTCCTTCAGTACTCAAAAGATGGACAAGGAGCTTCGAGTTGTTGATTGAGTATTAGAGCTTGTATGTATTATTCGGTTTCTTTTTTAAATAAGTAAAATTGAATACATTTATAATAATAATAGCAGCTATGTATTATAGAGTGATCTCAAAAGCTTTGGAGATAAATCAGAGGATTTTAATTCTGATTCTAAGCCGAATCCGATTTCAATCTGAATGCCTAAATTATACTTAAATTTCTGTAATAAAAATAAATAAAATAGGCCAAAAACTTATAATTCATAATTCTTACAAGGTATAGTTTCGTTTTTATTAAAAAAAAATTGATCTAAAAAAACTATAGTTGAAAAAAAAAAGGGTTAAGATGTTAATTACTTTTCAAAATTTAAACCAGTCGTTTAAATATTCAATGCCAGTTCATATACCTTGTTTGCCTTTGCTAAATTATCCAGGAAATGTTTCACCGTCGAAAATCTATCCATGAATGACAACAAGACGTCTTTTCGCTCGTGAGATGATTGAAGAAGGGTGTTTAATCTTCAAAATAACATTTATAGCATTATTAAACAGTTATTTTTACAAATTCTTGTCCGATATGATGTACATTGGACAATCAGTAAATATTTATAAGTTATTTATAATAATTTCCTCGTCTCTTTGTATATAAGGAGACGAGAAAATGATTTTTCTAGCAAGTGTTCAAATTACATATATTCAAATTAGTTTCTTTTTTAGCGCAATATGTTATACAAATGAGTCTATCGATTGAAAACTTTAAGCAAAACGGTATTAATAACGCCCGAAAAGTGATTCAGTAATGATTTCTTCTTCTCTTTCCTTTCTCTATCGCCTCAGTTTGTTGTTGACTAATCCTCAATGTCCTGCAGTGCGAGACGGACATCCCATGAGTGATCTACTCATGGATGGAGGGAAAGGGGCAGCTTCTGTTGTTGATGGAGCACCCGTAAGTAGAAGTCTGACTTTTGCTCCGTGACGCTCTTACAGTCATTTGAGACCGGGACCTACGGCTTAAAGTGGAATCCGAATCACTACAAACATCCATGGCACCGCCGGGACTCGAACCCGAAACATGTGGTACCGAGCGCCAGAGCGCTAGCCACTCGACCATTCAAGCCCCGCCTCAATTTGTTGTTGTGACTAATCCTCAGTGTCCGGCAGCACGGGATGGACACTCTATGAGTAGTCTAAATATGGATGGAGGGAAAGGAGGCAATTCTGTTCTGTGATGGAGCACCCGTAAGTAGAAGTCTGACTTGGCTCCGAGTCGCTAAAAAAAGAGAACAGTGGTTTCTGGAAGACTTTTAGGTGGAGAACTACACCATATTTGCGTATTGTGTGGAAGAAAACCCGCAAAACTCTCACCAGGTAGTCTGACTCACGAGGCAAGATGATGAACATCCCAAACGCGATTGAGTCGATTCATTTTTGAAACAGTGTCTACAACAAGGCCGCCAGAGGACTGAACCTCAGGCTTAATGTTCACCAGCGGTGCACATTACTACTGAGCCACGAGTCGGGTTCACTCCAGTTTATTAGGTACAGGTAAAGGTGTAAAAAAAATTGTAATTTTATTTTTTTAAATTTTCACTTTTTATTGCCATTTTTATTTTCAGTTCTATTTAAATTATTTCCTTTTCATTTAAATCCCTAGGAAAAAGGCTAGTTTTCTAAAATTTTTTTTTCTTTTTAAGTAAAATTTGTCATAAGGAGCATGAAATCCTTAATTAAATCTGTAACTGGAGGTAAAGGAATCCTTTTCCCCCGGGAACTCCAGAAGAACCTCAAAAAAGACACTCTTGGTATCAGCCATACAGTCCTTTTTTTAGCACTTGTAAGAAACAAGCTGAACAAAAAAGTTACTGTGGATAAGAAATGATTAAACTGTGAGTTCTCAAGTAAAGCGCAACCTGCATCCGAAGAATCTGGGAATAGATGCACATGGTGTCAGCCATGCAGCCATTTCTTATGGAATAAAGGAAATAGGCTGGATATAGAGGTTACTGCAGATAAGAAATGATGCAAGTGCACATCCTCAAGATAAAACCCCACCTGCATCCGAAGAATCTTGGGATAGATCACGTGATGTCAACTATACAGTCATTTTTTATCACCTATAGGAATAGATGAGTTCAACATAGTGGTTATTGCAGATGAGGAATAGCGCAACTGTGCATCCTCAAATACAGGCCGACCTGGATACATAGAAGCTCCTGGTATGTGCCTGGTGGGATGTGAAAATGCAATTCATTAGGAATTATTCGAACACAATTTGTTCATCAACACAATCTATCCATCACTTCGTTAAGGCAATCTGTCTTAATTATAGTGCCACAACTGCAACGGATGGCAGACGTAATTTGCACAAAAGCATTCATAATTGACTGCTCTCAAATCTCACATTGCCTAAGCCTTACTCTGCAAACTGTGAGAGAACTTTATTTCCAACTTTATAATTTAAATATTTTTTTCCATTGCTGAACGTATGATTGGTGTCCGTGTGAGGCAGATATTGGATGAAATTGATGGTGAAATTATTTTGAAATATCATCTATTGGATCTGGGTTTGATCTCCTTTCGACCACAAAAAACTTAAAAATGGAAATTGGTGTCAGGCATAGACAACATAAACATTGGTGCGATTTTATTATAGCCAAAAGCATTGTACAACATAAAAAATAATTTCTTATCAAAGATAAATAAATAATTATTGCATTTCATAACTTACTCAAAAATTTCTTTTTCCTTTTCGAGTGCAAATTCTTTTTCTTTTCCGTATAATACTTCTAAATGCTGAGTTGCTGATTGCATATTCTGAAAAGTGATATTTAAAAAAAATGTGGCAATTATATGAAGCATTATATAGAATTATTTATGACAATAAATGATTCAAGAATTCAGAAATTAGCAAAAAAAATTTTTTAAATATAAAACATACCTTTACATCTATTTTAATCTGTTGTATTAAAGAGTTGAGGATATTTTTCTTTTCTTGGATATATTTTTTCTCATTCCTCAATTTCTTCATTGTACTAGGATGTTCCTATTAAAAAAAAATTAAAATGGATTTATTTTTCTCGAAAATCAAAATTTTATATATAATGAAATCTTTTCAATTAAAATAAAATAAAAGTTACTATATCTACATTAAAAATAATTAACATCAATAAAGCAATCGTAGAATGATTACCTTGCATAGCATGCGAAGATAGTTGTCGTATTTCTCTGCAATTTCGCTACTGTTGCTTAATAGCACAGGCATCGGAGTAGTTCTAAACAAATATGTATTCATTTATTTTTCATATGTGAGATGATAGTTAAAAACAGAAGTGCACAGACTTAAAAAAGGCATCGGACTGCATAGAATCGTATTAACTTGTACGCAGGCAGCACTCACACACATACACATAAAGAATATGCAAAAATTATGCAAGGGGAAAGTTTTGGTCGGTGATGAAAAAGAAAAAGTTTCAGGTATTCATCTCATCAACATTATCAGCGACTTGATGGCCAATTAGCTACTGCGCTGACCAATGGCACCGCAGGCTTCATGTTCGAATTCTGACGGTGGCATGGATGCTTGGGAGTGGTTCGGAATCCACATTAAACTGTAGGTCCGGTATGATTAGCCTTAAATGTGCAAATTATGATCGTAGAGCGACAAACCAAACCATCATCATTATCATCCTCATTGGTGCAACAGCCCTATGGTAGGCCAAGGCCGTCTGCCCTACTGGCAGATTTCAAGACAGGAGATGTTTTCTTTTTACGGGTTAGGGTTGTCAGCACTGCGCCTTACGGTCATTTTTAGACCGGGACCTACGGTTTAAAGTGAATTCCAAACCACTACAAACATCCATGCCACCGCCGGAACTCGAACCCAAAGCCTGTGTTACGAGCGCCAGAGCGCTAGTCACTCGGTCATCAGGCACCCAGGTGTTCATCTACACGTTTTATTAAAATAAATGTAATTTATTAGAGTATTTTTTATATTTATTGGAAATATTAAGTGGTCAAACTAAGGATACAGTTTAGTAATCTGTTTGTTTACTTAGCGATTTGGCGCAAAAGGAACAGGTTTCTAAATCTGTATGAGATCAATGTTTTGATTTAAATTCATTGTGAAACAAATTAAAGCAACACAAACAATCAACAACTACAGCGTGTAGAGAGCTCTTAATTTAGATGTGGCCCAGGGACAGAGACAGGCGTGTTCACCTAGTGTGTGGCGGCCGTGCCATGGTTTCATGTAGAGAAGAATGCTGCTGATATATATATATATATATATTTATTTTATTTTATTTATTTATTTTTTTTTGCAAGTATCGCGCATATGTTATTTACGTAGGACAATAAATTTTATATTTAAAAAACTAAGGTGTGGTTGAATATTTTTTATTCTGGCAAACACCTCATAGCCAATACAGTTAGAAGAGAACAGGTAGAGATCCTATATTTTGTCTAGTGAGTAATTGAACAGTTTAATCTTAAAAATACATTATTTTACAAAAAAACAATGTCTAAAATATTTTTCTAATACGTGATTATTTACTTTTTAATCACCTACAGCCAGATCATTTAATTTTTCATCAAAATCAGGAATCTTTAAAACACCTAATAAGACTTTTTAAACATTGGCATAAAATGACATGTCTATAAAGTGATATTTTCTTTTTAAACGTGATAACATAAAATTTAACAATTAATTTGTGAACACAAAGAAATACATAAAAATACAAAGTTAAACATAGTTTGTATTATTAAAAATGGCATGCGTAACGAATATTCTGCAAAGCGTAATAAAGTGCAAGCGTGTAATAAATATTCTACAAAACGTAATAATAGCATACGTAATAAATATTCTGCAAACCGTAATAATGGTATGCGTAATAAATATTCTGCAAAGCGTAATAATTGCATACTTAATAAATATTCTGCAAAGAGTAATAAGGGCATGTGTAATTAATATTCTGCAAAGCGTTATAATGGCATGCATAATAAATATTCTCAAAGCATAATAATGGCATGAGCAATAAATATTCTACAAAACGTAATAATAACGACTTAATAAATATTCTGCAAAGCGTAATAATGGCATGTGTAATAAATATTCTGCAAAGCGTAATAATGGCATGCGTAATAAATATTCTCGAACTAATTAAACTAGAACATTTAGTCGATTTACCTGAGAGGATCCATTTTTCTTCTTGCATTTTTGGAATCAGAAGGGCCATGCTTTGGAACTTTCAATGCCATATTTATTTACCAATTTATATATTCCAAGATTTTTCCAGCTGAATATAAACTATTGCAAAATATGAACGCAGAATAAATTTTATAATTTTAACCTAATCATAAGCGCAAAAGTTTTATTTCTCCATCTTAAAATAACGATGAAATTTATTAAGGTTAAAAAAATATTAATAAAATCAATGAAATTATGACTTGAATAAATAATTTTTTAACATTCCATCTAATAGAATAAAGGATAAAATTCTAATTTTTAAATTTCAAATTTGTATTTATTTTTTTAACTGTTAAAATTATACAAATAAAAATTTAAAAAAAATAATAACATAACCTGTAAGTTGTTAATACTTTGTTATAGATTAAATTCTTTTAAACTGTTTAAATAAACAAATACATGATACAATTAAAAAAATATTTAATGACTTACAGAGCAATTTGAAAATATTCATCATATACATTTTTCAGAAAATAAATTCTTTAATTAAATTTAAATTAATCGAACTTCGGTATATCAAGCATTAAAAATAAAAGTGCAATTTCATGAAATAATTCCATTTAATTAAACTAACATCAATAAAAATAATTAAGTTATTTATAATATTAAATGTATTATATCTACGAGTTTTCTCAATATAAATAGTATATGAAAAAATTATTAAGAAATAGATAAATTTCTTACCCCCAGTTCAGTATTTTTAGTGCAAACGATATTTCAGCAACGCGCTTTTCTCGAATTTCGAACAATGGATCTAATGTAGCGAGAACGTAGAAGAGAAAAGTTACGAATCTTATTTCTATGTTCCCATGGCAACAGTATAAATATTCGAAACGGAAACACGTCCGCTTTAATTACGTACTGAATATCTAGAAAGAATTCTCTACAGCATTTAGAACAAAAGAAAAAAAAATTGCCATAAGTTTGATTTGTTATTAGATTGTTTTGAGTTAATTATTATTTTTTTTAAATCTTTGTGTTATTTTGAACATAGCAAAACTGCCATTGATAACTAATTATAACTATCAAATAAACAAGTAATGTAAAAAAAAAATGTTTAACTTAATTCCTACTTTTATTTCACTCTATTGCAGAAAGTCCTTTATAAATAACTTTTATTCTTTTTTCTAAGTTAGAAAAAATTCTCTCTCACACACACACATTTTCTCTCTCTCTAACACACACACATTTTCTCTCTCTCTCTCACACACATATACATTTTCTCTCTCTCACATACACACTTTCCATCTCTCTCACTCATTTATTCACATGCTTCATTTTCCATTTTGTTCCCTCCTTGACTCAGACTAGAACCCAGAATGAAAAAAGAATCTGAAAAAAAAAAATTTCCAGCGATCTACACGCTTCGCCACTGACGGTATTTATTCCTAAATTTATATCCTGCTAAATATCTTATATAAGAGACATTTTTTTCTCCCATAAAACTAAAATTAATTAATTAAATTTAATTAATGAAATATCTGAAAAAACTGTATTAACATCAAGTGTCTTCCCCTACGAGTTTAAAAAAATGTATTCGAACTTGAGTGGATGAATAAAAAGTATTTTATGAACGATTGAAAATTCGAACAAGAAGGGAGATTGTGAACTAATAGTAGGAATTGAAAAATATAAGATCATAAGCCAATAAAGCTTAATAAATAAGCCAATAAAGCAGAAATTCTCATCAATGATGGTCAGTTAAGAGTTGGTTAAGAGACAAGGATGTTAATGAATAGAAAAAATGGCTTAATTAAGGAACATTTAAATTTAATTTTGCTCTTGCCTATAACAAGAATTAAATAAAATATTTATATTTAAAATCAATGTAATCGAAGCGTCCATCTTTAATATGTTTCAATGCAACAATAAATTATGTATATTTATTCTATTTACATTAAATAATTAGCATTTTTTGCATATCTTTTAGAGACACATTGGGCTTATAATGTCTTTGATCTAAATAAAGTCTAGTTCAGCACATCGATTATATAGTTCAGGACATTTGATCTTTCCTTAGATATCAAATGAACTACATCTATAATAAATTACATCATCTACATCTATAATAAATTACATCATCTACATCTATAATAAATTATATCTGATTCTCTAATCTCGCAAAAAAATTTAGGTACTTTTCCATTATAGTAGTGCAAGCGATAAATCGCCAAATATGGTAAATTTTTTTAGTTTTTCATATTTAAAAAAAATATTTTATTCAAAACTGAGTTTTTTGGGTTTTTTTTTTATGAAAATGAATTGTTTTATTTTTGAAATAGTTTATATTGCTGGTTTGTTGTGTCGTCATCAATAAGTAAAATCTAGTGTTGCACCGGGTTAACGGAAAAGTATCAAAATATAAGCCAGAAATAATAATAGAATACCGTAAAAAATTAGCATCTAAAAATAACAATGGAAAAAGAAAATTACTTTAATCATTTAACGTACTTTTTGAATGTTTCAAATGCACTGATTAGCCTAGTGCACCGATTTTTATCCAAAGGGTCCATTTACCCATTAAGAGCCCGCGGGCTCTATTAGGTCCGTAAGCTTGAAAGAGAAAAATCAATATTTAATGTTTGATTAAATCATCTGCTTGAAGTGAGATGTACAAACTTGCAACAATAAAAAAATTACGATCAAATAAATGCCCGACATGACATAAAAGTTGATTTATGGAATAACTATCTCATTTAAATGTCATCATTCAAAATAAATCTGTCGCTATTCATGCTGACCATTTTCGATAATAAAACGTGATTTAATTCTTATTTTAATTAATTTTTCTTTATTCCTCTTTATTAATAATTCTTTATTATTATCAATTATTCCTCTTATTTAATTAATTTTTCTTTATTCCTCTTTATTAATAATTCTTTATTATTATCAATTCTTCCTCTTATTTTTAATTCTTCTTCTTTTGATTTAAATTCTATTTTCATTCTGACGTAATGTAAAAGGAAAGAAATATACATGGTATTATTGCATAATATTTAAATTTTGAAACTTCATCTTAATCTTTTAATGGGTTGTTTTTTTTTATTATTATTTTCCGAATGCAAAGTTTCAAAACATTTTTTTCAACAAAAATCGAAAATATGCATTGTTCGAATTATGATCAGCAGATTTTTATTCCGTTTAATTTATTTTTTATTATATGAATTCAAGTATAAATTTAACTGCTCAAAATAAAATCAAATTCGCATTAGAATCAGTAATATGATAAACTGATTCATCATCAGAACTTTCTAAATCACCTTGCGCTACATAACAATCACTAAAAATGTCTACATTTTGAAAAAAATAACAATGAAAAAAAGAGAATATATATATACATACAGGCTCGATATACAGGTTATCCATAAAATTTAGAATTTAATGTAAGAACAAAACGCATAACAACAATCTTAAAAAATAAAAACATAGAATTCCAAACGATTTTCTTTTCTTGAAAAATTTCATTTTCTCTTTGAAATAAAATTGTCTTTTGCTTTCACCAGACGATCTTTCTGAACAATTTTACATTATTTAATTAAATAATTATATAATTATTAACACGTAATGAAAATTTAAATAAATATTATTCACAAAAAAGTCATTACAAGAAATTTAAATAAACCAATAAAAATAGGTCGAGGAAAAATTTTAAAAAAAAGAAATAAACTAATAAAAATAGCTAGTGAAAAAAAGCACACCAATAAGCAATGTTGAAAGTGATCAAAGAAGAGAAAAACTAATCAAGGAAGCGAAAAACAATGCCCATGATTTTATGGGTAATAAGCAATAAAAATAGCATATGCTCCTAGAGTCCAATCTCAGCAAAACAACAGGGAATCACGATAGAATAACTGTTACCAGACATTCGATATCACAAGCGAACTCGTGTTAGTCTTAGAATAATACCAGGTGGCCCAACATACTCGTTTTATACCAGAAATAAAAATTAATTTTCGCGCGAGGTATCACAGGGTGTTCCAAACGATAAAAATATCAAGAACAGTAAATCCGGGATAATCCACTTTAAAGAGTTTAAAATATTTTTCTCGAAAGGAATAAATAATCGTACCTTTGACTAGCAAAATGGGTCCACAAAACAGTAAAGGTTCTGAATGAAGTTTTGATCTAGTGAGTTATATTTCTGAAATTACAGTAAGAAGAATTGGAAAAAATAGAAAAGAAAGAATTTTTATTTTAAATTGTAAAAAAAAAAAAAAAAAAAAAAAAAAAAAATTCCCTTACATATACAATTGAATAGGTCTTATATAATATACATTCATTTACAGATTCGTCTTGAACAATATACTCGTAGTTTATTTCACACACCATAATAACTTTAAGAATAGTGGAAAATAGCTGATTTTGGACAGTAGATATGCTTGAATAATCATAGATAATATATAATATTATATAATGATAGATTTCAGTCAAGACAAAGACATATTATGAGTTTCAAGAGGAATAAATAATATAATTATGTAGAGGATGGTTTTAAGTATGATCTAGTGATTTCAGAACAATTGATATTCCTTTTTTCTCCTTGTTTGAAACAATATACCGGTGAAACATTGTTGAGAGATGGAAATTATACTATATGTATTTTAGTTTGTGAATATTGATGTATAAAAAAAAAAAATCATATCGGAAAAGAAAATGCAACATTTTTTAATTTATAAAAAGAAGAAAAAAAATGTATTCTAACTACATAATGGGAAATATTAAGTTACGTAATAGATATTTGAAATCTTTTCTGTAATAATAATAATAATAAAAATTCTTTATGGATATTTTTAGAATTCTTCATATGTAGTTAACTATTGCAGCTCATAGTCACAACTTTTGAAATAATACACTTATTACTAGTACTAGGTTTCCACGTATTTATGTTATTTTTAATTTAATATTATTGTACTATCAATGACCGTATCCTCGGTAGTATAGTGGTAAGTATCCCCGCCTGTCACGCGGGAGACCGGGGTTCGATTCCCCGCCGGGGAGGATAATTAGTTTTTTTTCTACCTTTTTTAACGGTTTTAAAAATACGCTTTATATTTAATTAAAACATCAAATTTTAGGAGCATTAAAAGAATCATATATATATATATATCACATTAATCTAAATCAGAAATTATACATCTAAAATGAAATATAATAGTTTCATTTTTTTTTTTTTTTTTTTTTTTTTTTTAGTATTATTAATATATTCATACAGTTATTAAAACAGAATATTTTTCTTAGATTTGGCTACCATATTTTATTTTTTACTATATCAACAAACGTCAAATAATTCAATGTCTTCCATCAAAATCACAGTAAAAATATTTTAAATTGCTTAATTGTTGTCAAATAAAATATTTTTATGCTATTGTGAAAGGAAATAATTAATATTACAAAATTTAATTTTATTTGATCGATCAATTTATTTAATAAAAATTATTTTTAAAAAAAACTATCATTATTTATACAAATATATCTGAAATGAAAATTTTACAGATAATGAAATTTCACAATTGATGATTTCTTACTATATTTTTGCAGGATTTCAATTGCAGAAAATTTTATAAAATTATAATTAAATATATAGATAATTATCTTACTAAAATAATTTTCATTTATTTTTTAAATGTATATTTTCCATATTCCTCAAAATTGTTTGAAACATGTACCACTAGATGGCAGCATGATTGTGTTATAAAAGTGCACAAAAAGGAAAAAAAAATTTTTTTTTAATATTAAAATAAAAAGTATATTCAGAATACAGAAAAAAAAAGGGACTAAAAATAAATATTATACAATAATATACTAAAAATAATTCTATATTATTATATATAAAATAATCCTATTCAATACTATACTAAATTCATTTTTAGTACTTTTGACAAATATTATTTTTTTACTTTTTAATGCACTTTTTAGAACGTTTTAACTTGAAGAGAATTTGCAAAAATATATTAAAATACATAATTTTATAACAAAAAATATTTTATATAAATATTAGCAATGAATAAAAAAATATTTTTATTTTTATACCTTAGGTTAGTTATTCGAAAAATTCTCAATAAAGAATAATAATATAAGGATATGAAATGAGTATTATATGTCAAAAAAATTTGTGTATTTTAAAAGATACACACATTTTATTAGAAGATTTAATGAAGAACAAAGTCTTAAGTTCAAAATTCTTTAAGAAATATAACTAAACACACTTTGTTTAAACAATCCTTTATTGAATTCAAAAAATGCCCTAATATTTACAAAATCACAAATAAATATTTTTGATTATAAAAAATAAATAATGAAAAAATGTTTAAATTTAATAAAACAATTTTTCAAAAATTTTTAAACAATGTAATAAACATGGAAAATTTATACATTATTCATATTAACTTGTATAATTAAAATTTGTTAAACTGGAATAAATTAAAAAATTAAAAATATTTTACACAAATCTACATTAACAAACAAACAAGTAAATACAGTTCAAAATTTAAAACAAAATGTACTAATTTTTTTTATATATAATTTTAAATAATAAATAAAGACTAGATAGAAATTTAATAATCACTTAAATTTCATTAAACTGTTTATTTCAAAAATTTCATTTACAAATTTTTAATCTGAATATACAAACACATTGAATGGCATATTATTTACACAATTAACATTTATATGCATAAATTTTAGTTTTACACACTAATAAATAATTTGTAAAACTCTTCAAAACATGTTGAAAAAAAAATTAAATTTAAAACACTAATTGAATTGAAAATATATTAAAATAAACAAAAATTACAAATAGCTAAATACTTTAAAATTATTTGAACATTAAAAGACTAAATAAATTGTTCTGGAAAAAAAAAATAATAATTAAAAAAGTGATTTTTAATATAGATTTAATTTATAGAATTTCAACACATAAACATTAATTTAAAGAAAAAAAAATCCTCTAACAATACAGAATCAAACTCTAAACCTAAATTCTTCTGATAACTTATCAAACAGTTTTGATAATACATAATTTATCAGAAGAATTTAGGTCCTTTATTTTTTTATAAATACATAAGTTAATTAATTTCTCAAGCAACAATTTTAATTTTAATAAAAAAAAATTCACTTTTATAATATTAAGAGTTATTTCTTTCATTAAAAAAAGGTGCTTCAGAATCTTTTTTTCCCCTTGCTTTATTAATTTAAGAATGTCAGATTACGTGTACAAAATTAAGCTATAACCATTTACATGATCATATAAAATTTACAGTGAAGAATTTCACAATTATAATGCTATATAACTATGCATAAAATACGAAATTTTATCACAATTTATCTAACTATAAAATATAAAATTTGAAAAGAAATAAATTAAAGCCATAATATGAAATCAAATATGCATAGTTATTTAACAGGAAAATTGATAAAATAAATTAATTATATTCCACCATATATAATTTACATACTTTCGTCTACTTTTAGTGCAATAATCAAAAGTTAAAAATAAATGTTTTTTGTACAATTTTAATTGTTTGTATAAATAAATGAAATATAAAAACAGTTATTCTCATGTTTTTCATAAAAATTTGTTTAAAAATAATTTGATATAAATTTCAAGTTGAAAATTTTAGAAAAAAACAAATGCGAGAGATTCAAAATGATACTCGAAAAATTCTTCAATGAACATTAATTCATACACAACATTTTTTTTCTTTTTTTTTCAGTTTGGCAAACTCTTCAAATAGAGGTAGTCCATAAATCAGTTAATAGTCAGATCACATTTTTATGTAATAATAATATTTTTTAAAGATAAGATTCAAAATTCTGCTTCCTGAGATTCGAAATTATCTTGTCTTGATTGGTGTTTCAAACTTATACATATTTTGAGAAATAAAGTAATAGTAATGAATATAATTAAATAAAATGGAAAAAGAAATAATAGATAAATGTATAAAGGGAATCTTTGATAATGAAATTGCTATAATTTTTTAATATAGTTTTCTGCAACTATTCTTTGTTTTTCTGTAAATTAGTTTTAGCCAAAACAAATTTTTTTTAAAAAGGCTAAATTTAACTTCCTAAATTTATGTAATTAAAGAAGGAAAAAAATCGCATTTTTCTATTAACATTTAGTATCATTATATGAATAATAATCATAATAAATAATATATCAATTCAATTTCAAAGAAAAAAAAAAAATATTTCAACAGTTAAACCGTTCTGCCGGTTCAAATAATTCTGCTGCAATATTACAGTAAGTACATACACATATTTAACCAAGATGTATTCATTTAAAAACTTTTTAAGTTTACAATTCTTTAAGTCCAATAATGACAATACAAAATTAATTTTTTAAAAATTAATAAAACAACTAAAAAGCAAACAAAATAATGTTAAAATATCATTAATATCTTTCAAATAAATAATTTCACACTAAAAAGAAATTTGATACCCAGCTAAAAAAAACGTGCTTCAAATGAATAAAATCACAGATAAAAAAATGAGACCATTTATATTCAATAAATATTAACTCAACAACGAGCACAATTAAAAAAATTAAATTAAAAACAGTAACAAATGTGTTCACAGGTAATAGATAAGATAATTCAGATCAATTTCAATAAAACGTAAGTACAGTTGAACCTGATTTATTTTATCAATTTTAGTGGCAGTTTCACAATATATCATAATGAATGAAAACCAGATCCCATATAACTTGACAATGAGTCACTTTAACTTTAGTTATTGAAAATGCGCTTAAATCAAATGATCATTAAAAAAGATTGTTATCAATTATTTTAAAGCTACTTGCATGAGCAATAAAATTATCTAAAGAATTGAAACTAATATGCAGAATTGTTTTTCAAAATTAACTTTATTATTCAAGATGGCTTCAATTCTTAGAAATTTCTTTTTATAACATAAATATTATTTAATAATAATGATTAATATATAAACTGGTTATAGTGCATGCACAAAATAACTAGTTGTGCTATACACATATATCACAAAATTGAAATACTACTCATGCAAAGTACGACAACCGAGTAGTGTGGAATGATAAACCTCAAGTTTAATGGTTGAAATGGTCAAATCAACTACTTGTTAGGGGTACTTGGTTTTGATTTATTGCTCTATGATAATGTTTTGCCTACTTTAGGGTTAATGAGACAAGGACTTACAATTTAATCTGGATTCCGAATTGCTAACAAACATCCATGCCACCACCAGGATTCGAACCTGAAGCCTGTGGTACCAAAGGCCAGAGCACTATCCAATTGGCCATCAGGCCGCAATTAGGGGTGCTGGTTAGATAGAAGCAGCACAAAACTGCTTTGAACAAAAAAAGTATAACAGTTAGTGTGGCATTTTTTTTTTTTTTTTCATCTAGCTTTTCTTTTAAAATTGAGAAATCTAAAATATTAATTATTAAACATTAAAATTCTTTATATTGCAGTTAGAATCTCTCTTAAATGGCATTACCTCACATAAAATGCCACTCTTTTGGAATCCATCTGTCCATTTTGACGATTTGTCAATTTTAAGAGCAATGGTTAGTTGAACTATACTTTTTTTTTCTAAATAATAATTACATGCAGCTTTACAGACTCTTATCTTACCGAGGAATATTTTATAAGAAATGTTATATAACACATACATGTCTATATTATTAATTACTATGGGATTTATTTAACTGCTCACAAGCTTTACAATATTGCAATGTTTCAACAAATAGCTATCTTATTAATAATTATTACTATGGGAATTAAAGGATTGAAATTCATGTATTTACTAAAACAATTTAATAAATAGCTGGATAATTATCTATCTATAAAAACAATCTGCAACATTTAGAAGTATCTTAAGATTAACCTCAAGAGTGAAATAAAATAACATGCAGAGCTTAAAAATAATGAACTGCCAACTAATTATAAAACAGGTTCAACACTATATTTAACACATAAAGCGCCATGCCAATAATGACTTATACATAATTCTATTACAAGAAAAACAATGAATTATGAATTAAAAATGTATTAATTAAAAAATCCTAGTATTTTTCCAATAAAATACATAAAAAGTTTTTAAATAGTAAAACGCCAACATAAGAAATATTTTTTTAAGTTTTTATTAAAGATATTTCCTATAAAACATTGAAAAGCTTTATTTGATGCTTTTATAAAGTGATTATGAAATAAAATGGGAAAAATTTGAAGAAGTAATTTATTATGTGTTACAATATAAATGATTCTTTATAAAACATTATTAATTATTTGTAATAGTATAACTTCAGTCAACTTGATCTATGCCCAATTTTCATGCCTCCTGCTATAAATATTAATTTGTAATAATTTGTTACAGTTTTTTTTTTTTTTTTTTTTTTTCAACTTTTCATTGCTTCTAAATTTTAATGCAACATTCTTTGAAATATCAATTTTTAATTTTTAAAAGAAAAGGGCATGATTTTTATTTTCAACAAATTTTAGCAGAATGATTTATTCTCTAATCGTATGGTTGTAATATAATGTACTATTTAAGAAAAATTCTAATTAAATTTATGATATGTGCAATCTTTTATTTATTTTTTAGACAATTCAAGCACAAATAAGATAAATTATAAATAAAAAAAGTATAACTTTCAGAGTTTCTGTAGATCTTTAATCCTTGAATATTGTTCATCTAATTATATGATTAATCTTATTAAGCAATTGAAACATTAAGACAGAAACTACATGTCCAATAAATGATTCAAAAAGTGGATTAATTTAGAATTAAATATTAAAATGATTAATAAAAGGAAATTAAAACTATGATCTATGAATTCTTTCATTATAATTTTCAATATTTTAGATTTCTTTATTTTGCATACAACATGAATTTTCATTTATTTTTTACCAGATTTTCTGAGTTTTCGACTCTTGAGTTTTAAGTCTTTGCAAAAATAATATAACACAAATGATTTATTTTTTTTAAATAAATCAAGTGTGATATAGGACAAGATATTCATATACTATAGTAGTATTAACAATTTTTTTTTTTTTTTTTTTTTTGTAGCAAAAATTTTGTGTTAGTAAAGTTTGGAAAATTCAGTCAAAACTATCACAGATGCATATATTTGGTAATGAACTATTCAAAGTGGTTATGGAATTTTAAAAATAATACTAAATAGATAAGAATAGACGATATTCGATTGCAGATAGTAAGATAGTTAAGTTCACAAATAGTTCAATTTTTTAAAAACCTGAATGTCAATATTGTCATGCTGGCGCTTAATGTGTTAATATAACAAACTTTTTACTCTGGCAAAGTTTCATAACTCCGAGGTCTAAGCAGCAAGCGTGTACTAGATGTGCTGCTGAAACTATCAGCACTGCTATGGTGACTAGCATTACTAGCTGGTGTTCCAGGTAAAGAGCTAGTTGGTTTATCCAAAGAGCTTTCAGATTTCTTGGAAACATCTGCATTCTTTGTATCACTTTTATCCAGTCCAAGAGCTTTATCAGTGTCTGTGTCACTGACAACCACTGTGTGTTTCTCTCTGTTAATTTTATGCTTACCAATGATAGAAGAATCACTTTTAACCTTCCCAACAGAATCGCCACCACAGGCCAATTCTGCAGTTTGAGGCATATCCAGGCTTGTATCAGTGCCTTGATCGACAAGCATTGTTGTGCTGATTTCTTCAGGAGTAAAATAATCTGAATCATCTCCACCAGGGGATACATCTATGGTATTAAAAATCACATTCAAAAAAACTTAACACTAAGCAAATTTTATTATTTAAATTTAAAAATTTTAATACCATAAAATTATCAATTTCCCATTTTTATTATTTATAACAATCAAATTTAATTATATAATTCTTGTACATGAAAAAGAATTTAAAAAAATGTAAGCTTTTATCTACTAATAAATAAACAACATTTTAAGAAATTTTATTCCAACATGCTCTTAACGTTAAAATGCTTATCATTTTAATTTGATGAATAAAAATTTTTTTGAGGAAACAAATATTTTAACTCAAGTTTTCCCACAAATATACTGTAGAAAAAGTTGCATAATATTTAAAATGCAAAGTTTAATCGCGCTAGGTCAAATATTTTATCTGTTAAGATTTAAAATTAGAAAAAAGAATTATACGAACTACAGTATGACAGTATATCCCCTTTATTTCTTGTAATTAATCTTTTTGATTCTTTAATAGTATATATGGATGATTTCATTTTAGAAAAACATAAAATTAAACCTATTAGTCTCATAAATGAGCGAAATTAGAAAATATTAGTTAAATATATGCAAACTAATTACTGAAGCAAATAGCCATCTTCTAATGATTGTATTCCAAATGTAAAATTATCTAAACAGACATATATAAAAAACACTTTAAGCAACCCAGGCAGAGAGGAATAAGTGCTAATCAATCCGTTTTTAAAAATTCAAAATAAAATGTTAAATTTCATCTTAATGTGTTATACCTAATAATGATTTTAATAAAAATGTATTCTATCAGATATTTTTTAGGAAAAATAAAAATGCAAACAAAATGTGTATTATCAATTGAATTTGGAATAATTCTAATAAATATAAATACAAATATAGAACAGACAAGAGACAAGAAAACAAATATTATAAAAACACTTATGTTTGTTTCACTGATATGAATTATATTAAAAAAATTATTTGTTTATTAAAATGTAAAATTTTCTAAAAATATTAAATAATTTCATATAAGACAATTACATTCATGATTTTGTAATAAGACATTACAGCAAGTACAGAAAAAAAACCCATTCTACTATTTTAATAGCTTGCATCAATTGAATTTACTTATTGTTTTGAGCAGTATCAAAATTAATTAAATATTTATACAGAACAGTATTTTTTATACAAACAAAATTTAAAGAATATGAATTTTAGCAGTTTTGGCAATAAAATTTCATAAGAAAATGCATATTTTTAGAAAAATTATGAAATCTGAAATATTAAGTAAAACTAGATAACTACCTCTACTAGATTTTTCACATAAATGTAATGAGTGAGGAGTAGATAAAGATATAGGACTGGTCCTGCTACATGGTCTGCTTGGTTTAGGAGAACACACAGCTCCAGTGCCTTCTTCAGCAGCGACATTACCTTCGAGAAGAGATCGTGTCTCAGCTAGTTCAGCGTCTTTTTCCTAGAATAATAGTTTAGAAGATCAAAATCAAATATTTTTTTTTCCTATTAAAAATTATTTAAAACAATAGGAGTTCAATTTGCAAGAAAAGCATTTTAACTTCAGGAATTTGTTAAATTTAAAATCTGCATTTGTATAATACATTAATTAATAATTAATAATAATTCAAACTAATAAGTAATAATTTTAAATTATTTAATTTGTATATTAAAATTTTAAATCTCTTGGTCAAAATTCATTCTTTTTTTTCTGATTAATATAAAACATTAATGGATCAGAAAACTTGCTGTCTCACTCAATGCAATAAATAAAAATTGTAAATATATTTTTTAAAAATACCAACACACTTTTACTAATAAATAAAATTTTAGTGCATAAATTCTCTATGAAACAAATTACACAAGGAGGTATTAAATATACATTGATAAAATGTTTTACATTTCTAGAAATTGTAATTATCACAGTGATTACTGTTGAGAAAAAAACTTTCAATATTTTTTTAATGGTGTTCTTTAAATAAAGGCACAAATGATTGTCATAAATATAAAATCCTTAATTGTAATAAAAAACAACAATATATAGAGAAATTTAATAAATTAATATATCCAATAGATATTTAAATATTAATTCATTAATAAATATCATTTTTTTTATAAATCTCTAATAAATAGAATAAAATAAATAATAAATACATACAAATAAAAAATTAAAAGATTACATTAAATAAAAGAGCCTCTAAAATAATTTATATTTTTAAAATTACTTACCACTTTACGTTTGCTTCCTACTTCATTAACAATATTCACTGAATTTGCAAGCAGTCTCATTTTCTCAGGTGCAGAAGATGTTCTGAATCCTTTCTTATGTTTCCTACCTTCACCTCTTGTTAAAGAAAGAGATTCTGTTTTGAGGTCCAGTTTATCTGATGAAATCAGAGCAGTTTCGGCAAGTGCAGGAACGATTTCAATACTTGCCTGTAATTTTCCAGGGGCAGAACCATCTTTCTCAGGAGTAGAATTATCACCCAATTTTAATGATGCACTACTTGAATGGTGTCTGTTATTAAAAAAAGTAATTAAAAAATTTGAAAGAAGAAAAAAAAATCAAACATCATGTATAGAATAAAATGCTACATTCATGATATTTACACATATATTAATTAATGTATGCTTTTCTATCAAATATGTCTTGAAATGCACCATAGCAAAAAAAATAACTATTACACAATACTGTATTTACTTTTAACAATATTGAATTTTTTTAATTACTATATTTGATTTTATATGCTGATAAATAAATGTTAACTTATTTTATTTCATTGTGCAGACTTATGAATTTATGAAAATATCATGCAAAACTAGATGCTGCAAAAAATTAGTTAATTTTTCCAATATAAACAATGCTAAAACACTTATTCTATCATTTTATGAAAGGGTAATAGAAATTTTAAAGACATTGCAATTCATCTGAAACCTTATTTTTTTCCATTTTTATAATTTCTGAAAATATTTAAACTGTCATCCAGATGTTTCACACAAAAAAACATATTGGTTAAAGTCATTTGAATAGTTACATAAATATGAATTTGACTGTTATATAAATATAATATATTATATTATATAAACAGCTGCACCATATGATGATCACCTTTTAGGCATAATGTAAATAGTTAAATAAATCAAGTTGAGTGCACTATTTCCTACATAGACAAATTATAAACAAACAACAATTTTATAATAAGGCTCAAGGTGGAAAATAAGATTGTAAAAATTATTTTTATTTTATGCAAGATTTTAATAATAATAAACTTTTTAATCGTATGCATTAATTTAATACATTTAATCAGAGATGGCTTATTCAAGTTTTATTACCTCTTTTAAACTGATTTGGTCTAAAAATGATGGATTTTCAGTTATGTGTCTATTTAATTTATATGTTGTCTTTCACCAGTTCCTAGCATCAAGATGTAATGATGAAATATTACAATATATGACTTTACACAATATAGTTTGAATATAACTAAAAGGACTTTACAGTAATTAACAAGAACCTTTGATTTTTAATTAGGGAGTGATATATAATTAAAAAGAGAAAAATTCTTAATATCAATATAACAAAATATTAAAAATATATTGTTATGTAGTTAAACATTATAATATGCAGTACTATAAGGTCTCTTTATGTAATGGTTAGAGTCTGCATAAAAAAATTTAACAAAAAAAAAAAGGCTTTTATAATCTTGGGAAAAATTAAGGGCACATTCTGTAACTTTTTAAAATCACATAAAAAAATTTGCAGAAATTTTAAAAAAAACATATTACTTAATAAATTCCTTCAAAGATCCTACAGAAATTAATATAATAGCTTAAAATGAATCTGTATTCAAAACTAGTTTATTTTATTGGAAAGTAATACAGTTTTATATTTTGTAATCATTGTCACCACCTGATAAAGGTCGACACCATTTTCAAATTATTTCCACATTACTTTCATTATCACAAAAATTGTCTCTGCAATATAACTTTTTGATAAAGGTAATGAATTTTCCCTAACTTTATTTTTAATCTGTGTAACTTTTTCTTTTATAACAATATAAAACTTTGTGATGATGATTATGCTAATTATACAGCTAACATTGCAATTTTAAGATTCCTTCAGAATTTAGGTCAACAAGAAAATTATTTTCAAATTTACTGTATTATTGATGGCGAAAATTTTTGTTTTGAGCATTACATGTTTTTTGGAGGTTGTCTATATGAACTTTCCAAAGAAGTTAATGTGTACATGTTGGTCCAAATTATTTTTTAATGACATACATATAGTACAACTTCAAAATTACATAAAAATGAACCACATATTATTATCACAGTAAATTTTGATTTTACTTAGTAATTTGCAAGATTTACAGAAATTTTTTTTAAATTTAAATTTTGTTTCTTAACTTAAGATTATGGATATTAATCAACAAGAATACTGATAAATTTTGAAATTATAATTAGTAAAAATATTTTAAAAAATTAGTAAAGGTAAAAAAAACAATGAAAATTCCTTTTATTAATAATATAACAAATTACTTCTAAACATTAAAATAAAAAAAAAATTTTCATTATATTAGATTTTGATTTTTAGTGCAAACTTACAAAGGATTTAAAATTTAAAATATTACAGATACAAATATAAATTTAAAAGAGATGCATAATAAAAAATACCTGTCAAGATTACGATGTTTTGGGCGAACATCTGGGCTATTTGAAAATGGAGGATTGGGAGCAGAAACTAGCAAAGAAAAGTAAAGTTTAAATAAAATTTCAATTAAATTATAAACAAAACTTAAGTGAGAAAGAAACTATAAGCAATAAAGTGAAAAATTATATATTTGTAAAGAATTTTTAAACTAATATAATTCAGTTATGGATAAAATACTAAATTTCCATGTAATTTTAAAAGTATTTCCATTATCAACCGTATTCTTACATAAATATAAATTTAAATTCATGAATAAAATAAATTTTTTACAAGCATTCATAATTTATTTGTTAGCATAAATATCTATCCTGTTACGTAAAAATGAGAAATACTGCTAGAATTTAAAAAATAAATGGTAGTAAAAAAGGCCAAATTTTTAAAAAATCCAATTAAATTTAATAAAATTAATAAATTTTAAAAACATTTATTTTCTTCTTCATGTTTAAGTTAGTTATTAGAAAAAAAATCAATGAATTTTTAATGACAAGTAATCTTTCTGCCAAAAAGCCGATTATTTATAAAAGTTTAATAACTTTATAGGTGTTAATAAAGGGTATCCTTTAATAAATAAAAAATTAAGTATGTTTATCACATTGATGTGAAATTAAATTAATGTAATTATAAAGATTAAGAATCAAATATTTATTTAACAAATTAATACACATTTAAACCAGTAAAAAAATTTGATGATTTTTCAAAGTTATAATTTGTGAGTAACTAAAATGCTAAAAATTTCACTGAAAATATTCAAGTAATACTAGCAGATAATTAAAGTTTAAATATATTTAAATTAATGAATAAACTATGAAAGATCTAATTAAGTCATCAATAACTAAACAAAAATTGAGAGAAAATAATTTTGTAAATAATTTGAGAGAAAGCCAAATCAAAATTAACAATCTTTTAATAACACCTCAATAACCAATATAAATATATACTAAAAATAAATTTTCCAATTAATCAATGGTTTCTTATAGGAATCAAGAAAATTGAAAATTACCAAAAGGAACCAATGGAGCAGAGGGAAGAATAGGACCATTGAGAGCTTCAATTAATGATATTGCTTCATAACCAGGTGGAATATCAAAAGAAGACTGCAAAATAAATATAAATAAAAACTGATTGTGAACTATTTTAATATTCATATATACAAATGTTATTAATATTTTTTTATCAAGAATAACAATTTATATTGAAATAAAATCAAAGCAATGTTTTTTAGTAAAATAATGAAATCTGATCTTTCATTTTTCTCATCTTGGAAATAAAATGAAACTGCCTACTTCATATTTAAAATAATAAAATAATGAAGCAAACTTAAGCTTAATGTAAGCAAAGTTATTTGAAAACACAAACCAATAATTTATTTCATTTGTGTTTCTAATAGTCCTTACATTGTCATTGCATATTACATGAACATTAAAGTTTGTAATTTTTTTTTTTTTCTATTTCTTCAAACATTATTTTATATCAAAATATATTTATTAGTATTGTTTATATCCTTCTCTAAAATAAACAAATGAATTTGTGACTTTTTAATTGTTTTATAAATTCTTAACATTCGACATTTTTTTTTCTTCTGAAATAGTTTTCATAGGATCTATTTCTTTATATTAAAAGTAGAATAACAATATAAAATTATATATTATTATATATTATCTACCTTAAAACGACTAATGCATAGGTGTGTTGCAAACATAATTATCTAATGCTTGAACAGTATTAACAAAAATTATTTACACACATAAACATTTAACATAAAAAAAATTGTGCAATGTTTTTAAGTATTTTTGACATTAAAAAATTACATTTACTATTTTATATACTACAATATTTTTTTAGTATCAAAAATATAAAATTATATTATATTTAGATTGAAAATATTTCTTTAATTTTTAAAACAAACATTTCTCTACCTGATTTTCAGGATTGTGACTGATTTGCGGCAAAGCATTATTTATTTTTCGAACAGCTTTTATCTGCAGCAATGCTCGAAATGGTGCACGACATATTGGGCAATTATTTGCTTGATATCTTAAAGAATCTGAACAACTATTGCAGAGACAGAGATGACGGCATGGTAAAATCATTGTGTCTCTAGGATCACTCATACAAATCACACAATCAAATCCTGAATCTTCAACATCTTCATCAGCCAACTCCTGAAAAAAAAAATTTTTAATTTTTAAAATAAAAAGTTAATACAAAAATCAGTTTTATAAATATATCGTAAAAACAAATAACAGATCTTAAAGAAACTGAAAACTGATATATCAACTACGTTTGTTGAAGCCTTACTGATTAATAATTTTTTATAATCTGTTACAAAAAAGGTTGTAGCAATGTAATATGCATTATTTTACAAAGTAAAATTCCAAATTGAAATTAAAATCAATTACAAAAGACAAAAACTAAATATAGATTTTTGTTTACATGTGTCAACTTATTTGCAAGTAATTGGAAATACGAAAATTTAAGTTTTAACTTTGTAATCAATTGCAAATTAAAGATATTTTTAAATTTTGTTCTTGTTTAAGATTGAAGTGAATAATAAAAAATAAATATAATTCTAAAAAATAATTCAATGAACAAAGCTAAAAAACATTGAGGCTTTTAATAAATCACCAAAAAATTTAAATACTGGAAAAAAAATCTAATAATTTCACAGATTCAAGTTTAGCACTCAACATTTTCTGAAAGCCCCAATTTAATAATATTTTTTATAGGATCTATTTATTAATTTATTCTAGAATTAATGCAAAAAAAGTACAAGTTATATAGCTGCAAGCTATATTAAATACATCAACAAAAAAATACTACGAGTTTTGTAAGAAAATTAAACTTACTGGTTGATGTGCATTCTTATTTTCAATGCCATAAATTTCTTGAAGTAAATAACAAAGACCATCCACAAACATTTTTTGTTTCAAAGGTTTTAAGGAATAAGAATCATCAGGATTTTTCTCAACTATGGCTATGAGCATATGGGATTGCTTGGGCTCTGAAAATGAGAAAATAAACCTTTTTTAAAATTTGTATACACAAATTCCATAGTCGAAATGATATTATATATAATTGTAACAAAATAATTTATTACTTTGCTGCAAAAGAAATTTTTTTGTTTCCATAGAATTTTATTTTCATATTATATTTAAATATGGACCTTTTTTCACCAAATTTTTTTTTTCTTACCATAATACTAATTGAAAAGTGCTTTAAATATTAAATATTAAATTTAGATTAAAATGCTTAACAATAAATTTATAACAAAATGAAGCATTACGTCTAATAGATAAAATTAATATTAATTTTTGCATTTCAAGGATGACAAAAATCAGAATCTTCAAAATAATAAAAATTCAGAATTGTATAATACTAAATAAAGGAGCTCTTATAGTAATTTAAAAACGGTTAGATACAAATATAACATGGGGAATTTGCAGTAAAAAACATAATTTTTTTTAATTATAAATTTTAACACAAAATGTCTAATGATTTGAAACATTGTGCATACTTTTTATGCTTACATAGAAAATACTTTTGTGCCAAATTGCTTTAATTAAAATTAAATATATTACTTTAATTTCATTGCTGCAAGTAGTACTGCAAAAAATAAATACAGTAACACACCAGAAAATACTTTTTTTAAAAATGTATTTCATGTTTTATACTTCCTTTGTCAAGTATCATTATTGTGTTTATAAACAGATAATTTTTTAATTTAAAACTGTCTAAATAAAAGCAATAAAATATATTTAATATCAGATTTCAACACATTGTTTTAATATTTATCTAATAAATTTATTTAAAATGAACTCCATGGGTTTCATAGTCTTTTAAAAAGGTAAATATATAAAGGTTAGTTTCACTAAGAAATTAATATATTTTAAATAACTAATAAACAAAATGTTTAATAACTTAATTAAGGTAAAATAGGAAACTAATTATTCATTTTAATTACTTTTCTGCTTCATTTTTTTTTTTTTTTTTTTTTTTTTTAACAATATTTCTATGTAAACTACATAATAATAAACAACTAAAAATTAAGGATATCGAAAAAAAGTGAGTCAAGTATAGTAGATACTACCTGATGTTAAAAAAGAATAACAAAAACTGTAATATATATATATATTAGAATAATATGATAAAGTAATAATAGATGTACAATAATATTTAATATTGTAACCGTGTTCCTCCTACACACTGCAAGAGCAGCCCTCGCAGGGGCCCGGTGAAAAGTTCAGTTGGCAGTTAACCTTCTGCCCGAGAGGACTCAAAGCACTGCTAGCACAAAATAGTAGTCTCTCATCCCGAGAGCATTTAGTGGAATCCTTCCACTTAGCTTTTAGTGTATACCATTAAATATGCTACATGTGTGTTAATATTGTTTATTGTAATTGTAGTAAATGTGTTATTGTACTAGGGACTTGTTTTGTCCACACCCAAAGCAAACTACAACATCTACTACAATATTACTTTTTAATTTCTTGACAAAACAAAAATGAAATTTAATATCATAAAATCATTTAATAACACAAAAAATATAACATAAAAAAGGGGGAAGGAAGAAAATTATTTTAAAACTTAAGAATCAAATTCTAAATTGGGAAAATCAATGTTATATACATCAAAGATTTATAATTTTTTTAATTCTTACCATCTCCTTCTTCTGCAACACATTGGATAAGAATAGGAATTACTTCAGTATCTAACCTATACAGCAGCTGAAAAAAAAATTAAATGAAATAAAAAATTTTTATTAATTAAACATTTCATATTTCATTAATGAAGCATAATGGAAAATATTTGTATGAAACATTAACCATAAAATTTTAATACATTATTATATTTCAGTTTTTAACATTATCAAAGGAAATTAATATATACAACAAATCAACATGCAAGTTTTGTATGGTAGGACGATTAAAGAGGCAAAATGTTTTGATAATATAATTAGAGAATTTACATTCATTTCAGAGAGAAATTATACTATATAGAATTCTAACATAGATAGTTTATCATATTTAAGTTACTATCAAAATTAAGAAACCTATATAAATATAATTCTATTAGTACATAAATGCATAACTTCAATAATGAAACATTATGCCTAATATTTTCAAATTTAATCAAAGTAGAAAAATTTTGTATAGTAAAAATTGAAAATTTATGAATTACAATTTTTGTTAAAAAATATATATACATATTTATCTCAATTCTTATAGAAAAAGCAAAATTTATTTAATCTAATTAAACCAATTTAATTTGAAATTAAAAAGCCTGTAACTTTTTGACATTTGCTACCAATATGTCAAAAAGCAAAAAAAAAAAAATTATGCTAGTAAGATGCTTTAATTAAATTAAAAAATATAGAAATAATTCCACATTCATACCATTTCTTCCGTATATTTGCTTGGATCAAATACATGAGATGTTTGACTGAATTGTTGATTAATTCCTTTTTTGTAATGAAATGTTTCAGAATTTAAAGATGCATCTTGTGGGTGATATCTGAAATAAAATAAATAAATAAGTTCCTTGTACTAATTTTTTTAAACAAGATATGGAAATTTGTTCCAATAAATTTGTTTTATAAAATTAGTTTGACATTTTTGTTTTTAACTTAATGCACAATTTCTTTCTATAAATAGACTAAATATGATATATTGTTAACTCTGAAGAATGAATGTTGGGAAAATTTTACAATACTTGCCATTTTCAACAAAAAATAAAAGTTAAATCTTTATTTTTCCCTCTACAAGGAAAGGTAGCATAAATGTAGTTTCAATGTTTTTAACAAGATGGGGATCAACAGAAAATACTCTTTTTTTTTTTAGAAGCTTGTACCATACAGGAAGGTACATCAAGAATATTCGTTAGCAGAAATTTTACAAAATTATTGTAAAAAAATTTAGAAGATTTATTAAATATTTTGAATTTTTTTAAAATAACCATAAAATTTAGGAACCTGACCATTATGTGTCAATAATTTCATAATATTACAAATAAATTAACAGATGGCTAGTGTGGTATAGGATTGGAGAAGGTCTACTGTACATTTTAAAAGGGTAATATTAAAATTAGATGTTTTTATAAACATACAATTTGAACAGAGCATGTTTTAGATGACATAAAATAAATATCACTCAATATATTTCATAATATATAATATTAAAAAAAGGATTTGTGATTGTAATTTTGCATTTACAAACGAAAAGAGTGTTAAGAGTACATTTATGTACACTTTTAAATAAAACAAAAAGTTTAACTCACGTTACACCATTTGGAGTTACTTCTTCAGTGCAAAAATAATAAATTGTTATGTTGCATCTTACATTAGTGTCAAAATAGAATTCAATATTATAGCGTGTATTTAGGGGTGCATTCTCTCCAGTTGGTTTCTCAGCATTAGCTGTATCTTGAGTTCTATAAAGGAAACATTCTTATATATATATATATATTTACAAAAATTTTCGATATTTTTAAGAAATTTTAAAATTTGGATTGATGTTGCAATTACACTTTTATAAATATTTTAAATTTAAAATAAAATTTTTAATATTTAAGTATCAAAATTATGAAATTAATACATTTATTAACTATGTATTTATTAGCATCTCATTTAACAAAAATTTTAAAATGGAAATTAATTCAATAATGAATTACAAATTCATAAATAAAATTTAAAAAATGTTATCTGAGGTTTTAATTAATAAACAATATTTATATAATCATAGAATTAATATTTCATAATGAACTTTTTTTTATAAACATGAATACAAATATTTATATTATATTTATTAGGAATTTTTAATCTTAGAATTCATGATCACAAGTTACATCGATAAAAATCAATTTAAAATAATGCTTAAAATTTTAAAAATTTCTATAACTTGATATATAATTAAATTTTTTATTTTATTTTCACATGATTGATTTTATTAAAAATTTTTTTTTAGTAAGAAATTAATAAAACTGATGCATAATAATAAATTATATATATTTATATATATTTAAATTGCTAACAATATTTTACAACAAAAAGTACAATAAATTAATTTCAAACAATAAGCAATTTCAAACAATTATCTGAAAAGGAGCTTTTAATAAAATATTTAGCTTTTAATAAAGTCCTTCAGATATTCTGAAATATTTCACTTGAAAACAAAATGTTTATACATTTATTAAAATAATTACTAATTAGATGATTAAAAAAAGAAAAAAAAATTATTTTAAGAATATATATATATATATATATATATATATATATATATATATATATATATATATCATTTAAATTTTATATTTAATATGCATTTTAAATTGGTTATTGAAATAGTAAAAGCTGATAATTATTATTTTTGATATTAGATATTCAAAAAATATATAAGCGCTTATGCTACATATAATATACAAAATATGGTAAAATAGTCATATAAATTTTAGTAATCTATGGAACTTTGTACTTATCCATAAGTATTTGAAATATTTTATAAACTATTTTTTATTCTCATATAAGTGGAAAACATGCTTAAAAATATTAATTATTAAGATGTCTCAAAGGAAAAAGTGGTTTTTAAAACCAAGGAAAAAAAATTAAATCAATACAAAAAAAAAAGGGATTAGTTACAATAATTTTAATTAGAATTTATAAAAATGTACATAAGCATTATTTAAAAACAAATGTAGTTTGTTTCATTTTGTTTGTATTTTAATAAACATGTGATCTATAAAGTAATAGAACTGGCTTTCTAATTCCTTTTGAATGCAGAATCAAATTACAACTAGTGCATGATAGCCCTCAATATGTCTGACTGAATCTGCAGGGCAAACCTCATCACAATAAGATCCGTGTAGTTTCACCAGTTGTGATTAAATGTACTTGCATTTCACCTTGCTTGCCATTAGAATGATCAAAGCATGCAAATTTGAAATATTTTGTGAAATTGAACACTAATTGAGTGTTTATAGATGTTTATGAAGAACATTATATCTTATACCTAACTTTGAGTTGCATAAAACATTGACTAAAGGTTGCAAAGAAGTAAAAGAATTAGAACCTCTGGGTGGATGGCAACTTCAAGTACCTATGAAACTATGAAAAAAAATGGACCATATTGTTCAAGCAGACTATCCACTGAGTGCCTGAACAATATCCAAAACTACTACATTGGCAAAAAGACTGTGAGAAAAATTTTATGGGAGAATAATGAAATGATAAAAGTTTGTGCCAAAGTGGTTCTTAGGCTTCCCTGCACCAGAACAAACAGTTTCTTCATATATAATGCACTCTCAGATGAAATTTCTGGTTGAAAAACAGATTGTAACACAGGTATACTCTCCCTACTCCCCTGATATATTCCTCTGTGACATTTTCCTTTTCCCAGAAATACCCATGGTAAAAAAAGCCATTTTGAGTCATTAGAGGTTAAGAAGAAATAAATAATATAGTTATTAAATAAATAATGAATAATAAAATGTCAATATAGAAAATAAATAATATTAAGATATATAATAAATGTAAATGAATAATAGTGAATATTAAAATTTCATAGTTATTAAAATAGTTATGAAAAATGAACTGTTGTGAACTTTACATACTTTTGACCAGTGCAAAATAAGAAAGAGTCAATATGTGAACAAGAAGGATAATACATTGAAGAAGATAAACTATTGATTTCCCAAAATTTTTAAATAAATATCCTTTTTTGAGCCAGACTGGTTACTTTATGGGCAAAACATTTTCATTTAATTCATATTGTAAATAAAAGATAATAAAAAAAATAAATATTTTTTTAATATAAATATACTACAAATAATAAATTTAGAATATTACTCATATCAATTTCTTTATTACATTTTACAATTACTCAATAAAAAATTAATATTAATTAAATTAAATTTACTTTATGAATCTCAGGGTTTCTTTTCTTATATTCATCAAACTGTGTAATGTACGAGTTGGTTCATTAGCTTGTGGAGCAGCATAAGGAAACTAAAAAGAAAATATACATACTATAATAATAATTTCACATCTTATTTATATGCAATAAAAAAAATTAAACAAATTTTTAAAAATGGTTATAGCATTAAATTTTGGATGGCATTGTTTTGAATAAGTTAATCCCATTTTTCAAAAAACTTATCTAATTACATAGTAAATTTTTCAATAAATACCCGACATGTATTATACGTATGTGAAAAAAAAAAAATAGATAGGAAACATGTTTTAATTTAATCTCTTTTTTTTTATTATTCTCAAACAGTAACAATATAATGTTTCTTGAAATTTTAACAATAGAATGGATTTCCTTTTTATAGACTTGCCTTAGCTTACATAAAAGCAGCTGAATACCATAAAGATGCATAAATTTATAGTGTTCAGCTGCTTAACTTTTTGCAAGTCTATAAAAGAAAGAGAATAATCCTTAGAACAGATTATTGTAAATACATATTTTTTTTAATTTAAATATCTTAAAAGATCAAATATGGTTAATTAAAACTTACTGGAGCTGGCTTTCCACCTAAAAAGTTCAAATCCATGTTTTCTCCAAAGAGATAATTTTCTGGATCAGTAGTCTGAAACTTTTCGCCTCCCATGATGAAATGACTGGCAAAGTATTTACCTAAATTGTTTGAAAAAAAATTTTTTTTTTTATTTAACTATATGGATAAATTTTAATTTAATTTTCTTATTATTAAGGTCCCTGTAATTCAAATACTGTCACAGCCTTCTTCATGGTGAGCAGACAATATGTTAAGACTTCCAACTATTCATCACCATATACAAGAGATTCATTGAAAGGCCATAATAGTAAAATATTATTTAAACATCTGTATGTTGAAAAAGTAAACTTAATATTTTTTTTTCTTTGCAAAAGTTCTTGCAAGATTAGCTTAATGCCCATACTATATTTAGTTTTAACTCAATCATTATGTTAATTAATTTATTTTACATAAAATTTTTAACAATAATACTCATCCCAATTCTTGAGTGAAAATATTACCAATAAAAACCTTCTTTTGATTATCTTTGTGTAAAGCTAAAAACCTTAAATATTTTATAATATTAGTACAATTTTATTGTTTTAATTTTACCCATTTTATAGAAACCTTTATTATGTATAAATGTTGCACATAATATACATAATAAAGTTGGAATAAATATAAAACACTACATCAAAATTCCATTTCTTAAACAGTCATTTTATATATGTTTTTCTTTAATTGAAAATCACAAACAAATGTAACTAAAATTATTTTTTTGTACAATATCATGCATTCGTAATTATCATTAAAATATAATCATTATTATATTATTTAATATAATACCATTACTGAAAAAGAAATTTCCTCTTAGGAACATTATTTACAAAACTCTATTCAATAGTGTTATCTGATGGTTATTTTACTTGACCCCATTTATAAGTTTTAATATATTTCATCATAACGTTAAAGACAATTCCTTAAAAGAAAAATCAAATAAATACTACTTAGATCACATAAACATATGTACTGTTTCATACTATATTCTACATTGCTTATTAATTACATAATAAATATTTAATATATCAGAATGTGGCAGATAATGATTAAGAAAATTTTATACATATATTTAGTAATTTTTTTAAAAAGAATAAATGGTCTAAAACAATAATTAAGGAATAAATACAATAATTTAAGGAATAAATTAATCAATAACATTTTATCTAAGCTTGTTCGTCACATTAAACCATTAAATTCATATGAGAACATTCATATATTTTGTTGGAAAGGTTATCATTTACCTAATAACACTTTGTTCAAAATGTTATCATGAATCAAATATTTTGTCCAAAATATAAAAATTAATTTAATTATCAAGTGAACAAAAAAAACTGAATGACAATCATGTAAAATATTGGCCCTATTATATTTATATATGAAGCATATGTCACACAGCTTTAAAAGTTTTAATTAATTACGATTAAGAAATATGAGCAATAAACCCACCATTACGAGGAGGATACCGATACGCATTATTTGAAGTGGATTCAGGTTCTTCAATCCCGGCATTTTGACGGCTAAAAAATGAACCCATATTTTAACTGGTTTACTGATGTATGTGAAATCTAAACAAATAATTTTCTTCTAACACATTTCATTTGCACATGTCTGTTGACAAAATTGATGAATAAGATTCTTTATTTATTCTTGAAGAATGCTGATCTTTTATTAATTCTATAAAGAGATATTAAATATCTAAAATTGAATTCAACTATAAGCACTTCGACAAATATCGAGAATACCGCAATTGACGTAGTTCACCCTCTCCTTATCTTTCATGAACTCGTCCCAAAGCAAAACAAACAAATATTGAAAGGTTTATGCTACGTCATCTGACGTAAACAAACATTTCAAGAGACTGAAGGATAACTGGTGGCCACAATGAGAATGCAAATAAAGAGTTTCGTTTTCATAACGTCTCCTTCAGAGATAAATGTTAAAATTCTCAAGAGCATATTAGAAATTTAAGTTAATTGTTTTCAGCATAACATAAAAAAATAAGAAAGAATTGATCACAATGCAATTTAGAAAGAAAAATTCAGTGATCCAAATTTTATGTTATCACTCCAAGTAATTTCTGTATATTTCTATGTATTCTAACTTAAGAATCTTTCTGTTATTATATTCTAATTATTCTCGTGATCATTAAATACATTTCAGATAAATTCTTCCAGTTGTAAAAGGTTAAATGCTTTGTGTAGTCCCTCAGGATGAAGGGCAGAGAGCTACCATACCATGTAACCCCCATGGGGCTGAAAGATAGATTGGGGGTTAAACTGTGGGCTGCGGGGATGGTTGCGAAGTTTATATTAATTTAAAATGGTTTTTGCCCTTATGATTACATAAGTTTATAGTCATGAATGTAAGTGTTTGTATTCAACCATGTGCAATGAATTTGAAAAACAGTTTCGTTTTATTGTGCTTTATTGAATTAATTATTAGTTTGAGAACCAATAATGTAAATGATAATAAGAGCTATTTGATTTTTCTGTACATCAGTTCTGTTTTAAAATTGTTGCAAGAAATTAATGGAGGTTACTTTTATTTGAATTTATATACTTTTATTCGTTTTTATGTCCTTATAGCTTTTTTAGATAAGTTTTAACATTGAATTATAATTATGTTATTTTTTTAATTTTTATATTTTCATTTAACGCAAAAGAAAAATAGAATGACAGATTATCATGAAAATAAGAACTTGTAAAAATTAATTAAAACGAATTGAATAATGAACTACTCAACTCCGCCGGGCATCTTAGTACACGAACACAAATTTGTTATCAATCGGTTGCTATACTGTGTACTTTATTTGTATTTATATTGTCTTGCAATTAAGAAAAATGGGAACAAACGCGTTTGAAGTTTTAGCTACCTTCTACAAAGATTATAAAACTTGTACGCCTCAACGAATGAAAATTATTGATGCGTATCTTTTATACATTCTGTTAACCGGCATCAGTCAGTTTTTATACTGTTGTTTAGTAGGAACATATCCATTTAATTCTTTTCTATCTGGTTTCATATCTAGTGTTGCATCATTTGTATTAGGTGGTAAGTTTCTTATTTGTAATATTATTTCTAAAATTTTAGTAGATAATGTATGTATTGCCCTATGTTATTTTTGTTTCTGTTTCTTGGAAATTCACAAGTTAGAAAATTAATGTCACGAACTTCATGAATAAAGTTATCAGAAAAAGAATTTAAACTTCTTAACGAATTACGTAAGAATTAGTAATATCTTATTTTCATGGCACTGAATAAGGAAATTATTTAAAATGAGTATGTATTGTATTCCTAGAGACCTAAATATTCTTAGAATTATCTATTTTAGCGATATTTTCTTGGTTAACATAATGAATATTATTAAAATCTAGTATATATGTTATTAATACCTTGAGTATTTGTTTTGTTTTTCTAGTTTTAAAAATGGCCATGGCTTTCAATAAAATTGGTTTTTAAGTTCAATATTGCTTTGAATCTAATAAAAAAAACTAAATTCAAAATTTTGATTGAAAATCTAAGTAAAAATATGTATCGTTAATCTTTTTTCAAATTTTGTGAAGTTTTGCAATGTGACTGTGTTTTCATTAAATATTTTATAATGCTTTGTATGTTAGACAATTAAATGTCTTGGTTATCACAGAATGCATACTCAATGATTTCTGATATTGAATGCTGCATGTTATAACTGCATTATATTCTTAAAATATATTGTATTTATCTAATCCTAAACTAGTATGTATTACCAATAGTTGTAAAGTTAGCATCCTGTTATTTCTTATCTCACTTGGTCGACAGCAACATCTAAACCAAGTCCATGAACCTGTGTGATCTGATGGAAAGGGGGGCAGCTTTTGTTGTGATGGAGCACCAGAAGGCACTGCCCTCCTTCTTCAGCGACAAGGCACTTGGCTCCTTTTCGCTGAAGAAGGGAAGTGCCTTCCAGGAGGGAAACTACCTGTCATTTGTGTATCTTAGTGGAGAAAATTCGGGAAAACTCCCACCAGGTAGTCCAACTAACAGGCAAGATGCTGAACATCATAAAAGGCATAGTTTCCTCATTTTTTGAAACAGTGTATACAACAAAGTCGCCAGTGGATTTAACCTCGACCATAATGTTCATCAGCGGCGCATGTTGCCACTGGTCGAGCATCCTAAATAATTTGATACAAAATTATTTGGATAATGTATGAAAAGTGTTAAAAGAAATTGGTATACTTTAATTTTATTCAAAGTGTTTTTATAAAATTTTTCAATTAACATTAAAGCTGTTTTTAATTTGTATTTTAAATATATTGATTATTTTTATTATTTACATATTTTAAAAACTATCATAAATGTGTAGTTTCATTTTAGTGCTTTTTACTAAATACATATCTAATAATTAGTCATATTTAAGAAATTAAAAGTTTTGATGTAATATGCAATCCTGAATTTTCAGAATAGCGAAGCATGATTTGAGTTTTTTTAAAACCAGGAATAATTTCATAAAAAAATTATAAATGTTTTTAAAAATAATATTAATATTGTATCTATATCCCAAATGATACTGTAATTGAGTTGTGATTACTTCATAATAAGAGGTTGCGGATATGAATCTTGTTGGATCAGCTAAAGTTTCTTAATCAATTTATATGAGTCGTCATGTTTGGAACACAGTGCCAAGCATTCATTTATCTGTTCTATGCATTTTAGTTTATTGATTAGTCCTCTTATTTCTTCTTGAAACTGGTCATGGTTCAATAGGTTGTAAATCTGATTCAGAAACTTAAAACATCAAGCTGAATGCCTTTTCCTCCCTGATTTCTAATAAACAAAATATGTATCTTGTTTCATTCAAATTATGCCAAATGGATTTCTCTGCCCTTCTTAAAACTTTCACTTGCCCATCTGGACATGTTATTAAAATACTACATTTTTGATTATTTCTTTAAAGTATGAAATAAAAGGTGTCGTGCATACAATGCTTGTATTTCACTGAAACTGTAAACTTACACTGAGAAATGTAAATTTTTTCCTTTAACTATAATGCTTAAATAAAAGTATCAAAAAGCTTTACAATTATTATAGTACTATTTCATTTTAAAATTATTAAGTTAAAGATTACCGTACTGTAGATTTTCAATGCCATGTCATTATAACCCATAGGCTTGATTATCAAGCTAAAAAATATTTTAATCAGTTGTAATATTTTTATGTACTGGATACCAATTAAGTTCTGTTTCTACAGTCATGACATAAGGCTAATAAGCATTTTTCATGGTAAAATTAATAAAAATTGTTATACATTTAAGATATAGTGTAAACAGGATAGAATGTATGCATTTAAAAATTATAACGTAAACTAATATGGTATATAATTTTATTCTCGTGTTTTTCATTCATTAACTCTCACTAGTGTGTGATTCCTATGGCATTTGTAAAAGTACAACTTCTATCAACTATAATAATTTTTTGTTTTTTGTATTTATAGTATTGTTTATTTCTCTTTCTTACAATATTCAGTCAAATGTTTTTGACAAAAGTATTTTTGTGTGAGGGTTTTATATAATTGATTTTTACGAAACTTCCAGAAAATTCTTTACAAATTTTGTTTATAGCTGCCTATAATCTACACCACTAAATTATATGTAGAAATCATTTTACTTGAATCATAGGGAGGAACTAGCTTCAACTTAATATTCATCGAAGTACAGATTTAAAAGAAATTAAGAAAAATTAAAAGTCTAAATTTTTCTCTGAATTCATTATATTTTTGTGATGTGTAACTAAAAAATTCCAAATAATTCTAATTGACCTTTCGTTAATTAAAGGAAAAACTAATTTTTATGGCAAATTAATGAAATTTAAATGTTAAAACTGGGCAGGTATTTTTATTTTCTTTACTTATATGTATAATTTATAATTTTTACTTATTTCGATTTTTGTATGATTAATATTTAGATGGATATTAAGATTATTTTGCGTAAATTATGTTGCCCTAATTATATAAGAATGTGAAATTATCAATTGTGGCGAGATTATTACCCAAAAAATATATGGATATTGTTTTGAGGAGGTGGGCTTTTTGTGTCGTAAGCTAAATATCTTCATTCAAAATGTGTTCATTTTATACAGATTTCTTTTCAAAATCATAGTTCCTTGACAAAAAAAAAATTTTATACCCATAATTTTTCCATAAGCCCATGTACATCGGCTTGGTCGATTTTATTTTTATTATTATTTAATAAATTTCATTAATGTATTGGATTAATTTAATTTAGAGAAGCAACATAGCACTAACAGTAATTATTGCTAGTTTTATACAATTTAATGATACTAAAACTAAGTTTCAGAAAAGTTTTGAATGATCTGTACATTTCTTTTTTCGTCTCTCTTTAATATTAATTTTTATTATTCTTTTCATTTATTTATTTATATATATTTTTGTATTTTAGTGTGTTTGAGACTGCAGGTGAATCCCAAGAATACTGGCATATTTATTGGACTCACTCCAGAGAGAGCCTTTGCTGATTTCATGTTTGCGCATGTTGTGCTTCATTTAGTTGTAATGAATTTCATTGGATAAGAAACTTACTGAAATTATTGTAAAGTAAGTGCTTGTTATTCATAATTTTATTTATTTAAAATTCACTTTGAAGTATAATATTTATGGTTCAAAGTGAATACACGGTACATTACTCATAATACATTTCAATACATTGCTAATGTGAACAGTACAAAATTCTGCTATTATTCATATAAAATTATTAAGTTGAATTCTATTCAACTAAGGTTTTGCCTGTATATTGTAAACTGCCCCAAAATATAAATACATAACAATTTCATAAAAAAAAATATTACATTTATGTGGCTCTAGTGATTTTAATAGCATTTTGAACAATTCTATGAATGGGATTCTTTATTTGTCTACATAAGTTATTAGAGAAATTAGATATTGCATCATTTGTTTCATAAATATCATTGTAGTTTTGTGAATTGTAATATAAATTATAATGGACAGCATTATATTGGCATTAATAACGATTTTTTTAAAATTATTTTTCTATTCTTTTAGGTTAGCAGTAGAAATACAGTATACTACTTTCTCTTTCTTCACTCTTTATAATTTATCATGAAAATAAATGTTTTATTTAGAATTTAATTACATATCAAAGTAACACCAGTAAGGAAATTATTAATAAAATAAGATATTATTGATTTCAAATTTATTATGCATTATTTATATTATATACAATGCCTGTTTTTACATTTCATCATGATTTTACAATTATCCACATTTTGTTTCTCATCACATAAGAAAATTCAATAATGTAGATGTAAAAATTTTTTGCTTTTTGATTTATTATCTTAATATGTTAAAAATATAAATCTAATTTATATCGTAAAATCTACAATTGGTTGACAGGCTATTCAGTGTTTAATCATAGTAGAGTAATATATAAATAAAAAAAGTTTTCAAGTTAAAATCAATACAATTATCTTAATCATTTTATATGAATAATAAAACAATAAGTTGAATTCAGTTCAACTAAGGTCTTGCCTGTATATTGTAAGCTGTCCCAAAATATAAGTACATAACAATTTATTTTATAAAAAAATATTACTTCTATTTATGCTGCTCTAGTGATTTCAATAGCATTTTGAACAACTCTGTGAATGAGATTCTTTATTTGTCTACATAAGTTATTAGAGAAGTTAGATATTGCATCAAGTTTGTTTCATAAATATCATTGTAGTTATAGTAAGCTTACTGCTATATAATTATGATAATTTATAAATTAATTCTTACAAAAAATTTATTTTCATGGTAAAAAGTTAAATTTTCTATTAAATAATTTTTTTTGTAAAACTTAATATTGATAAATAAATTTAAAAGGATACAAATAAAAAAAAAATATTTTTAATAATTGATAAAAACAGATGTCTAATAAATAAATTAGCATGAGGAATTATTATGAAAAAAGGAGATTTGACCATATTTAATTATTTTTTCATTGTTTTAGTCATCATGTGCTTACTTAAACTTTTAAAGTTTTTCAATATTAATAAAATATACTCTATTAATGAAGAAAAAAAAAAGAATCTTTTATACTGAAAATTATATTTCAATGTAGTAAAATTCTACTGTATAGGCAATTGCCATTGTATTACAATTTTTATTCTCTATGTAATAAATTTGTATTGTTAAATAGATTAAAAGTAATTATATGCTATTGTATAATATAAAATTTACACTCTAAAAATTGATTTTTGCTTTTAAAGTATGTTCTGTTTTTTATTTATTCGATTATTTAAATACATAAAATATTTCATTTCAGGTAAAAGGTCCAAGGTATCAAATCTACTTCATACAAGCCACATAAGATCTACTTTAAATAAAAGCTGTAAATGTTAAAAGATTTCTAATAAAACAAACAAAAAATATTTTGTTTCAGTACTGTACTTGTTTTATTTTTTTATACTCATTTATTTGAAAAACTATGCAATTTCAATATTATGTTCAGTTGATTAATTGATGAACAAATATATCAAAATATCTACTTTATACATAAGATCTTCAAATAAAAGCTGTAAATGTTACAAGATTTTTATTAAAACTAACAAAAATATTTTGTTTCAATACTGTATTTTTTTTTTTTTTAAGCATGCATTTTCAATATTAAGTTCAATTTATTAATTGATAAACAAAAAGTGCTTAACATAAATGAAAATATATCTTTATTAAATAATTACTCAACAATGAAATTGCAATACCTAGAAAGAAAAATGAAAATGATAGAATTTTACAAATCACATATTGGTCAACAGGTGACGGATCGAAGTTTCAAGTGCCTAGATCTTTAATGTGGAAAAGTCTTCAGTGGCATAAACTGATTAAAAGCTTATTTTCAGAAAATTTTTTACAATCTTCATGTGTGTTTACATGTGAGCTATCTTTTCTTCTCACAAACTTGGAAGATCAAAATAGACTGTTTTGGATTATCACTGATAGATCTAAAAGTGGGTTTATTTGGAATATCAGCATTATCCAATATTGTATATCACAGCAAACAGACCTTAGGAGATTGGCTTGTAATGATCTGTTCAGTATTTGCTAAATAGTAGACACATTTCAAGTCTAGGAAGAATTTAGTAATGTCTGTTACTCTTTCTCCATTATGTAGACGATCAAAAATTTTAATTTTGCTTTCTAAAAATATAATTTTTCTTTTCAGTTTTTTTTAAATTTCTTTTGACATAGTAAAATAATTTTAATAAAATTATAAAAAAAGCTACAATTGTTTTCACTAACCAGTAAATATGAAGTTTTTAAATTCCGAAAAGAAATACAAAATAATGTACACCTTTCTGCTGCTAAAACTACTCAACTAAATTATATGAACAGAACATTTGATTATACATATAAAATGAGGGAATTTCCATTTTTAAATTGGAATTAAAAAGTGACTGCAGATTTTATTTTGAAATTCCATATTTTAAAATCATGTAAAAAAAAAGTACCGTTTAAATCGTAAGATAGTTATTGATTCATCTGAAATTTTGTATGTATATTTCCGAAACAATTCCGTGTGCTAGTGGAAGAAAGGGGGGGGAGGGAAAACATGTTCACTCTTCCCTAATCGACATCTCAAATCACAAGAACCCATTTATCCAAGCTCAAACTTTCTTTACATACCAAATGGAAAATATCCCTATGCAACTGCAATTGTATCATGTGCTTAATGTCATAAATTCAGAAGATCAACACCTGCTAAAGTTTTCTTTCAAGATGTAAACAGCACTTGTGGCGCCATCCCTTATTCAGTTCCTCAACTACACTTGTAAACATCCTTACCTAAATCCTTTCTTCTTAAATGAGTAGTTATTTTCCCATTGGCTCTCTGACTTCTGCTCCAACACATTCAACAACAGTCTTGATTTTAATTTAGGATACGAGATTCAGATGTCTAATTTAATTATTTAGCTTCATTTTTTTTAATTTCTTTTTCCAAATTTTTAAAGTTTATTTTGATATCTTTTTAATTGATACCAAAATCACAAATATAATTTTCATTATTATTGATTATGTGGAGGGTCAGACTTGCCATTGTCCTCATTATAAAGGAATACTACTGTGTCCAAAAAGTAAGACCAGTTTTCAAGTTAAATTTCCCAGACATATGTTTCTTTTTTAGGTTTTGACATCTGTGCAAAATTTTACCTCAAAATATTAATTAGTGCTTGAGTTATGCTTGGTTTTGTGAGATGCTAAAACTGATTCTGGCGATTTTTGAAATGCCTCTTCAATCGACTCAAAACGGTGTCCCCGAAGTGGTATTTTGAGTTTAGGGAATATCCAAAAATAGCATGATGCTAAATCAGGTGAATATGGTGGTTGTGGAACGATAAGGATTTCATTTTTCACGAAGAATCAATGCAGTGCGAGCTAGCGCATTTAGTGTTTTCTGTACCAATCAAGATTTGACGCATTTGAGACCCAAAACATCTTTTAAAATGGAATTTTGAAATTCCAACATCAACAATTGTAACATCTAATTGTAAGTCCACGATGAGCAAGCACCAAATCTTTAATTGTTTGGACGTGAGCTTTGTTGGTTGTGGTTGACCAGAGGGCTCTTCGTCTTCAACGCCTTCTTTGGAACTGTTTTTACCACTTCTAAACATTTCTTTCCGATATAGGAACGCTCACCGAATGCCTTCTGCAACATTTTATACCTTTCTGCAAACACAATTAATTCAAAAATTCCAGAATCAGTTTTAGCATCTCACAAAACCATGCGTAACTCAAACACTAATAAATATTTTGGACATAAAATTTCACACAGATATCAAGTACAGTGCCAACAACCCCAAAAACGAAAAAAATTGAAATACTATATGCACAAGAAATTTAAAATGAAAACTGGTCTTACCTTTTGGACACAGCAGTAAGTCTTTGGATTTTAATTGTGCTTCGTAGTTTGTTGTTCTATCAACATTGGAAGAATACAATGAAAATTTTTTTTTATGCAATATAAAGAATGAATCTGATCCTCATTCCATCTGAAAAACAAAATATAGATATAAACTAATCCGTTATTTTTCACATAGCTTAAATTCAAAGCTATGTTCACTAAAGTAATGCAGTATTCAGTGGTGTATTTTCAATGGCCATCAGTGAAAAAAAAAATACACATTATATAATTTTCAGGAAGTACAGTCAATTAGTTTTGTAGTGAGTTTATATTAGGTTAGTAAAATTTCCATCGCTGAAAAAAAAATCCGTAATAAACTAGATGCATATATTCCAAGATAAAAAAAATTCACAATATTAAGCCTAAGATTTAAAACCGTTCAATTATTTATAATCTGTTTTCTAAATGTGGGAAGAGTTTGCTTCATTTAATACAGATGAATGACAAAACAACAAATTACTTGGAAGAAGATTCTCCAATAATTATTCATTTATATATATATATATATATATATTAAATATAAAAATGTCAAATAATTCAACAATTTTATGTTTTCAATATAAATTCATTGATATGTAAAGATTATATGACTGTTTAACATGTATAATTATTAAAGCAGGAAAGTGAGAAATATTTCCATTACAGAAACAGATAAAAGGAAATTTGTACTCATTTTATTATATGGATCAACATTTAAATACAATATTATAAGTCATTAAATACAATATTAGCAACAAGTAAAATAATTTTGTTTCAAAAGCATTTAAC
>BPLQ01010270.1:0-50171 GCA_021605075.1 Caerostris darwini
CAACCCTCAAACTTTCGTAATGTGCAACTGCGTCCAAAAAGTAAGACCAGCGTTCAATTTAAATTTCCCGGGCATATATTTCATTTTTTTTCTGTTAGGGGTCTGGTACTGTCCTTGACATCTGTCTCAAATTTTATGTCAAAATATTCCTTAGTGTTTGAGTAACGCTGGGTTTTGTGAGATGCTAAAATTGATTCCAGCGATTTTTGAAATGTCTCTTCAATCGACTCAAAACGTTGTTCCTGGATTGGTCTTTTTAATTTAGGGAATAGCCAGAAGTAGCACGATGTCAAATCAGGTGAATACGATGGATGTGGAACGATATGGGTTTCATTTTTGGCGAAAAAAGTCACGAAGAATCAATTCAGGGTGAGCTGGCACTTTCAGTGTTTTCTGTACCAATCACGATTTGAGGCCCAAAGCATCTTTTAAATGGAATTTTGAAATTCCGACATCATCAGAAAGGTTTCTAATTGTAAGCCGACGGTTTGCAAGCACCGAATCTTTAATTTTTTGGACGTGAGCTTCATTGGTTAAGGTTGGTGTCCGACCATTAATTTTAGGATCATTTTAATTTATATTAGATGTTTGCTTTATCTGAAACAACCTTAAATTTTAATTTTTTTTAAATCATATACATTTAAGAATTAACTTATTATTACTGCTCGTGATTGAGCTGCACTAAACATTTCCGGAACGCCACAGGGGGCGATCTTGCAGTGCATAGAAGAAAGCATGGTTACATTTATTATTTCAAGTATGCGAGAGTTCAAAAGAAGAATACCGAAAACTTTAAAGCTAAATTATCGAATTAAATTACTTAATATCATATTAATTTTAGATAGTACTAATTCAATATCAGCAGTATTTTATACTCTTATATATAATTACATATGCTGTCTGATGGCCAGTTGGCTAGCGTTCTGGCTTTTGGTGCTACAGGTTCCAGGTTCAAATCCTGGCGTTGGCATGGATGTCTGTTAGCGGTTCGGAATCCCCTTTAAACTGTAGGTGCTGGTCCTTTTACAAGATGACCGTAGAGCGGCAAACCAACTTTATATAATTATGCATTATTGATTTCCATAGTATAACTATACATTATTAAATTAATAAAAAATGAACGAAGAAATCTATTTAAGATGCACGTTTGTTATTTATATAATTTGTTAAATAAGTAAAATAACGTATACAAGATCATGTTAATATATATTAGGTGTTTGCTTTATTTGAAACAGCATTATTATTATTTTTTTTAAATCATACACATGTAAGTCTTTATTTATTTAAAAATACCTTTCACTGTTAAATTAAAATATTTTTTATGAGGAATCTTTCTTTCTTCTTTAAAATAAGTTTTTCTCCGGAAATCTGGAATTGTCTTTAAATGCTAGTCAAATTTTTGACTTCACAAGATCACTCCGTTTTGTGAGGAAATAATAACACTAACCCTATCCCCCTCACATCCAAAACAACAACATACACAATATTCCCAGTACATCGAGAACAAAAATTTTACACCGAATTCGAACGTACTCAAGGAGTTACCATGCATTCCTTAATCCCACTTTCTTTTTTTGTTTTTTTTCTCTCAAAAATGTTCTTAAAGCTTACTCGATTGGCCAGAAATTCGATGGAAATACTTGTCCCTGTGAAAAGAAAAGAAGTTAGAAATAGATGTTTCTTTTTATTTAACCTTGGAACTTTCTTTTTCCGAAGTTGAGGTTATTTCATATAAGTTCAACTACAATTTTTTTTTCTTGTTCTGTCAGCAGAAGAATGGTGTTCTTCTGTAAACCAGAAAACGAAAATATCAACTCAGATAAAAATCTTTATAAAGTTGAACGTTTGTCTGTAGCTATGTCTCGGGTAAGTTATGACCATTTTTTAAGATTAAATATTTTTAAGAATAGGATTAAGGCTTCTTTTTTTTAAGTAGCATTTTATAAGTGCAATGCGTCAAGTGGCTTTCGGGGAATACGAAGTCGAAATTTACAGTCACAAGACGTATTCCTTGAGTCTTAAACTTGGAGTTATGTTATGGAACAAATGGCATTACATAAAAATGAAATAAAAATTTTTTTTTTAAGTAAATCTTTTACAAGAAAAGCAATAAAGCCTCAAGGTAGCAATTGGTATCTTGCGAGGAATGGCATTTCATGTCACGCTGTGTGTGTTTAAAGAAGGCATTTGGAGTAAGAAATAGCAACGTGAAAATAAATAAAATTTTTATGAATACTTTTAGTATTCTTTGAATTTTTATTGGGGTACAAGCAAAGTTTTGTTTTTAAGGATCATAAAAAAATATAAGACATACAGAAACATACCGAAAAAAAAATACTAATATATTCATGTATTATCAAATATTTTTTATAATACTGCATATTCCTTTTTTAAAACAGAAGATGAAATACATAATTTTTGGCATCACATATAAATATTTATTAATACATCAGGCATATATTTCGTATATATCTTAAAGAAAGACAAAATTTCCATATAAAAGTTAAAATGAAAAAAATCAACGCAGTAAATTAAGACTATGAATTAGATATTGTTTATTTAGGTTAAGTGTTTATTCAATGGATTGATTGATGTTATTTTTTTATTTATTCCTTATATTGCAATGTATGAAAAGAAATGATGAATTCTCTGAATAGTTGGCAATGAATATTCTTTTAATGGGCTCTCTAAATATTTGGCAATGAATATTCTCTCAATGTTTTATCTGAATATTTGGAAATGAAATATAAAAATGTCTACAAATAAATTGGAAATATATTATTAAAACAGATTGCAAAAAATATTTATATTTATCCAGAGAAATATTCTCCAATTATATGTGAAAAATATTTAATAGTATAATTGAAATGAAAGTTTTTAAAGACATATTTATATAGCATGAAATAAAATACTGGATAATGTAGAGAGTTCCACAGGAAAATTAAATAGAAACAAAAAAAATTTAAATACCTTAGAAGACATAGGATCTATTTTACTACGTCTTGTAGCGACATCAAAAATATATATTTTCGTTGCTGGGTGGAGGGAAGAGTTGTCTCTGATTTTTATATAATTCGTAGTTTTTATGTTGTTCGATTGTTATGGGATTATGCGTAAAACTTAAAAATGATATTAAAAATAAAATAAAAATATTAAAATAAAATAAACATTTTGATCCAATCATGGTTCTACAAGAAAAAATAAATTTATCATTCATTAAAAATGCGTTTTGTTTTATGTCATTTAATTTCAAACTAGATTATGCGATCTAGCATTGTCGACGACAACATAGTTATACAAATCAATGAATATAATACATTAATTAAAAACTACAAGGCTCATTATTCACGAAAATATAAATGCATTCATTTCTATGAGACATTACATATTATTTTAGGATACAAATTAAAATACAATAAAAAAAAAATCCTATATATGAAATTATACATGTTACTGTTACCTTTGAAGTTTTATAGAATTTATTGAAAAAAATTTTATGTCATTATTATTATATGTTTATCAAACAAAATAACCATATAAGATAATTTAAATTTATATTAAGTGTTTGCATTATTTGAAGTAGCATTAATTTTTGTAAATGTGCACACTTATAGCATTATGAAAAAAATTTATAGTATATGAACATACTATATTTTTTCGTTTTGTTTCTTTATTACTTATATTATAGTATGATTCATAAAATCAAAACTTTGTATGCATCTCAATAAGTAATTTGAGAATATTAAAAAATATTCATAAAAACTTTATCTATTATCACGTTAAAATTTTATCGATTTTTTGTTTCTTACTCCAAATGACTTCTTTAAACACACACAGGGTGGCATAAAATGTCCTTTCCTGTAGGATATCAAATGCTTTCAAGAGATTTTATTACTTTCTTCTGAACGATTTACTTTAAGAAATTTTAAAAGTTCATTTTTATTTAATGAAATTTGTTCAATAGCAAAACTCCAGTTTTAAGACTCGAGGGCAACGTCTTGCGACTGTAAATTTCGACTTCGTAATCTCCGAAAGCAACTTGACGCATTGCACCTATAAAATCTTAACATCAAAAAAAGAAACCTTAATCTCATTCTTCAAAATACTTATTCTTAAAAAATGGTCATAACTTACCTGAGACACAGCTACAGAGAAAAGTTCAATTTTATAAGAATTTTTATTTGACTTGATATTTCCGTTTTCTGATTTACAGAAGGACACCATTCCTCTGCTGACAGAACAAGCAAAATAAATTTATAGTTTAGCTTATACTATGAAGTAACTTGAACTCGAAAAAAGAAAATTCCGAGGAGAAATAAAAAGAAACATATATTTCTAACTTCTTTTCTTTTCACAGGATCAAGTATTTCCAGTGAATTCTGGCCATCCGAGTAAGCCTTAAGAACATTTTTGTTAGAAAAAAACAAATAAACAAAAGTAGGATTAAGGAATGCAGGGTAACACCTTGAAAACGTTCGAATTTGGTGTAAAATTTTTATTCCGGATGTATTGGGAATAGTTGTTGTTTTGTTTGTAAGGGGGATAAGGTTAATGTTATTATTCCCCCTCCCCAAGGAGGAGTGACCCTGTGAAGTCAAATAGTTTACTAGAATTAAAAGACAATTACAAATTACCGGAGAAAAAATTATTTTTAAGGTGAATTATAGTTTATTATAAATTATGTTCATTTAACACAAAATTGTTTTTTCTGAATAAATAGACTTCAATTTTTTTTTTTTTAACAATAAATTTTTATTTTATGCTGCTTCAATTTAAAAAAACACCTAATCAAAATTGACATGCTATTATATTTGATGAAAGCATTGTAATAATAAATATTTTGAATTGTTTCAACGGAAATTGAACGAAATTTTTTCAACGAGAAAAAAATTTATTTTATTATCTATTAGAGTTTTAAAGAAAAATGTATCTATTCTCAAGAAATTCAGCAGTAATATATAAGGGAATTAGCCACATATATAGCTGCTTGTGACAGAGAATCCTAAAATATTATAAAATTTTGTAAAACGTGTGGCTGTCTTAATACGTTAGACTGCGTTGTGTGCCAAATGGAGTTTTCCAATTGGTGATTGACCATTCATTGTCAATGTACCAGTGTATGATCATGTTCAGAAGCGTAATAGTTTCATATTACACATCTAATATTTCATTCAATCATTCATTCATTTTTATTCATTATTATTGTTATTATTATTAGTATTATTATTGTCACAACATCAACATTTTAATCATTATTTTAATTAATTATTTTAATTTAATTTTTAATTTTACTTTACTTTTAACGGTATTTTATTATTATTTCATGTATTTATATCCACTTTTCAATTTTAAAATCAATTCTATAACAATAGAAAAACATATAACGAATTACATTAAAATTGGAGACACCTACCCAACAAACACCCACCCATCAAACAAAACGTATGTTTTTTATATCACTGCAACACTTAGTGAAAAAGATCCTATGTCTTCTAATATAGTATAGGTATTTTACATATACTATTTTTCATTTCACATTTTTTTTCCGTTTCTATGGAATTTTCCTTTGAATCTCTCTAAATTTTCCATTATTTTATTTTTAGTAATATGAATATGACAATTATACTGTTAAATACTTTTCACATGTAATTAGAGAATATTTTTCTAGATAAATCTAACTTATTATATCTAAAGTTTATAAACTAAATAAATATTTATATTATATTTTCAATTTATTGGGTGGAAATTTTTATATTTCATTATCAAATATTCAGAGAATACATTCAATAAGAGAATATCCATTGTCAAATATTCAGAAAATTCATAATTTCTTTTCCTACGTCGAAATAAATTACCACATTGAAATATAAGAAATAAATAATAAAAATAATATAAATAAATACATTATAATAATATTTAATCTAAATATACAATATCTATTTCACAGTCCGAATTTACTAAGTTTCCGTCTTCTTTTTAACTTTTATATGAAGGTTTTGTCTTTTTTTTGTGCCTTTATATTTAGAACATATACGAAAAACTATGTAGGATTTATCAATAAATATTTAAATATAAAGACAAAAACATTAATTGTTTGCTTCTTCTGTTTAAACAGAAATATATAGCATTATAAAAAATTGTGATAATATCTGACTATGTTAGTATTTTTGTTCGTGTGTTTCTGTATCTCTTTTATTAATTTATAATTCATAAAATAAAAACTTCGCTTGTACCTCAATAAATATTCAAAGTTAATAATAAAAAGTTCAATAATAAAAAAATTCAAGTTCAATAATAAAAATATTCATAAAAATTTTAAGGTATTTTTATTTGTTTATCTATTTTCACTTTATTGTTTCTTATCCCAAATGCCTTCTTTAAACACATATAGGGTGGCATAAAATTCCCTTTCTCGTAGGATATCAAATCACATCAAGAGACTTTATTGCCTTTCTTGTAAACGATTTATTTTAAGAAATTTTTAAAGTTCATTTTTATGTAATGCCATTTGTTCAATAACGTAACTCCAGCTTTAAGACTCAAGGGAAACGTCTTGGGACTGTACATTTCGAATACGTAATCCCCTAAAGCAACTTGACGCATTGCACCTATAAAATCTTACGTAAAAAAAACGGAACCTTAATCCCATTCTTCAAAATATTTAATCTTAAAAAATGGCCATAACTTACACCACACATAGATGTAGAGAAAAGTTGAGCTTTATAAGAATTTTTATTTCAGTTGATATTTCCGTTTTCTGGTTTACAGAAGAACACGATTCTTCTGCTGACAGAACAAGCAAGAAAAAAAAATTATAGTTGAGCTTATATGGAGTAACTTCAACTTGGAAAAAGAAAATTCCAAGGTGAAATAAAAATAAACATCTATTTCTAACTTCTTTTCTTTTCACAGTAACAAGTATTTCGATTGAATTTCTGGCCATTCGAGTAAGCCTCAGGAACATTTTTGGGAGAAAAACAAAAGTGGGATTAAGGAATGCAGGGTAACACCTTGAGAACGTTCGAATTCGGTGTAAAATTTTTGTTCCGGATGTACGGAATAATTGTTGTTTTGGGTGTAAGGGTATGGGGTTAATGTTATTATCTTTACCCAAAGAGGAGTGATCCTGAGAAGTCAAATAGTTCAACACCATTAAAAGACAATTCCAAATTTCCGGAGAAAAAATTAATTTCTAAAAGAACGAAAGATTCTGTATAAAATATTTTCATTTTACCCGAAATATTTTTTAATAAATAAAGACTTACAAGTGTATGATTTTTAAAAATAAATTTAAATTTAATTTTTCTTCAAATTAAACAAATGTCTAATATATTTTAACAAGATCTTCTATTTGTTATTTTATTTTATTAAATCATCATAATAATAATTATTTTGAAATAATGGTCACTAAGCTATTGTATAAAAAAAAATTAAAATTACTTCGGCAAAGAGTTTTAACGAGAGACTTATATATTTAATGATCTATAAGAAGTTTAAAGATATATATAGGATATATATAAGATATACATAATTTTGGAATAAATTATAATACAATGACTGATAAAATAAATAGAATAAAGCAATTCCTTTATATAAATTAACATGATCTCGGATTTATTATTTTTAATTAAGATTTTGTAATTATAACAAAGTTACATTTTATACTGATTTTTCATTCATTTATATATTTTATAAATTCAATAACGTATAGTTATATTATGATAATAAATAATATATAATTATATAGAAGGTATTACTTATATTATTACATTATTATATGACTCACTTTGCTTTTACCTCAATAAATATTCAAATAATATTAAAAAAAAAATCATAAATATTTGTATTTTAATTTGTTTTGCCATTTTTACGTTGCTGATTCTTTCCACAAATGCTTTCCTAAAACACACACAGGGTGGCATAAATTGCCATTTCTCGTAGGATATCAAATGCTACCTTGAGACATTATTGCTTCTCTTGTAAACGATTTACTTCAAAAATTTTTAAAGAACCAGATTTAAGACTCAAGGGCAACGTCTTGTGACAGTGAATTTCGGCTTCGTAATCCCCGAAAGCCACTTGACGCATTGCACCTATAAAATTCTTACATCAAAAAAAGAAACCTTAATCCCCTTCTTCATAACATTTAATCTTAAAAAATGGTCATAACTTACCCGAGACACAGCTATAGAGAAAAGTTCAACTTTATAAAGATTTTTAGTTGAGTTGATATTTCCGTTTTCTGGTTTATAGAAGAAAAACCATTCCTATGCTGACAGAACAAGCAAAAGAAATTTATAGTTGAGCTTATATGAAGTAACTTCAACTTGGAAAAAAGAGAACTCCAAGGTGAAATAAAAAGGAACATCTATTTCTAATTTCTTTTCTTTTCACAGGAACAAGTATTTCCAGTGAATTTCTCGCCATTCTAGTAAGCCTTGGGAACATTGTTGGGAGAAAAAAAACAAAAATAGAAAGTGGGATTAAGGTATGCAGGGTAACACCTTGAGAATGTTCGAATTCGGTGTAAAATTTTTGTTTCGGATGTACTGGGAATAGTTGTTGTTTTGGGTGTGAAGGGGATAGGGTTAATGTTATTATTTTTCCCCCAAAGAAGAGTGACCCTGTGAAGTCAACATTTATGTGACCTTTTATAAGAATAACAAATTTAAATATTCGATTGTTTTTTTCATTAATTTTCATATTTTATTCTGTCGATAATAATCAGTTATAATATGATGGCCAATAAATAATGTATAATAATATAAGAAGAATACGAAATACTTACTGATGGTATTGAACTACAATCAGTATTAACTAATTAAATTCGATGAATTAGCATATATATTATACTTATGAATCATTCACTTCTTACATTAGATTGAATAATTTCGTTTTAATTTATGGACGAAAATAATGTCATATTACAATTTTCTAGAGTGTATACAAAAAATCATACTTAGACGAAATTACTACATCACTTGAATAGTGATAGCATGACATATATCACTCTGAATAATCACTTAAATATTCCTCACTCTGAAATTTACAAAGTAATAGATGCAAGCATGCAGAATTTTGAATAAAATGTTTTTGGAACAGAGTTTTAGTATAAGTTAGCATTAGTTATTATGAAATTTACGTATATACCATTTAAAATCTTATAATCATTTAAATTACTCATATAAATCATTAAAAACCTTTAATTGAAACAGCTTCATACATTTAGATGTTTTAAATAAAGCTATGTTAACTATAGAAATTGATGTTTTTAATTATTTTTTAACTAAAAAAATAAAATTGCATACCTTAACAACTTATTTTAGACATTTTATCAGCATAACACCTACAAACATGCACTTTATATTTTAAAAAAATTAAATTTTATTACGTTAATGTTTTACGTAATTATAAACAATGTAATATGTGTGAAGAAAGTTTAATTTATATGAAGAATATTACTAACAATGGCAAAACGTTTTTCCATTAAAAAAATTTCTGATATCAAAGTTTCTGCTTAAGCATTTTTCTTCTTATTTTAATTTAATCAAGTGCTTTAGTGTTTGATTCTAATACCAGAACTGTAATGAACGATTGTCGTTAATGATGTTTCAATGAAAAAAAATTTCTTTCATGGGAACTTTCAAGGTCATGTTAATCATCTAATCAAAAATGAGGGAGAACTGATTATATTTTTAAGTAATTTTCTACGCTCTTATAATTGAAATAAATATATAATAAAATTAAAGTAAATATAATTAATTATAATTGAATTAAAATAAACACGAAATTGTAAAGTCAGGGGAGAAAAATTATAATATAATAAAATTTAAAAATAACAATTACAAATATATATATAACGTACAAATAATTATATTCATATTGAAAATATAAAACAAAAATTTCCTAAATGACAATCTGGTTTATAGAGTATCAATATCTAATGAAAATTACGAAATATTCTAATAATATATAAATATTATTTTTTATCCTATATAAGCTTTTAAATCCTAATTAAATGTACAATAATATTTTAATATTTTAAATTTGTGCTCAATAAAAAATTACAAGTGATTCGATATATATTGTTCCTTTTATTATATACATCATTGTGTGACTACAATTTCAAGTTTTATTAAATATATTTGGATTTAATTGGATTTTAATGTATTTTTTCCCACACACTTGCAAGAACGCACTCCCCCACACACATTGGCTTCCAAGAGAAATGGCTAGTTTGCTTCGAGACTCTCACCCGAGAACATTTGTTTAATTTTCTACGGTCATCTTGAGCACAAGAAGGCTAAACTGACCGGCACCTACAGTCTAAAGCAGATTTCAAACCATTACAAATCCGCATGTCACCGCACCCGAGATGCAGTACAGCGCTCCCCCTGGAAAACGTTCTGTTTATAATCTCTCATCCCGAGAGGAAATATATTTAACATACCCTGTATATTTGTTTTTCTATAGATTATCACCAGTATATTTCGCACACTTTGCGCGTAGATGAGTATCGTGTTTTCGACTGAAAGTGGAATCCTTCCATGAATCTATAATTAATATCTGTAAATGTGTTAAATATTATATGTTTCTAATTGTATGGATGTGGTGTTTGTGCGTGTGTAAATAAAACTGTTAGTTCTCCAACCTGTGCCTCAGGTATCTCAACTCAACCACATCCAGTTACAACTGGTTACCCATTCTGCACACTACAATGTCATTTAAATAACTTAATTTTAATAATAGTGAACAATAATTTAAAAAATAATCAAAATTATTTTTTTTCATATACCTTTATTTTAGATAATAAAAATTTTCTAAGAAGATAGAGGAAATTAAAAATAATAATTAAAAATGAGGAAATTAAAAATGTTACACAGTACACTATTATTTAAATTTTAACATAATTTTAATAATAATGAACAGTAATTTAAAAATTAATCAAACTTATTTTTGAAATATATTTTGTTATGAACAGTAATAATTTTCTAAGATAGAGGACGTTAAAAATTATTATTGAAAATGAAGAAATTAAAAATAATAATTAGAAATCATAATGATTCCATTTAAATGCGAAGTAAAAATTATTATGGCCACCTCATATTTTTTCAAATCCTAAATTTCATTTCTTAAAGAAAAGAGTAATTCTATTCATAAACTGCTAGAGTCACTGAGAAAATAATGCGAAGCATTAAATTTCTACTATTGTATCTTTTAATGTCTTTTCTCTGCGTTTGGATTAATGTGTGAATCAAACTTATTATCATTCTGTTTTCTTTTACGCATGATAATAAACTCGAATTTCATTCCAAAAAATGGTGCGCTAACCATTTTAAGTGCATCTTCCAAGCGAAAAAACAATTTTCATTTCAATATTTATTTACATTTATGGTACTTAAGTCTTTAAAAATGCGTATAAAAGATTTCAGCTACGCAAACTCATTCTGAATTTATTTAAACATCCTCGTAAAATAATCTAAGATTGAAAAAAAATTCTAAAATAAACAAGTGTATATTTGGCAAATTATGCGATAAATGTTTAATACATATTTTTACGTTTATTCGTAATCTAATATTGAAATGGAGATTTTAATTTAAAAAATTCAGATTTAAAAGAGAATTTAGCAATATTTAAGATTTTTAATAAGATAGGGAATGATCTGGACTGCTGAATTCACAGTTGTATTTTTGTGTTAATATGCTTAACTTATCGTATCATTAGATGGTAAATAAACAATTTAATCCATTTATTAATAATTTTTAATAATATAATGTTCACACAAATTACATTCGATTAACTTTATAAAGTATTTCTTTAGCATTAAATTATTTTTTTTTTTATCAAAATAATGCCATTTTACTCTTTAAATAAACGTATTAATTTTAATTGATAAATATAATAGTAAACAAAAATTTATTTTTTTTATATTTTCGCAATGTTTTATACCTGAGAAATTATGATTGAACGTTGTATATATATATAATAACAATTAAATCATTTTAATCCCTGTATTAAAGATTTTTAATAATATAATTTTTGGTCACCTTAGATTCTGTTCACTTTATAATATAATTTTTCAGCTATATTATTAGTTTATAATTTTTTCAGCTATATTATTAGTTTATAATTTTTTAGCTATATTATTATTAAAGTTAAATAAATAATTGAGCAATGCCAATTGACGCCACGGCTCTAGAGATTAAGATCCACTACAGACCCCAGTGTTGGTTTCTACTGCTATCTCTGTTTTTAAAAAATTCATGAATTCTTTAATTTAAAATTAAATTATATAGTTGTTTATTTTGATTAATTTTATTACTAATCTTTGGGAAACGGTGTGTTTTGTATTGACCTTTGTGTATACGTATCTCATCTGCCAATTGATACCCCGACACTGTAGACTAAAATCACTCTTAGAGACCACTGTCGGTTTCTACTGCCACCTTTGTTTGAAGGAAATTACTGAAAGGGAAACTTTTATCTAAAATTAAAGACTATAGTTATTTGTTTTGAGGAATTTTATTGCCAATCTTTAGAAGAGGGTTAAACTAAACCATTGGCCCTGGAACAACTATGACAATTCGCCACTTGATAATACTGCACTAAGAACTTGAAGAGCTCTAGAGAGCTATGTTAGTTTTTAGTATCACTTATGTTACCTTATTTATGAAGTTGAGGCTCTCTTTTTCATTTCTTAAGCGTGATGAAGAATCTTTCTGCCATCTGAATGCATCATGTTTATATCTTCTTATTTATAGTATTCGGTTCTACTAGTTTGAATAAACATGCTATTAATCAGGTATTCAAGTGCTTAGCAAATGTGATATTAATAATCTGAATTGATAGTTTAAATATTTAAGAAATGCCCGTTGAAAGGGTGAATAAATTAATAATATTTGTCGAACTGTATACTTATGCGACAAATTCACTAAACAAATTATATATATATAATATGAAACATTTCAATAATATCATCAAATGCAACAAATTTGTGCAATACAATTCTCAAAGGAATTTTAGAATTTGACAGAAATAATTTTTTTTAAATTGTTTTTGATTACAGTTAGCATATTTACATAGTTTCCATTTCCTTAATGTAATTTAAAAATTTGTTGTTTTTTCCCTGAAAAAGTTTTCAAATGATGCTTTTTAGTGACATTTTCAGTTTCATACAAAATTCTGGGATGCATTCCAATACGTGCAAATCCTATTACGTTTGATATCTATTTAAAAGCATCTAAAATGATTTTGAAAGTATTTTAATGGCATTAAAATGGATGATAAATATATGGAATACATTATGTTTCAACATTATTTAATGTAATTGAATAAATCAAAGGAAATTAGAAAACTATGCATCACATGCCTGAAAGATAGAAAGTTTTCCTAAGTGAAAACACATCAAATTTATGTTCACATTAGTGCAAATACATCATTTTTTATTTTAAAAAATATAAATTTTCTCAATTTACTAGAAGTTTTATATTTTGATTTTTCTATGTCTTTTCTTACATTCTTAATATAGTACAATTCTTTTCATAAAAAAAAAAAAAAAAAAACATATTATAAATATTTCCCTCTAGATTATATTATAAATCTTTTATTTATTTATTATATTTTATTTAAAAAATATTATAAATATTTCTGAAGAAAAAACATACTTTTTTTTTTATAATTTAAAAAATTATTTTTAAATAAATGATAAATCAAATCAATATAATTTTTTTCTTTGAATATACTGTTTTATTTTTAGTTATCTTTATTACAAATTACAAAATGATTTTAGGGAAAGGAATATTAATTGATTTTTACGTATTAATTTTATATATGTGTAGAAGCCAAGCAAAAATTATACAAGCACAATGTATTAAAACAATTTATTTCAATAATTCAACATATTCAAAGCTTTTCAACTCATGGTAGTTCACCAAAAAAAAAGTAAATCGAATATAATACTAAATATACGTAGCACTATTTTTTTTTTTTCAATTGCGAAAATAATTTAGAAAAACTATCCATTTTCATATAATACACTACTCAAAACAATTGGGGGATAATGATAGTTAGAAGATTGGTAATAAGATCAATATGCTCATTTGATTACTTCTTAGATCGGTAAGAAATAATAATATGATCGACAATTTTTTAACAAAAATGCAAAATTATAACATTTACAAATTTGGGAATATGCCAATTTTGTCTGTGATTTCGAAAATTATGCGTTTTATATAAGGTGTGAAATATGATTTGCAGCATTCCTTCTGCAGGAATAAATGAAAAACAACTGACAAATTCACCAGAATATTCACCAGACATAAAACCAATCGACCATGTTTGGGACATTTTAGGGAGAAGGGTTGCTAGTTTTTTAACAGCCCCCCCACTTTAGAGACAATTCAGCGCTTGGAAAGAACTCTTCTATAGGAGTGGGCGAGAATACTCCAAACCGTCATTGATAACCTCATTAATGCCATGCCTCGTAGGTGTACGATATTGCTTTAGTCAAAGAAGACCATTGCCCCTTGTCAGAAACTCATTGTATACGAGAAATTAAGTTGGTATTATAATATGCATAAACTGTGCATTTTTTATTACCGACAAACAATGAGTATTTTGTAACAATGCCTATTTCAGCAAGACGACTTAGCTGAATCGGTAACCTGGAGAGCCATCGGTTGTTTAGAGGTGCATTAAACATAATCCATCGTAGCGAAAAAGTAAAGAATTTCTTACAGTGTTATTTCCAGCCTATGGAATCGATTTTTGGAAACTAGAAAGGTTTACCGAAAATCAGTCCAAGGTCGTACGCGTGAAAAAATACAAAATGAGGATCAATATTTTATACTAATTACCAAAAGAACCGCAGTAATAACACCACTTTTTTGCCACAGCGTCTTCAGAAGGATACTGGTAACAGAGTTTTATTTCAGACTGTTCGAAACACCATGTGGGCTTGTATACTTGCTGGCCTATGCTTTGTATTTCGCTGACACACAGCCTTCAGACTGTGGACACAAGAACATATCAGTAGATGGAATTAGTTCATGAAAGCGTCCAATTTGGCAGACGCGGAGAGAGGAATGTGTCTGTATTTCTATCAATGACTATACCGACAAGCACATTATCAGGAACGGAGCACTAATGGCTCAGCGATATAGGAATGATATCCTCAGACCTATCGTGGTCCTTTACGCTGCAGCAATTGGGGATGGTTTCATTCTCATGGATAATAAAGCCAGACTTCATCGTGCTCGGCTAATGGCCAATTTCCTTTTCAACGAAGGAATTCCTCAAATGGATTGGCCAGAATATTCACCAGACATAAACCCAATCGACCATGTTTCGGACATTTTAGGGAGAAGGGTTGATAGTTTCTTATCACTCCCCTCCCCCTTCTAGAAACAATTCGGCTCTTGGTAAGAGCTCTTCTACAGGAATGGGAGAGAATATCCCAATCCATCATTAATTCCATGCATCTTACGTGTACGAAATTGCTTTTAGTTACAAAAAACCATACCCCTTATTGAAACTCATTGTATCCGAGAAATCACATTGTTGATATAATATGAATGAACTGTACATTTTTTGTTTACCAACGAGTATTGTCAACAAACTTTATTTATTTATTTCTCACTTCTTCTTCTTTTCCCATATCTTACAACATCTATACGTCATATATCAGTCACTACAACATTTCCTTTTAATAACAATATCTCCTAATTGTTTTGAGCATTGTATTTACGTTGTTATTCTGAAAATTATTTTCGAATACAAAAAAACTAAATGAAAGATACAGAGAATAATGAATTAAATTACTTTAGTTTCCAATATTATATATAAATCAGAAAACCAATTTAAAGGAAAATAAAAATATTTTTATCAAAAATTATTAATTAGAAAAACAAATAATATATACATGCCAACTCATCAAATATGTATGAGTTCTTTCCTGTTCCAAAAAAATATGGGTTGGCAGTGTTTTTCAAATAACGTTAATGTATATTGTATAACATATTATATAATGTTTCAAATAATTCAAAACTCAATGAAACATATAGAGAATAATGAATTAAATTACATGTTTAAACCCTTATATTATATATCAATCAGAAACACTAATTAAAGTAAAATAAAAAGTATTTTAATCCAAGAATATTAATTAGAAAAGCAATTATGATGTACATGTCGTCTCATCAAATATGTATGAGTCATTTCCTGTCCTGTTTTTATGTGAACTAAATCAGTTTTTAGTATCAAAAGAGTTACATCGAGGTTTTACAATGTAGCTGATTCTTTTCTCTTTGAAATATGTGATGGTTTAAAAAAACCTTTTAAGGCACAGTACGTGACAAGAGTTGAAGCCATTTTTAAGTCAGATAAAACAGTAAATACTCACGAAAAATAGAAAAGATAGCTGTATTCTCTCAAGAGAAATTCTGCAAAATGTAAAAGAGGTTCTTTCAGGAAAGCAAAATTACACGTAAACAGAAAAAGTACGTATAATTAAATTGAATTATCCAAACATTTTTCTCTTTCTTCTTCAAAAAGAATAAGAATATGTTCACTTGTGTTTTGTTTCTGAAAATGTAAATTCAGTCCATACTTTTTCCTGGAATATTTTTTTTTTTTTTTTTTTTTGTAATGAATGTAGTCGAAATTTTCTCAGAAACAGATACGTATTTTTATATGAACTAGTAATTATTTTTCTTTTAAAGAAAATATTTTTTATAATAAACTACAAACCTGCTAATCGATATTTTACTTGTAAAACCTACAATTTTGTAAAAAAAAAAAAAAAAAAAAAAAAAAAAAAAAAAAAAAAAAAAAACCAGCAACTACTGAATTATTAACTCTAATAATGAATATACAAATATATATATATATAAACTAGTAATTATAATAAGCTAGTAATTTTACGTAATCTAGTAATTATTTTCTTTTTCTTTTAAATAAAATAATTTATTTAAGAAATTATAATCCTGCTTATCGATATTACGCTTCTAAACATTCATTTTTGAAGAAAAGAACAACAACTATTACAGGATTAGTTCTAATAATTAATATACTAACAAAATAAATAAGTAAAAAACGAATATTTTCTTTTATTAAACATTTTTATAAATTAATATATTTAATAATTTGTATTGTTTTACATTGAGACTTAATTTTGAATTCAAAAATCACACAAATGTTTTAACATTGATTAATTTTTATTTTACTACATTGCTTTAACTAACTGGAAGCATTATAAAAATATTAATTATTTAAATTAAAGTACAAAATTTAATTAATTTTGTATTTTTAATGGACATTATACTTAAAATTTTAAAATTTTGGCTGCTAAAATTCAACTCTAAACCTCGCTTCAACTTGTAGTTTAGTGCCTTATTTGTAATTTTATTCACCTTTATATTAGCCCTTTATTTTTTATTAGACCATTGGTATTATTAGCCATTTTATATATAATATAATTCTCTATGTATACTTATATGTATACTTGATTTATCTTTCGTAAATTCCTTGCATGCATAAACACTTTATCCCTCTTTACTCTTTCTCAATTATTATACATGTGAAAAATGACTAATATATTCGTTAAAAGAGAAATATACAGGACATTACAATAATATCGAATGCATTCAGCTTAACTTTGTAGGCAAAAATGCACATACGTAAAAACCTATAAGTTTACAGCTGTTCATAAATCTTCTACATGTTACAAATTTTTAATTGAATTTAACTAGTTTTGCTAAAAAAACATTTCATTACACAAAATTAGGGAATTATAACACTTATTTTGTTATTATTATAACATTTCGTCATATACATTTTTTCGTTAAGATACATAATTTTTTTAAAAGCGTAATGAATGTTTTTTCATAGGTGTGAATTACAAAGGGTCCGGGAATTATTAATCTTCAAAATTATATAAAATCATTAGAGCAGATAAAATTGAAGTATAATTATTCACTTACAATATGCTGCTTTTTCTCCAATGGTGTGGCAACCTCATGATGGGCAGAGGACTTCTGGCAGATTTCGAAACATGAAATATTGTTTGTTTCAAATGAATATATCACTCAAATGAAAATATATTCATTCGAGTATATTACCGAGGAATGAGTATGATTTTATTATTGCGTTTATCACATGCATTAATTATCTTAAAAATATCACATAATAATATAAAAATCATAAATAGTTATTTATATATATTATAACGAATTCCTTAAACATTTGTGTTTTTATTTTAAGACTTTTATTTATTTTTATTTTCTAAAATATGAAATGGAGGCCTGATGGCTGAGTTACTAGCGCTCTGGCGCTTGGTGCATAGGCTTCGGACTGGAGGCTCGGTGGTACAATGGATGTCTGTAGTGGTTCGGATTTCCCTTTAAATCGATGGTTCCGGTCTAATATGACTACTATTACCCCAAAAAACCGTGCCTAGAGCAGAGTTGCCCCGATACGGTTTGGGAATGATGTCGGTGAGAAGTTTGATTGGGCTCTGTGACGCTCTATGGTCATATGAGACAGAGAACCACGGCTTAAAGTGGATTCCGAACTACTACAAACATCCATGGTACAGCCGGGATTCGAACCCGAAGCATGTAGTACCAAGCGCCAGAACGCTAGCCACTCAGTCATCAGGCTCCGATATGATCTAATATGACAGTAGAACGTTGGGCGCAGTGCTGGCAATCCTACCCCTGTAGAAAGGAAAACCTCTTATGTAACGAAATCTGCCAGTACACAGACGGCCTTAGTACTGTTGCTAAGTTGGTGTGCCATTTAAGAAGAAAATATAAAATTCTGCATTCTCTCTTTTTTTTTAAATCAGACTTTCAACAAACAATAAAGAAATAATATTATAAATGAAATAAACAATTTTAAATTTAACCAGCAATTAATCACATAACTTGCTCTTAGTACATTCTATAATATATAAAATGTAAAATTGTCACACAAATAATGCAGTCTGATTATTTAATGACATTATTTATCATCAGTCTAAAGGACGACTTAACGACAATGGATAAACTCAAAACTAAGACTCATTCATTTAGACTAAGATCCAATTATTTTTATGTCTTAATAAATTTCGTGAAAAGATTTATTTTGTTACATCTCACCCTCTTCTCGATACAGCAACATTCAATGAAGTGCTTACATTTATTAACTCGCAGCTTTTTCACAGCTGCCCTTTCAAACCTGATAATTAAGCTCACTTCATCAAGCTTTCCGCAATTTCAAGTGAAAGTAGAAGTGCATAAAAAAACTACTGAATAAATCGTCTGCAGAGTTTCTGTTCTTTTAACTTGATTACTTTTTAACATACCCACTCACTAATTTAGCAGAAGATTTTTGTTAATGAAATTTCTTTTTTCTAACCGAATGATATTTGAAACATTGCTGTCGAACTTTTCTAAAAGTTTTTTCTTTTTTTTTCTGATGCATAGTTTTTTAGAAAAGTAGCTTTCTTAAATTTCCTATGGCACCAAAAAAAGTGTTTTGGCTCTTTTTAACCTTTTACCAATGTTCCTTTCCGTAGGAAAGTTGAAAATCACAGAAAAATAAAATTTAAAAAAAATTCTAGTTTCCTCTTTTTTTAAGACTTTCAAATAGATAAATCTTTTTTTATTCAATCCAAGGTTTTTGTCGTCATATTCTTTTTTTTTCTTTCGTGGCATAGGTTTTAAAAAGAGACGAATACATTAAATGGCTTAATCTCTGTTTTAAGCAAACCAAATTTGTTTTTTCAATCCCGCATTTTCTAATTTGTAAATTCAAAAGAGAACATTTAAATGAATTTATGTTAAAATTGCAGTTTTAATACAATCAATTTATTACTTTCAATGTGTATAATTTTGAAAAAAATATATTGGCACAGCATGCATTTTATTAATTTACAGTACTGATTTATTGTAAATAGTACGGAATAATTTCGTAATTTTTATAAATACTTTGTACGCCATCAAAATAAGAAATTAAATAAAAAGTTATTGCATTATTTTGTATATTTATAACAATTTCAAGTAACGTCATTTCCCGCTAAAATAAATTAAAAATATTAGAATAAATGGTTATTTAATTTTTTATTTCATTATTAAAGGTATTTAATTCGTCAGGGATTATTCTAGTAACATTATGTGATTATTTTAGTAATTCGTGATAATTTTAATAGTAATAAATTGAAATCAAGTACTTTAAAAATATATATCAAATATGATACAAAAATTATTTAGTATTTTTTAAATAATCATAATGCAGATTACAACAAATAAATATATATGTGGTTTTTTTTATTGTATCGTTTAAATGATTAATTGTAGCTTTAATTCTTAGGAATTTTATAACATTCTTGTTGTTTTTTATCCTACTTGTAGACAGAAATTTTTAGACCAAGTCTAAGAACCAGTGTTTAATCTGAAATTAGTCTCAAGTGAAACTTGGTGTTTTAAAATAATGTCTAACCATACCCCATAAAAAGTTTACATAAGAACTGCTTCAACACATATTTGATATAAATTGTGAAAAAGTTTACAAGGATATCTAGACAATTATTTTCTATCAATAAAATATTAATTTATAGTATTGTTAGTAGCACCATTTTAAAATTACCTTTACCTAGTTTACTTTTATTTAACCTCTAAACGGACTTGGCCACTTATATGGGCATTTATTTTTTTATAGTTATAATTCCTAGCATTAATATATTAATAATTGATAATTATTCCCATGTTGATAAATTATTGATAAATTATTCACTACAGAACCTGTCAACATGTAAAATGTAATAATTGATAATTATTCCCATGTTGATAAATTATTGATAAATTATTCACTACAGAACCTGTCAACATGTAAAATGTAAATGGTCTGACTGCATTGATAACGGTATTTAAGACGTGCAATTAGAAACAGGAAAATAACTTATTGTAATATTTCAACTGTCAGCGTTGTTAGATCATTTGAACAAATCGTTAATATTTCATTAAAATGATATATATAAAAAAATTAGCTTTAATAATTAATGCCCAGAATAATGATGAATAGTTAATCATTAAAATAATGTATGGAACCATTTCATATATAAATTACCATTAACGCTTATGGGGCCCAATTATGGATGTTACGGATTTTTTGTACAATTTTATTGTTCTCTCATTTTTTTGAATTTCCGTTAATATAAAATGAAAAAATCATAATAAAACATAAAAAAATTAAGTCATTTTTTCTCACTATAAAAAAATCACTCTTGAAGAGGTTAAGCACTCTTTAAATTAAATTTTAAAGGATCCATAATAATAAACTAATGTCATGCCAAGCAATAATAACTTAGTCCCGAAGAAACCACTTAATGCAAGCATATAAATTCATTTTTTCATTAATTCGATAATTGTGGACATTCGTTAAATTCAAAAGTGTCATTAATTATATTTGTTCATCACAAATATTTAACATGAGTTAGGCATGTGTGTAGGTACTATCAAATGTAATAAACCTGATTCAAAATCTTACTTTAAGTTAGTGAAAAACCAAAGTATATCTCCAACATGTAAATTTATCTTGAAAATATTTTTCTTTTGTATTTTGCATTTGAAAAGAATTGCGTGTGTATTGTTCAGCATGCTACCATACCAGTTTACCCTAAAATATATAGAATAGCATATACCAGTTAATGTTAATTACATGAGACATTTCCGAATTTTCCTCTTCGAATGTTCGTTTCAGGAGTCATTAGTCGTATACCATTAATTTAACAGTTGTTGCGTTGTGACTAGCCCTCAGTGTCCGGCAGTACGGGACGGATACCCCATGTTTAGTCTACTCATGAATTGAATGAAAAGAGGCAGCTTCTGTTGTGATGGAACATTCTAGATAGAAATGTGACTTGACTCGGGAACAACATAATAAAACTTTCTTATAACTAGTGCCTTTGAAATATCAGTATACTTTAAATAAGATACCACATTTTATAGCCAACCACATTTTAAATTATTATACTCTGATTAAAGTGAATGAAATAACATACAAAGTAAGCTTTCTCTAAGTGAACTAGCTAGAGGAACTTCAAAACAGGATGGTAACCAGATTGCCCTACTTATTCTTAATAAGAGTTGCAGCTTTTCTCTGTTATTATTTGAGATAAAAATGCTGTAAATATTTGACGCGAACGTAGGAAAAATTTACAGAGAGAGATAAGAATTTTTGAATAAATTTGTTTTATTTAATTAAAAGCCTTTTAAATTCTTATTATGTAGGTTATTAAAAATTTCGCTGCTGCTATTATGTAGATTACATGTCGTTAAAGATATTAATTATGGTTTATCTTAACTCGACACTTATCCAGCATTCAATTTCAAACTGAAGTATTTGGTTTATAAAAAGAATAAAAAGGAAGGCTTGAAGTTTGATCATTTTTTGGAAAAACCGATAAAATATTGCCTTAACAATTTAATTGTAAACATTATTGTTAATCAATGATTAAAATAGAAAAGCTGGATAACTAAATGAGATAGATAAGATAAAGATTTTACTTTTAGAAAGACAATCTTTTATTTCCCATTCGAGATATCATTAATACAATATCTCAGTACACGCTAATTATATGGTAGTTATCATTAGTTGAATACGTTTTTATTTCTATTTATAAATTAGAAATGATTAATTCATTATGGAGTCTATCATAAAATCAAGATTTTCCAAAATTATCCCATATTCATTTTAAAACTATAAATCCTCTTTTTTCTTCAGGTAATCATTCATAAGAAAAAAAAAGATAATTATATTTGTATGTATCGTTTTAAATATAAAAATTATATACTATCAAAACGTGATCACAAATATTAATCCTAAATTTAGTCATTTAATTTACAAAATCGCATAAACATAATTAACTGACTTATTAGTATATCATGAAGATTTACTAATTATTGTGTTATGTTTTTTATAGTTTATTACAAAATATACTATAATGTATTATTTTACTTTTATTGCCATTAAAAAGATAAATTTATCTTGAATAATTTGTAATTCTCTACTAATGCAAATGGATATTTTTATAGTATTTGAAGCGAAAAAATGTCATTTGATGGGTTTTGCAAAAATCAAGGAAATCCAAAATGATGATTTAAAAAGTTTTGGACAGTTTAATCTTATTTTTTTTTCAGAAGGTCAATATTCAACAATTGTTAACAAGTAGGACATTTTGGGGAATAATTTATGGCAGATAATAATTAAAGAATCTGAACTTAGTACAAGAAATTTGCTTTACATCCCCTGTTATGTAAAAGGTATAGATCTAGTTGCATTTTCAAAACCAAATAAGAAGAAGGAAAATAGTTCATTTACAGCAATTTAAATTGTGAAGGGAATATATTTGTTCTTGTTGAAATATCTGATCAAAGACCGTGGCTTCATCATGCATCAATGGTCGCTTCTAGCGCAGATGATACTGGAGAGAGCTTAAAAGGGAATATTTCTTAAAGGATACTGCCTCCGCCCTTTTACTCTTCAATCTTTTTGAGTTCATGCACTATTCGAAAAGTGAGCAATCTTCGAGCAATATATCTGCCAAGTTACTTCAGACAGATTCTATAGAAATTGTGTCGGGAGAATATGTAGTCTATGGCATATACTTAATATCTTTCTATACCAGTATGATGGGTATGTCAGTACCATTCTATTATGAAGGACTATCAGTACTATCCATGAATATAACTTGCCCTCAATTTCGAATATATATATATGATATAGGAGTACATTGTTATGTCTCTGTGATGTCGCTGTACCTATGTCAAATACGTTAGGGATCATACTTGCCCCTGTACAACGCATCTGTACAAGCCATTGGTCCACAATGACTAGCTTCCAAATAATACGCAAATAATGCCTTGACTTCATATATTGACTGTATTCTACAGTCAATATATGTAGTCAAGACATTGGTAAATAAAACGCCATAAAGTTTGTAAATAAAAGATGCCATGAAATTTTATTATTTCATTTTAGCAAAAACTTGTTTGACTTGTAAAATTCACTTAACAGTTCATTGCTTCACTTCGAATTTCAAAGGCTCTTTTACTTTTAAACAAAAATAAGTAAACAAATTTAAAAAAAATTAGTAAAATAAAAAAATAATTTCTGAAAAATTAATTTGCTTGTTTTAAATTTCTAAAACACTTTAAAAAAATACACTTTTTTCTTTAACTTCTCCAGCTTTCAGATCCTGTTACTAAACAAGTAATATAAAAAAAAAGAATAAAGTTAATTGCTACCTTTTTTTTTCACTATATTGCAGAAAGATCTTTATAAATAATTGTCAATCATTTTTTAAGTTTATCTGGCGATATCTATTGGTAGATATATGCAACTTAAATCTAAAAAAAAACTGAAACTAATTAATTAAATTTAATTAATGAATTAATATTTGAAAAAACTGTATTAACATCAAGTGTCATCCACTGCAAGTTCAAAAATAATGTATTTGAACTTGAGTGGATGAATAAAAAGTATTTTATGAACGATTGAAAATTTGAACAAGATATATATAGGGAGAGTGCGAGCTAATAGAAGGAATTGAAAAATCGTCACTAAATTAGAAAATATAATACCATCAAAAGATTGTAAGTTGATTCATAATATAAGTAAGATGTTAGATTGATGATTGGAAATAGTACATATTTAATTAATTATAATTGTACTGGTTTTCAATATGAATATTATTATACACTTGTCCTACTTTTTAAATTTATTATAGAATTGTAACTTGAAAAATACACAAAAGAATAACATAAAAATACACAAAACTTTAAAAAATTGCTGTGAAGAAAATATCTAATTCGTTTCCCTTGATACTCACTTAAACTTACCTTTGGCAATTGAACAATGTTTTGGAAATTTAAATAAAAAACCTTACCTCCTTACTTAGTTTTTGTTTAAACCTTACATTAAATAAAAACCTTCATTTAATCAAAAAAACTTAATTAACTTGTTCATGTCATTCATCAATTCCGCCTTTTGCTTTTATTTCCAAAGAATCGTATAATAATAAAAAATGACTCGATTTTCTTTCAAAGATAGAAGAAGTGTTTTGGATCATTCAAACTCTTAACCATTTAATTAGATCATGGAAATTTCCAAAACACTTGAAAAAAAAATAGTTTTCCTTTTTAAATTTTCTATCTTTCAAATAATATTTTTTCTCTTGAAAAGGAAGCCATCAGTTAATTAATATCATTAAATAAAATCATTAATTAATTAGAAAATATAATAGATTCATTAGATTCTCAAACGGATGATAAATGATCTATAAATGTACATTTTTTTCATATAAACATTACTATAAATTTGCAGTACTTTTTTTTTGATTTATTAAAAGAAATTGCAACCTGAAAAAGTATATAAAATGTTTCATAAGAAATTCACTAATTTATTTCTTTTGATAATCACTTTAGTTTATGTTTGATAGTTTAACACTGTCTTGGTAAATCGAAAGAAAAAGTAGAAATAAACTTTTTTTTTATCGTTTTAGCAAAAATTTACTTTTACAAATTCATCAATTCAACTTTTCACTTTCATTTTCAATGGAATCTTAATAGGTGGTAAAAAAATAAATCAGTTTTCCTTTGGAGATAGAATGAAGACTGTGGATCACTCAACCTCTTAAACTGTTAACCAGAGCATGTAAATTTCTAAAATGCTTTCAAAGAGATATATATTTTTCTCTTTAACTTCTTTTGAAACCAAATCCCCCTTTTTGCTTCATTATTAGATTTAAAAAACTTCCAAATGTATAAAAAAGAAATAGATGACAGGGTCGATAATATATGGTAGAAAAAAGCTAAAAATTATGATTATTTAGATTAATTTGTTAAATTTTAATTTTTTAATACATCTTTGTATTTTAAATAATAAATACAGTCTTTATACCTCCCCCTCATTAAAGAATCATAACTATATTTCATCCAGAAAATTATGTTCCCCCGAATATTTTATAATATCCCGAATATCCCGATATAAAAACCATTTAATCATCCTTTATTAAACTGATATCTCATAACTCACCACCATATTGCTTTGCATGAAAAACTGTGGTTTAACATGGTCTTCATATAAAAATCCTTCTCGAACTGTTATTTTTTTAACGCACTCTGACTGTTGATTCGAAATTGCGGTTTATAGAAGATTCATTATATTTCCATTACTTAATTTTTCCTTCTGTATATAGCTTACTTTAATTTCAATATGAATATTGGATTATATCACACAATATTAATATTTTTTACTTCCAATGGCGGGCCGTACATACATATAAACATATATAAAAAAAACATAAAAACGTCAAAATACAGTAGAAAGTCATCGCCCCAAGAGCTATCTGGCACGCCAATATCTTGCAATCTCGGAATCAGTTCCATGGAGTGTCTTGTAACATTGCACCTGTTTTCTATTCATAAGCTCCTTCAAGTCACAAAGACGACAGTAGGGATGGTTATAAGCATCTATACTATATAACTATTCAGCCAGACAGTCATGTCCCGTTATAAGTCTAAAAATAGCTACTGCATTTCGGCGAGGCTTGTCTGGTATTGTGTCTAGTTCTGTCTCACTCCAATTCTTATTCTTTATTTTCCCCGCAGCTCCGAAAAAATCTTAATTTTCTTAATGTTTTTTTTTTATATATTTTTACAGAATAGTACGGTATTCCATTGGTTGAAACAATTTAGTGCCCTATCGAGAAAGGAAATCAGCCTGCTCGTTACCGTAGATACCGCAGTAGCTAGGTATGTACTGGAGAACTACCCTTTTGTTCTTCTGCTCTAGAAATTGATGAGCTCCCGGTACTTAAGTATTTCATTCGATAAAGTAGTCCACAGTGAGCTAATTGCTTGAATTGCAGCCTGAGAATCGGAAAATAATACGACTTTTTCAAACTGGATGGTCAACATTTGTTTCAAAGCAATATGCCAGGAATGAACTTCACCATTAAAAGTTGTTCTTAATGGTGAAGTTAAAGCGGATACATAGAATGAAGGTGAATCTGAAAAAAACTCCAGGACCTGCTATCATATGTTAGTCAGAATAGGAATCATCTTTGTGTATATCCTACCATATGTCATAATTAAATTATTTTGATTAAAATAGATCCATGAATCTAGGATTTAGTCGTAAAGATTATCAATAATATATTTATTTTACCAAATATATCAAAATTTATTTTGTGGTATGTTAATATACAACTAAACATGTTTTAATAAATAACCAACCAAGATTACGATTAAATATCTGTCCAGGGAAAAAGTTAAATTAACAGTATTTTAATGTAGGGATATTTGATTTTACCATTTTTAAGTTAACAGTATTTTAATTTAGCAATTAGGATTCATAACTTAATTGTTTTAGTTTGAATACTTATGAAGTTTTAAAAGATTTTTTCTGATACTTATATACTTATTTATTTTCTATTAAAATTATAATTAAGTGTATTTTAAGAAAAGGCTAATCTTATTCAATTCGTATACAATAATTTGTACTACAATATTACTACAAGCCCTGTGAAATTCAAAAACAACTTCATTAACATCCCCCCTAAAAATTAAATCATTAAAAAATCAAAAAAAAATTTAATTATTTTAAATTTAAATCATTTAAAATTCAAAATATATCCTTATCCTTATCCATATCCATATATTTAAACTTTATTCAAATAGAGTTGGCCCATTTTAATATCCAACGAAAGGAAAATTGAAAAATCTTCACTAAGAATTCAAAATATTTTTAATTTCTTTCCAGTATTAAAAAATCATATACTATATATCCGCTTTTACCTCTCAGAGTAATTCAAAAAATGTTTAGACATACCAGTCTTTAAAATTCTGTACGAACTTTTTCCCCAGGGATGCAAACTCCCTTTTTACACTTAACACTCTAACACATCAAGGTAATTGGTTTAGTGAAATAAAGTAGCCCATTTTAAGCGTTAAATGCATTTTATTTCCTTGATAAAAGTCTAAATTAAATAAGGTACTATATTTCGTGTGATATATAATAAAAATATTCTTATTACCGATAAAATTATGGGTATTGTTTTGAAGAAGGAGTTTTTCCGAAAGGAATTTTTTTTGTCCGTGTTTCTTTTCAGCGTTTCTTATTGGGTAATTTTTTTTAAAATTTAGTCCATAACATATTCTTGTTGGTTTATTTAAATTTCTTTCAATTGTTTTTTCAATTCCTTCTATTAGCTCACACTCTCCCTATATATATCTTGTTCAAATTTTCAATCGTAAATGAAATACGTTTTATTCCTCCACTCAAATTCAAATACATTTTTTTGAACTTGTAGTGGATAACACTTGAGGTTAATATAGTCTTTTCAAATATTAATTCCGTAATTAAAATTAATTAATTAATTTTAGTTTTTTTAGATTTAAGTTGCATATATCTACCAATGGATGGCGCGAAATAAACTCAAAAAAATGAATGAAACTTATTTATAAAGGACTTTCTGCAATAGAGTGAAAAAAAAGTAGGAATTGACTTTAAAATTTTTTTTATGTTTTATACATAATATTTCTTAAAAGTCTACACGAGATAATAATGATATAATTAAATAATTAATTAATTAAAAGATCGTATGGACAATTTTAAAAGACAATTTTATTTCAAAGTGAAAGTGAGATTTTCCTAAAAAAATATCGTTTGGAATTTTCTATTTTTCTTATTTTTTAATTTTTTTTTTAGGTTATTGTTATAGGGTTTGATTTTATATGAAATCCTAACTTTTATGGGTATCCTGTATATGGGTCCAGAAGAATATATTTTACTAATTTAAGTTTAATTTTTTTAGGCTGAAGTGAATTAAAAATCTCTATTATTACATTACATTAAAAATATGCAAAAAATACAAAATATAATTTTAAACTTCTTCGCAGTATAAAAAACCCATATATATCAGCTTTTACCTATCAGAGTAATTCAAAAAATGTTTATACATACCAGTCTTTGAAATTCTTTACCAGCATTTTTCCGAAGGTTGTAATTTCTCTTTTTGCGCTTGACATTTTAACATATCATGATAAGTGGTTTAGTCAAATAAAGTAGCCCATTTTAAATGTTAAGTACATTTTTATTTCTTTGATAAAAGTGGGAATTAAATAAGGTAATATATTCCGTGTGATATATAATAAAAATATTCTTATTACAGATAAAATTAAGTGTATTGGTTTTGAGAACTGAGTTTTTCGTTTCCTTTAGCAATTTTTTGACCTTGGTCATTTCAACATTTCTTATTGGTTGATTTTTTAAAATTTCTTTCATGAGTTATTGTAATTGGTTTATTTAAATATTTACGTGCTTTTTTATGTATAATATATTTTATAATATTTCTTAAAATTATTCAATTATTTACGAGCTAATAATTATATAATTAAATAATTAACACATTGTGTGAGAAAAATAAGTAAAATTTTATTTCAAAATGAAATTGAGATTTTTCTAGAAAAGGAAATAGTTTGGAATTCTCCTTTCTTTTTTTTAATTTTTTTTTTTAGTTGGTGTTATACATTTTGTTATTACATTAAATTCTAAATTTTATGGCTAACCTGTATAGTGGCCCAACTGATTATTTTCTATTAGTTTATGTTTTAATTTTTCGAGGTGATATGTAATAAAATCTATATTATTACGTTAAATTAAAAATGTTCAAAAAATATAAAATATAATTTTAAGTTTCTTTGCAGTATAAAAAAAAATCATTTATATCAGTTTTTATCTCTCAGAGTAATTCAAAAAATGTTTAGACATACCAGACAATAAAATTCTTCACGAACTTTTTCCCCATGGATGTAATTTCCCTTTTTTACACTTGACATTCTAACATATCATGGTAAGTGGGTTAGTCAAATAAAGTAGCCCATTTTACACGTTAAGTGCATTTTATTTATTTGATAAAAGTCGGATTTAAATAAGGTACATTTCGAGTGATATATATTAAAAATATCCTTATTACAGATAAAATTATGGGGTTTTTTTTCAAAACGGAGTTTTTCCCTTTCTTTTGTCAATTTTTTTGTTCTTGGTCACGTTAAAAATTTCTTAATATTAATATTGGTTAATATTTTGAAATTTATTTCATGAGCTATTCTTATTGGTTTATTTAAATTTATTTCACGAACTTTTTTGTATATAATAGTTTTAATTTCTTCCATTAGCTCGTTTATACATAATATTTCGTAAAATTCTTCACGAGCTAAAAATTATATAATTAAATAATTTAAAGATAGTCTAGTAAAAACAAAGGCAATTTTATTTCAAAGTGAAAGTGAGAATTTTCAAGAAAAGAAAGTAGTTTGGAAATCTCTATTTTTTAATTTTTTTTTAGGTTCCTGTTGTAGGTTTAGTTTTTATATTAAATTTTAACTTTTATGGGTATATTGTATATCGGCCCAGCCGATTATATTCTATTATTTTATATTTTAATTTTTTAGGCTAATATGAATTAAAAATCTCTGCTATTACATTAAATTAAAAATGTGCAAAAAATACAAAGTATAATTTTAAACTTCTTTGCAGTATAAAAAAAAATTGTATAGATCAACTTTTACTTCTCACTGTAATTCAAGAAATATTTAGACATACCAGTCTTTAAAATTCTTTACTGACTTTTTCCCCAAGGATGTAATTTTCCCTTTTTACACTTGACATGTTAACATATCAAGGTAAGTGGTTTAGTCAAATAAAGTAGTCCATTTTAAAAGTTAAGTGCATTTTTATTTCTTTGATTAAGTCTGAATTAAATAAGGTACATTTCGTTGATATATAATAAAATATTCTTATTACCGATAAAATTATGGTTATTGTTTCCCAGAACTGAGTTTTTCGCTTCCTTTAGCAGTTTTTTGTCCTTGGTAATTTCAAAATTTCTTATTGGTTGATTTTTTAAAAATTTCTTTCATGAGCTGTTCTTATTGGTTTATTTAAATTTATTCCACGTGGTTTCTTATACATAATATATATAATTTTTTTAATTTCGTCCATGATCTCTTTTATACATAATATTTCTTCTCAAGCTAATGCTTATATAATTAAATAATTAAATAATTTAAAATTATTCTAACACAAAATTATTCTAAATAATCAAATTATTCTAAAATAAAATTATTCTAAAAAAATTATTCTAACACAAAATTATTCTAAATAATTAAAATTATTCTAAGATAAAATTATTCTAAAATAAAAATATTCTAAATAATTAAAATTATTCTAAGATAAAATTATTTTAAATAATTAAAATTATTCTAAGATAAAATTATTCTAAATAATTAAAATTATTCTAAGATAAAATTATTCTAAAATAAAAATATTCTAAAGAATTAAAATTATTCTAAGATAAAATTATTTTAAATAATTAAAATTATTCTAAGATAAAATTATTCTAAAATAAAATAATTCTAAATAATTAAAATTATTCTAAGATAAAATTATTTTAAATAATTAAAATTATTCTAAAATAAAATTATTCTAAAATAAAAATATTCTAAATAATTAAAATTATTGTAAGATAAAATTAGTCTAAGATAAAATTATTCTTAATAATTAAAATTATCGTCTGTTGAAAGCATAGAACATTTTTCAAAGTTAAAATTATCGTTTGTTGAAAGCATAGAAAATTTTTCAAAGTGAAAATTAAATTTTTTGAAGAAAAGAAAATCTATAGTTCTATAGTTTTTTTGTAACTTTATTTTTTTTATATTTCTGTTATGCGTTTTGCTGATACATTAGATTCCAAATTTTATGGGTAACCTATATATCGGACCAGCTGATTATTTTCTATTAGTCTATGTTTTCATTTTTAGGTTGATATGAATTAAAAATCTGTGTTGTTAAATACAAAAATGCAAAATCTGCAAAAGCAACTGTAATAATTTAAAACAATTTGGAATGCTATTCAAATGATTATATTTTTGAATTTTATTATTGAAAAACAACAACAACAAAAAAAAAAAAAAAACATGAAGAATGTAAGTATAAAAAATAAATCTCATTTTTCTGTAATTGATTTTATGAAAAATATATTTTTAAGTTTATAAAGTAATGCTAAAAGTTTTTTATGAAAATATCTGTATTAAAATTAAATTTATGTTATTCTAGATTTGATTTTCAGAATTTTTTTTTTAAATATATATATATATATATATATATATAAATAAAAGTAATACTGATTGCCTGTTTTGATTATATTTACTTACATATTATTCCTCGAAACTGTGAAATCGATTATATTTATTGATTTCAAATTGCAGTTTTAAATTTCAGATAGATCAGATAGTTTCAAAATGCAAATTAAATTTCATTTTGGAATAAAAAAAATTTTAATGAAATTTTTCGATTTGAAAAATATATATTATTTTGTTGGATTTATTTTTATGTTTATAATTTTTGAAATACGTGTTACAATTTCAAATAGATTGTTTAATTTCAAATTGTAGATTGAATTTTATTTCGAAAATAAAATAACTTTCATGACACATTTTTTTTAAAAGACATATACATATTATTTTGTTGCATTTAATTTCATATAAAATGTGTTTCTTAGTTTATACTGTAGTATCGACTATCTCTTTTATCAGATATGTAGTAAGGATTGTCTTTGTCTAGTTAACTCATAAAATTTTTAATATTTTAATCAGTTAAAAGTTTTTTTTTTTCACACTAAAACAAAAAATAAGTAATATAAATTTTTAAATCAATTCTTACTTAAGTCAACTAAGAAAATTTTATTTTAGTTACTTTTCATTCATTAATTAAATTTAATTACATTAATTAATTAAATTTAATTAATGAATTAATATTCGAAAGAAATTGTAGTAACATCAAGTGTCGTTCACTACAAGGTTTAAAAAAATGCATTTGAATTCGAGTGGATGAATAAAAATTATTTTATTAAGGATTGAAAATTTGAACAAGATATATATAGGGAGAGTCTGAACTAATAGTAGGAATTGAAAAATAAGCAAAATATCATTTATAATTCCGTATATGTATTTCACACAGACAATATTCACATATAAAGATTATTGTAACCACGAGGCAAGATTTCTTTTTCCTAGAAGTTCTGTTTATCCAGAACATTTGAATATTTCATCATGTCCGCAAAATTCTCAGAAGTAAGCCACATCTTTATGATCAAACAGTTTCCACAGGAAATCATGAATCGTCTGGACGTATGACCAGCTGCACTAACACCGGATTTTTTTTTCTATATTTTCTAGGAAAAAATGAAATATTTCATCTCTCATTTCGTGGGACTTTGTATTATGTTCAATACAAGCATTTATCAATCGAAGTCCTATGTTATATAACTGAAGATTGTTTATTTATTGTGAGCCTCCAATGAAACGTTTTAAAAGTGTAAACGTGCTTTAAACCTTCAGAAATGAATTAGCTAAAATTAAAAATTTATGACTTAACATGTTATTTTCCGTTTTGAAAATAGGTATAAAAGTGTATATTTACCCATAATATAATGAACATGTATTTCATAAATTTTTAAAAAAAAAAATAAAATCGTAAATTAAAATTGATTAAATTGAAACTAACTAAAAAATAAATTACAATAAATTACGATGATAACGATTAATAACGATAATAACAATTCATAAATAACGATTTTAATAAAAAAAATATTTTAATTTAATTTAATTAAAAACAATAATTATAAACTCTAATTTAATTTTAAAAAATTAATTGAATTAGAGTTAATTAAATTAAATTAAAAGAATTTTTAAAGAAAAAAATGCGAAATTTATGAAACAGAAATTTTATTAAGCATAGTGAATACATTCTGATTAATTTTATTGTAATCGCTGTCTTTAGAATTTAATTGTCATATATCATCACATAAATATTACAATTAACATATTACAATATAATAACAAATTATATAATTCAAAAATATTTTTTTTTTTAAAAATCGATAATACTAAAGTATTATTTTTTAAATAATGAGAAATTAATGTTTTTATATATATATATATATAAAAAAAATTATAATTTATTACTCACAACAGGTTTATTGGGTTTAAATTTTTTATGAAATTTCTTTTTTTGTCGCTCTTTTTTCCTAACATAATATCATTAATAATATTCTGAAATAGCCCTTGAGCTAAAAATGAGAAGTTTTCCAATTTTTTCCCTTGCTTTATACTATTTTTTTAAAGAAATAAATAACCACTAGTATTATTTACTTTTTGGATTCCCAAACATTATATTCATTCGGATTTAAATTCAGAAAAAAAATTTAGCTACTTTATTTTGTTTAAAAGTAAACTAAAGAAATGTTTCTGAGATTTTTCATCTCAAAATATTTTTAAGACGAACAAATTACTTTTATTTGCAATTCAAGAAAGTTTATTCTGAAAGAAGTCTTATTAAGTTTAAAAATATATACTTTCAATATTTAAATTATTTTTATGACTTATTCAAAAATAAAAGTTTTTAGCCAAAAAGAAAATCTTTAATATACGTAATCCTATTTAATATTTGATGTTTAATTTGTTAAAGAAATTTAATTTGTTAGATTCTCAAACTGACAAAGCCTGAATTTCTCCTAATTAAGATTTTTATATTTTTTTTAGGTACGATAAAATAAAATAATTTCCTTTGATACTCTTTTATATATTTTTTTTAATTTCTATGTTAATTTTTTTACATTATTGTTTTAAAAATTCAGTTGATGATATTAAGTCCAAAATTGCTGATTATCTCGTGGTAAGAAGGAACGATTATAGCACACAAGGTCAGATATTCAAATAATGACTATTTGCATTATATTCTCTAGTTGCATTGCTCTCTTACAAAAGGCAATACTCGATGGAGATTGCGATAGGATGTATAAGAATCTGGTATTGCATTCTCCAAATACTTATTATTTGTGGACTTTTTTTCAAAGGGTTTATTCCGTAAACTTCTTTTGGATGTAATCATTCCTGTAATATCAACGCATTTGGCTGGTGAATGTTTTCACAAATAACTATGAAGATTTATTCAAGAAGAATTTGAGAACGAGATAAAATTTTTCATTGGTAGGAGCTACGTTTGTTTTGAGTTTGAAATTTTTTTTAAAGTTAAATAAATATTTTCTGTTATTGTTTAAATCAAGGGACAGCAGTCTCTGATACATTTGGGGATGGTTTACTAAAAATAAATAGGACTAAAACTTAAAAGAAGAAAATAAATTCAGAAAAAAATATTCGTCGTCGGCCAAAAGGCTGCAATTCTAGATGCAGAAGCAAATACATAGTTAATACTAGATACAGGAGTTTTTAAATGTGTTTTCTTTTTCATATTTTATTTAGGGTGGTTTTAGTATATCGATAAATTTGTTAGCAGAAACAACGACTAGAAAAAGAAAATCGGGGTAATTTAAGAATACTTCTGATAAAAATAGAGTCGAACAATTTTTAGAATAGTATAATTCTTTTTATAGCAGCGCATCAGGTTCATCCTTCTAATGAACTGAGTTGTTTGAAAAGTTTGATTTCAGCTCTAGGAAGGGCCCGTTCTTTATTTGAAGGAATCAAAATACATGTAACGTATTTTGTTTTTGTGAAGTATCACAATTAATGCTTGATCTGCTACAGATTTGTCATTCCATTGGCGAATGAATCTGATCAACTTTGTAAACATTTGAAAACAAAACACGTTTTTATTTTTAAAATTCTAGTTTAATTCATCAGCTGTAAGTTAATAATCTCTTGGAAAACAAATATATAAAGTTAAATTATATTAAATTTATAAATATCTGATGTATCAGCTGATAAATCTAGATTTAAAAATGAAACTTGAAACAAAGAAATTGTTTGCCATGGGCTTTCAAATTCGAAAAATGCCAAGCCTTTATGCTCCATTTTCCAGTCAAAATTGACGATGAAGATTTCAATATTGACATACAAATAGATCAACTGGAAACTTGACGTGGAATAACAATGGAATATCACAATACAGTGAGGAAAAACTGTGTATTTCCATCAGTATTGAATAAATTTAAGATAAGCGACAAAAACTGATCAAAAATTATTAATATTAATTTATAATTAAAATAAATAATTAATATGAATTTCTCAGGACCTTACCGTAGTATATAAAGAAATAATCGGAGAACTAGTGGATATTAATGACTAAAAATTGACTAATGACGAATCAAGATAAAATTTCAAACATTTTTGCTAAAAAATAATTTGAAGACGTAAGCAATACAGCAAAAATATTTTATAAGCACAGCAATTTATTGAAAATCAAAAAAAGGCATTCGAAATATATCAGATGATATCAAATGAAAGTTGTATTATTTTATTATAAGTACTTAGATATAAAATATATTTGGGACAAGGGATTTTTTTAATTTACAAAATTTATTATATTCAAAATAAAGAAGTTTTTAAAAAACAGACTGCAATTAAATTTGAAAGGAAAAGATTTTCATCAATAAAACATTCGAAAATCCTTAAACAAAATAAATTTACTGTTAAAAAAAAACCACATGTTTTTTCCCCTTTTTTTTTTTTTTTTTTTAATTCACTTTCTTTGTGATTTGTAATGAAAATATATTCCTTCTCATGTCTTTATTTATTCGTTTATTTAAAGTGTTTTAGATTCAATCTGTTCTTCGTTTTTCAATTTAGAGGTAACAAATTTATACATTTTTATTGTATATAGAAAAATAATTACATTTTTTGTTTCGTAAATAATTTGTATTGTATCAAATCAATTTCATCTTAATTTCCTTAAGAATAAAATAAAAAATATTATTTATTTAGTGAAACATTTTTTTTCTAAAAATATTAACATTTATATAAACTATTTTACATTTCACTGCCAAAATAAGAAGTATTTTAAATTGAATCGTTTATCGAATTTTTCTTTTACAAACAAGTTTTTTTTCATTAATTTCTGATTTACTTTTTTTATTTATTTTTTTCTGTAAGTATATTAAAGTAAACATAAAATATGGGGCCTGATTGTCGAGTGACTAGTGCTCAGTGCAACAGATTTCGGATTCGGGTCTCGACAGAGCCATAAATGCTAGTAGTGGTTCAAAATCCACTTTAAACCGTAGGTTCCGGTATAACATTGCTGTTGGACGTACGGGTGTCAAATCTACCCATAAAAAGAAAGCATCTCTTGTCTTGAAATCTGCCAATAGGTAGACGGCCTTGGCCCAAAAAGGGACTGTTGCGACAATAAAGAATATGAAATATACAAAATATATGTATCTTTAATTTTTCTGTATCGTTTAGTGTATTGTTGACATATCCTCAGTGTGCTGCAGTGCGGAACGGGCATCCCGTGAGTAGTCTACTCATGGACGGAGGGAAGGCGGGCAGCTTCTGTTCTGATGGTGCACCTGACTAGTAGAAGAGGTAGAAGTCTGACTTTTGCTCCGTGACGCTCTTACAGTCATAGGAGACCGGGACCCACGGCTTAAAGTGGATTCCGTACCACTAAAAGCATCCGTGGCACCGCCGGGACTGGAAACCGAGCCAGAGCGCTAAACACTCGGCCATTCAGGCCCAAAGTTTAGTGTATTACATAAAGTGACGTGTCCGTATGCTAATATTTTGTGCATGCTTAAGTTGCCACAAAAATTACCAACACATATTTTTAAAATATTATGTAAATAACTTTATTAGCACTTTGGTTAACGACAACATCAGACAACGACTCCTTTATGATACTCCTTCATCCAACGATAAATACCCGTAAATAAAAAAATATCTTGTAAAACAAACTTTTTCACATGAAACTCTATCCTTTATAAAAATGATAAATAAGGTGATAATTTTAAGTTACAAAAATAAATAATTAATAAATGAAAACTTCACACTAGAACTTTTCTTGCTAAGTACTTTGAAATATGTTCAAAAATTAACTATGTATTCTAAAAACACATAAGCTATTAGGATGACCTAAAACCAATATAGCGGAAAAATTCAATTTTGTCATACAATTATTGTTCATTGTTGCTATGTGATTTAAAGATTATTGCTATGTAAATTCATCAACACTACAAAATAATATAAAATCAAAGAATTGTTTAACGAAATTAATTGACTGCTTTCTTTCTCTAACAAGTCAAATAAAAGTTGTATTATTTCTTAAAAGCACTTAGATATAAGAAATGACTAAAGAATTAAGAGCAAATGTTTTTTTTTTTTTTTAAATTATAGAATTAATTATATTTAAAACAAAGAAAGTTTTAAGAAGCGAATAGCAATTCAATTTGAAGGAAAAATAATTTCATTAGTAAAACAGTCGAAAAAATTCTAAACAAAATAAATTTTATGTTAATAAAAATGCCTGTAATTTTTAATGTATGTAAATTATTTTAATACTGTAATTTTTATTTATTTGTTTATTTTTATTTTTACTGTTAAACATGATTTATCTGTAAAGAAGATGTATTGCTTCTAGTGCCTTTATTTATTTATTTTGTGCCTTTTATTTAATTTATTTATTTTGCCTTTTTTTTATTGTTTTTGATTTTTAATTTTTTTTTTTTAATTTACAGGTAAATAATATATACATTGTCAAAAATTATTAGTGCATTTTGATTCTAAATGGTAGCTTGTTTCTTTAAGTATATGGAAATAATTTACCCTTTTTAACTCAGTTAATAAATTATTTTTAGTCAAATCACTTTTAACTTAACTCCGTATCGAATGTTTCAAGGAATGCAATTTTATCTTAGAAAAGTAAACTTTTGGTACTTTTTTCAGTAATGCTAAAATTTAGAAATACCAGGTTGCGTTTCATTGAAGTAATAAAATAAGTAATATTTGGATAGAGGCAGGATGGCCGTTTGACCAGTAATCTGGCACTCTGTGACACAGGTACATAAAAAGAAAATATCTCCTGTCTAGAAATCTTCTAGTAGGCAGACGGCCTTGGTCCACCAGGTGACTCAAGAAGAAGAAAATTCTTCTTTTTCTTGAGTCACTTGGTTCGGATTTGGTTGGAGATTGGTCACTTGGTTGGAGATTTTTAAACAAATATATTTCATTTTCCAAAATATAATTCCATCAACAAAAAATATTTGTTTATCTTGGAACTCGCATTAAATATATTAGTTATAATTTCTATCTGTGTATGGACATCTGTGACCCTCATATATCACATTCTCTGGTGATTAGGAGGAAAGACATTGTCTTAAAGTAGCAACAATAATTATAATGAAATCATTTTTAAAAATTTGGCAACAATAAACATATTTTTATCAAAAGGTTTACAAATATTTTAATATTAATGAAAAATTAATTATTATTTAATTACATTAGGTTACAAAATATCATCAATATTTTAGATTTCAAAAGTTGTTTTTATTCAAGCTGCGAATAGAAGACGATAAATTATACTGCAACCGGAAAAATAAAACAAGATTGATATTATTGCAAATATTTATAAGCCCATCAATGATAAATGGAAAAAAAAACCATTCATCTTTAGTAATTAAATCTAAAGATAATAGTTTCAAGTTTTTCTCCAGATTAATTAGGACGTTAATTAAAAATAATCCAAAAAGAAGTTTCTTATAAATTATAACAATTTAAATATATTTTTTTATAAAAATTCGTTTTTTATGTCTTATTTTATTTTTTATACAGTATTTGGTTTAATTTAAGATATTAACAATATCTCTTTCAGACTTTGAAATTTATTTCTTTTTTTTTAAGACTCAAAACAAATATTTAGATTAAAATAAAAAATGTTCGAAGCATATTTTATGATTAAAAAAAAAACAATTCAAAGCTACTGAATGTATTTTTATTTTTATATAGTTTCTAATCCTTTTGTAATTCCTACTGTGTATGTTTAAAAAAAGTTTTAGATAAAACAAAAGTTTAATTGCATTCCTAATTCTTATTTTTCAGGATTATTTCATATTCATGTAGATCTTTTTTTTTATTGAAAAATCGGTTTAGAAACTTAAATATGCATATTTTTAACTATATTGTTTGAAAAAATTCACCCTCTAATTAATATATTTGCTCGGCTTGGTATATCTCATTCGAACTTTTCTGATTTTAATAAGATTAAAAATATCATAGTAAATATTGAATTCTATCTGTTACATAAAATTAAATTGTAAAACGAAATACCATTGTTTAAGAACTACAAAAAATTATTTGAATTTATAATGTTATATAACGTTTATGACATTACTAGCTTATTTTATTAAAATATTTTTTAGGAAAAAATCGCCTTTATTAATATTCTTTATTTTACATTTAAATAATAAATATTTAAAATATTTGAAATATGATGGATATTAAAATAATTGTTTCGTAATTATTTACTAGAAAACGATGAACCTAGTTTCCGTGATTTTTGAAATATTATTCAAAACAATTTTTGAAAAATCAAGTATAATTATTATGAATTATTTATCAAATTTTATTATTAAATAATTTACAAGATTTTTCAAACATAATTTTGTAATTATTTATTGCAAACCTGTTTCTATTTGAAATATTCGTTTATTTAATTTGGAAACACAAACATGTTTAATTTGTTTGTTAAAAACAGTATATTAGAGATTACATAAATAATGCATGATATTCATATATAATATTATGTCAAATAAAAGATTATAAGTATTCTACTTTTTTTGCGTTGAATTAAAATATGTGTTAGCAATAATGATACATTACATTAATATTATATTAATTTAATCGATTATTTAAAAAATTATACTGTGAAGAAACATTTATGTCTTGAGTGAATAAACAAACATCAATGAAGCAGAAAAATATAAATTTCAATCTACAAATAAAAAGAATCCATTTTAAAAACGTAAAACTGTTCAACTACCAAACAACAAATAGAATAGGGAAATATTCCAGTCACCTTATACCGATAAACTTCTTTAAAGTTGTTTCACAATGTAAATATAATTTTAAATACATGTAGACAGTTTAGCTTCCATATTATAAAATAAAAAATGTGTTATTATATAGGACAACAAATAAATCGGCGGATCTAACAAAGGAACAGGATTAAATTCGTAGTTTAATAATGTATGTACGATACATTCTTTTCTATTTTTTTATTATGTTAAATAAATTTATTTTGTTTGTAGTAAGGTTAGATTTATATACAGAATTATCTACATAAAACAAAAAAAGTACATTTTATTTTATACAGTTTTCAAAAAGACACATTTATATCAATTATGCATTAAGTACAATTTTTTGTTAGCAAAGATAACATCGTGAAATACCTTTATTGCTCAAGAACTCATTGATGAGCTAACACTTTATAAAATCAGAAAGTAAAACACAAACGGTTTCTTAAATGGGTTATATTTTTTTTTTATTATCCTCTTAAATAAAAGAATATATTTCAAAAGAATAAAAATAAACTAAATATTTTGAATTTATTTCGTGATAAATTACACATGAATCATGAATATTATTCTTTAATGTACAAATAAGTAAATAAGTTATTTGATTACCAATATCAATGAATGTCTATTATAATTTCTCTCAAATTTTTGCCTTGATGATTTTCATGCTGCTGTATTATATCTAGATGTATATAACTAGATGGTAAGATTTGAATAGCTATTCAAAATTAATGAGATGATTTCTCTTGTACTGATGTACTACTCTCATGTAATTATCTGACTTTTTTATTAGTACAATTTTTAATTTTTAATTAGTTTAAAACCGATTGAGCTACTTTTGGGCATTAAAAAAAGAAGTATTGATACACTTAACCATCCCTACCACTCTTAAAAATATTAAAACTGTCTTGAAAAAATAAAACTCTTATGCTAAGTGAATAAATGAGTATCATCATTTTGACGTGGATCATTACTGTGGTGCTTGTGTTGATTTTATAAGATGTTATCCACCCTACATACTGATCATACGTTGATCTTAGTAGCTAAAAGTTGTTGGCATATTTCCTATTTGTGTGTTTTCAAGACAGTTAAAAAGCCGATAAATACGTCTACCTGTAGAAATCGAGATAATAAAATAAGGTTCAAAATAGAAGAATGTGTTTATTAATCCATGCACATAATAGTCTCCTCAAGAAGGTAATTATCAATCAAGCAATTTCAGAGGGATCTAGCATTATTGTCATGTAGAATGAAGAAATCACTAACTACCTCACCTTTATATAAGTGAGCAGTAATAATGTCTCTTGGAATGATTTAAATATATGTGACCATCTAGGGAGATACATGCCCACATGCATACCCTGGACTGAGCAAACATGTGTCTGTCATGGATATGACTGATATAGTAGCGGGTTCATCGGTCCTGCCATACAAAAAAAGTATTTTGGATCACTTTACAAACAACTTCTGTGCTCAATAATAACTAATATATACCTCCATTAATTTATCCACCAATTGAGATGCTGTCCACCAGTTGGCTTTAATTCTGATGCTGTATTAAGAGCAGTTCACTTAGTAAAGGAAACTTTGCATATATAAAGCCTCCTGCGCTTAGTCGGATGTTATTTCAGATTTCTAGTAGTTGCTGCAAGAGAAGGTCTAAGATCAGTAAATGTTATGATTCTGGCCTACTTTGCAGCTAACAGTAAACAGTTATCATATGAGGTACTTGTAACTCTAAATCTTCCAAGATTGTAACTTCTAACGCTGATTACATTCTAGAAATGTTCATACTGGAAGAGTCCATTACAGAATGGTTCATTACAAGGTGCATTACAGAAGAGTTCACTTCTAATATCTTGCTAAATAGGAATATCTCTGATACGCTTCTATTCGCCTAATGGCTCACCATCCTAATATTTCAGTTAAAATGCTTATATCTTAAGCATAACTATCGCGAAATTTCACTAGGCAGTTTCCACTTGCAAAAGCTGCAGACTCCTTTAAACTGACTCTATTTCGACCACATGGCCAAGGATGTTAGATGACAGCAGCCATTCTAACTTCCATATTACTTTCTATGTAAAATATTTGTTTTAAGTGTTATGAGTAAATTTGCGAACATTTTCGATCGTTTTCTGCAGTTTTTCTTTAAAATAAGTTCTTAATAAAATAGCTAATTATGATAAACTAATGTGTTTATAAATGAAAGAATAATAAACGAAAGTTTCGGTGGCATTTAAATACACTAAATAGTGTATCTTTGCACCTTGAATCTTTATTGTGTAAGAAGATTTAAATTATTTACGTGTGAAACTTGATAATCTCCTTTTGAGTATTAAAGAATTTACATGTATGTCAGTTTTTTTTTAATTTCTTGTAAATTAAATTCTATTAGAAATTGTCAGTTGCGAAATGTCGTCTGGCTCTTCTAATGAAAAAGGAATTTAACATTGATTCAATTTTAATTGTATCTTATTATTAGTTGAATAATTTTTGAACTAGCAATATATGACAATTTAAAATCTTTTATTTCTAGAATATTCATTGTTGAAAGTTTCTTTAAAATTTTTAACAAGGAATTTTTAAAAATCAACATTTATCATTATTGCGACAGTTATTTACATATTTGTAATCTTATTTGTACTTTACTGTTGATTTAGCCTATTTATTCATAAAATTATTAAAGTCATAGCTTTTAACGTCAGATAAGTTAAAATTATATGTTGTTTGCTTATTAAATTTTAAAATAGCGTGCAATTTTGGTTTAGATAAGCGTATATTAAAATTTCAAATTTATATTAATTTTTTATAGTCAAACAAAATACTATGAAATAAAATATTTTTAATACATTATATATGCAAATAATTACGAACGCAATTCATAAAAAAAAATTAAAAAGAATTGACAAGAAATGACATAAAACACGACCCATTTATTACACGAAAACTATATAATAAAAACATCATAACATTCACAATAAGAAAATCCTAACGTGCTTCACATTCAGACCTCAGACAATAAGAAAGAACAAAAAGGTATTTGTACATGATCCGAAGTGAGCATAGGCTGCAGTAATGTAACTGAAAATCATTAGACAATCACAAATATCGAAAGGTTGTACAACAAGAGCTGCTTATCAGATGAAAAAGGACACACACATTTATACAAAAAATACAAAAACACAGTTTGAAACATTTTTCCATGATATATATATATATATTATTATTATTATTATTATTATATATTAATATATTATTATTATTATTATATATTAATATATTATTATTATTATTATATATTAATATATTATTATTATTATTATATATTAATTAGTGTAAACAAAATGAAATACTTATAAAACCTCAAAATAAATTAATTATAGCACCCTCAAGATAGCTTTGTAAATATAACATCTACAAAAATGTACCTCGAGATATATGTGTATAAAATGCATCCTCAGGATGTTATAAGCCACGCAAGATACTCGCTAGGTGCCCGAATACTAGTCAAAGACACATCTAGAGTTGTAATCCGGTAACATGAAGTAGATAGAATAACCATTTATTTAGAATCGGTTAGGTATGTAATTGAAGAAAAGAAATTTAGCAGTGACACTTGCGTTAAGTAGAAAAAAATTAGAAATTCCTAACTGTTTATAATAATGTGGACATTAAACGAGTGATTGGATGGCCGACTACAATCAATCCCTTGTATCCATATAGTTTCTAAGTGGGGTAATTTAATGCCGGCTACTGGGGCACTGTTAATTAGCAGCATGGGAAAATAAAATGCAGGTATAAAGATTGTTAAATAATTTGCTATTCCCTGGAAAAGATGTGAGAAAAGAATACATTGTAAAGAATTTGTGGAAATTTTATACTGTGGGAATTTTTTTAACAACAATGTGTTGGATGATTAGAAATTAAGGCAGTAGTGGTATGCAAATATTTCTAAAGGTGCCATTTTTTAAAATAGTATTCTTAAGTTCTTTATATATTTTTGTTGCTGTTTAAAAGCAATGTTGTTATTACGCATTAAGTTAATTCAAAGCAGTTGATTAATGATATTACTATGTACTTTGACACTGATGTTGGATTTCCCGGGCTTAAGTCTATTGACAGTGATGTTGATTTATTTTGCTTTGTTAAATGTAATAAATTTTGATAATTGTAAATAATTTATCAATGTTAATAATAATATCAAGAAATTCAGCTAGAAAGTTATTATTAAAAAAAAAGTTCCATTGGTCAAATGTTATGACTCTTTTTTTTTTTTTTTTTTAGTATTTGGTCATTAACATACCTAAAAGCATTTTTGTGAATTAATTGTTTCAAAGTAGTTTCGATAAAGATTAGTTTGTATTGATTAATATTTAATTCCTTGTGAAATACCTTGAGTTTGGATGTAAATATTATCCTTGTTGTAGATATAAAATTTGAAAATGAAGAGATTACAAATTTTCATCCATAATAGAAGTTTACGTTTAGAATGTTTTGATAGTTGTAGTAAAGTTATAAGTATCTTGAAAGCTTTTAAGAAATATGCTGGTGAATAGATCCTTATAACTAAAGGCATCTATAGAATAGATATTTTTCAAGAACCATTTAAAAATTTTAATATTAATAATTCATGAGTATGAATCTATCATGAGGGCCTTAAAATGATATTGAGAAGATTGAAAAATATCTTGTCCTGCTTATGCAGATATATGATGAGGTGCCATAAGTGATACTTGAGTTTTATAAACTTTTTGGATACATTGTTACATAAGGAAATTTTATGTGAAAAATGTGTAAAAAGCAATTATTTTTTACTGGGAATATAAAAAATAGTTATTATAGATTTATACGTAAAAAAATATTTGGTTCTTTGTCTAGCAAATTGATATAATATAGCTTACAGAAAAAGATATAATCGTTTATCGACTCTATCAACTTGTGCAATAATAAATTTGTCTTGAAGACATTTTATTGTCTTCATTAAGTGCAATTATAGAAGTTGGTGTACATAGAATAGGGAAATTTTGTTAAAAATACAATTTTTTCTTTGATTATAAATATTCCACTTCTAACTAATGAAAGACTCATTGTGATTTTCATGCAGAATGTGTGAATGTAGTAATTTATGCAATATAATTTTAATAATAAATTTGAAAGTCGATACTGAACAAGAATAAGTTTTGTTACATAAGGACATTTTATGTGAAACATTTTTAAAAGGCAAGTATCTTTTTACTGTACATATTAAAATTAGTCGTTATAGATTTATATGTAGAAGAAAGATTCTTTGTGTAGCAAATTGATGTAATGCAGCTTACAGAAAAAGGCTGAATTGCTTATAGGCTTTATCAATTGGTGTATTAATAAATTTGTCTTGAAGACTTTTTATAGTCATTACTATGTAATTATAGAAGGTGGTATACCTAGGAGAGTAGAATTGGTTAAAAATGCAATTTTTTTGTATTTGGTTATAAGTATTCCACTTCTAATTAATGAAACATTCATTGGAATTAGTGTAGGAAATTGATGTTTTCAGGCAGAATGTGTCTATGTAGTAATTTTTGCAAAATAATTTCAATACTAAATTTGAAATTCGATGCTTGATAGCAATAAGTGTTTTTTAATAATAAGTTTTGCTTTTAGAGCAATAATATCTCTAAAATTCATGTATCAACAAGTATACTATCAATATGACCACAATCTGTGCAATGGTAAAAAGATAACTTTTCCATCATTGCAGCTATTTATAATATTACTTGTGAAAGTGGATGTATCTTTAGAATTTAAAATATAATTGAATACTTTCCTGCCAAATGGGTTGTTATATTTGAATGTTTTTTGTGTATCTCTATTGGCTAAGGAAAAGTGTTTCTGCTCATCATTGAAAATTGTTCTAAAAGGATTTTATCATAAGCCGAGTGCTAAAAGTCAAAAGTGAAATAAATTAAATTGAAAATCTTGATGGTGTTAAATTTAATTATTCTTTGTTTGCTAAGATCATAAATAAAGATTTCAAAGTGAAAATATTTTGTGTCAGAAGTTTTAACGAAATAAGAGAAATTCTTGTACTGATTATTTTTCAAGAAAAAAATACAATTTTCAATAGATTTCCTGAAAAAATTGGTATTAAAAGAGATTTTAGTGCCTTTAAATATTTAAGGAAATGATCAGATTAGGTGGAAGTTTTAGTTTAATGTTGCCAGAACTTCCACAACCTTTTTAGTTTTTTCTTGAGTGTAATGGAAATATTGATTAGCATCAGTGGATACAGGATTTATTTGTCTATTATTCGAAAGATCATTGTGCCAATATGGTATGCTTGTTTTAAAGTTTACTGTGCACATATTTTCTTTTAGAAGTTTACTACTTTGTCGTTAGAAGTATGTGATATTAAACAAAAGAAAACTAAACTCTAAATTTTAACTATAAAAATTCTTATTTTGCTAATTCAAATATATTTTATTATATGTTACTGTATTGCTAAAATAATTAATTTTACTTTTTTTCTATTTCAGGTAAGCTGCTGTTGTATATATCTTATAAAGAAATAAACAAGAACTTGTTCTCAAAAGGTAAATTTAGAAGAAAGTGATTAGTAACTAACATTCTAAAATTTTGACTTACTTAATACAAAAATTAGTAACTAAAAATACTTCAATTCATAATTTTTAAAATTAATTATTTTTTTGAAATGGAACCTTATTAATTCAAGTTTTACCAATTTTAAAAATATTTTTAAAAATGGAAAAATATAGTCAGATTAACATGACCATTAACACAGACACTTGATAGTAAATTTAATCATTAAATTGTTAAATAATTTAGAAAAAGACAAAATAATGTCATTATAACTTGTATTTAAATGTTCATTTTTTTCATCACGTAAATTATAATTCAAATTCGTATAGAGTTCTAACATGTGCTCAAAACCATGTTATTTAGTTAAAAGCAATAAAGATATTATTTATTCTATGCAATAATTTTTTGCTTTATTATAAAATTTAGTGTTTTGTATTTCTACTCTTGTATTTGTATTTCTTTAAAGTAATTAATTTTAAATTAAGTTTATAATTACGCTGCAATCAGGTATACATATTCAGATGCATAGAACTGGAAAATTTGTTCAATGTATAAAAAATTACAAGCCTGCTCATTTAATTATACAGAAAATAAACAACAAATAGATGTCAATAAATATCTAATTATCTAATTGCAATTAAAAGATTATTCTAAATTAATTCTCTGTGACAATTTTGCTGTCATTTTAATTCTAAAGCTAGTATTTCACGAAAAGTATTTAAAAGCAGGTTCTATAAAGCGATTTGCATATGTCTGCATTTTTCCGTTGCAATATTTACTCTCTCCTACAAAAGGATTATTCAAAACAAATTAAAATTAGCTTATTTAACGGATTATTATTTTTCTAGTGGCAATGTCGTCTTTTTTGTCTGCAGCTCTTTATTAGGAAATGAAGCATCTAGTATTATTATCGTTTTTTTTTTTCGTCTGTGTTACCAATCTGTGCAAGCTTAGCGTCGTTCGTAATTAAAAAAGTAACCCTTACAGTTTCTTAACATAAGTTTTTCTGTCTGCCATCTTCGATTTTGAAAGAAATTCTAGTTTGTTTTCTCTTTCATTCGAACAATATTTTTCAAAAAAGGTTATACGTTTTTATACGCTGATTGTTCTTTATTTTACACATTTGTCATTTTGCAGAAATTTTCATAGAACCCTAAGTGTTAGTTTTTTTAATATTTATTTTTTTCCCATTGTCTGTAATTTTATTATTTTACATTCAATATGCTAATGGATTTGAAAGATTTTATGAAGAATTTATGAATTTATGAAGAATTCTTCTTTTCTTTTTCCATAAAAATGTTGTAGAGCTTTATAGTCTTTCCGATAGCAGAGTGTTGATTTTTACAAGATAAAAAGTTTATACATCGCTGTATGACAAAAGAAACAATTTAAGCAAATATATATTTGTTTGCATAATTTATATCTCATATGCATGGAATTAGAAGCATTATTATTTTGTTGTAAAAAGCAAAATATGTATCGCATTTTTACCGCAGAGCGTGGAAAGATTTTATAGCAAATTCTTTCACACATGCAATTACTTAAAATTTCCGTCTACAGAATTTTGTATTCAATTTTAAAATTGTTCTTTTCATACCTTGTTTCTTTATACAAAGTAAACATTTGAGCAATCACATTAAACGCGTTATATTGAAGGAATATTTGAAAATCCTGTTTACCTCAAAATTTTCATAAATGTTATTGTAATGTTTTATTAGTAAAACTATTTTTCCAAAAATCTGGGGCAATATTTCATGAAAAGAAGAAAACCTTCAGTTAAGTCAAAACATTTCTTTAAGGAAATGTTATATTTACGCATAAATTTTAAAAAGTTTTTTAAATCGTTCGATGATCTTGTGCCATTTATTCAATCATAATAATGTATTAAAATTAATCATTTAAAATCGTGATATTTATTTTTAAAAAAATACATAAAATAATGTCATGAAAATTTGAATATAAATAGTCAATACTTTACCACGTAAATTATAATTCAAATTCATATAGAGTTGTAACATGTGAGCCATGTTATTTAGGTACAAGTAATAATATTATATATTATAAGCCTTAATGTCTTGTATGTTTACTCATTAATAAACTACAAAAATGATGTTTTAAAACAAATTTTTTAAAAGTAATTAATTTTAAATCTACTTTATAATTAAGCTACAATCAGAGATATATATATATTCAGATAGATAGAACCGGAAAATTTGTTAAATGGATAAAAAATTGCAAGCTTGTTTATTTAATTATACAGAGAATAAACAACAATAGATGTCAATACATGTATAATTAACTAATTAAATTTAAAAGATTATTCTAAATTAATTCTCTGTGACAGTTTTGCTGTTATTTAAATCGTAAAGCTAGTATTTTACAACAAATATTTTAAAGCTAATTTATCAATTTCTTAATTTTTTATGTATTTTCAAATATTTAAACAATAAAGCAATTTGCATATGTCTGCATTTTTTCATTGCAATATTTACTCTCTCCTACAAAAGGATTATTCAAAACAAATTAAAATTAGCATATTTAACGGATCATTATTTTTCTAGTGGCAATGTCGTCTTTTTCGTCAGCATCTCTTCATTAGGAAATGAAGCATTTAGTATTTCGCTTTTTTTTTTTCGTCTGTCATACCAATCTGTGTAAGCTTAGCGTCTTTTATGATTA
>BPLQ01010271.1:0-10373 GCA_021605075.1 Caerostris darwini
TTGGACATATTGGAATAAATAAAATGTATCAGGATTTAAACAACAGATATTGAATAAATTTGATTTTGATACAACAAAATTTGTTTTGGAATATTTATTCTATCCAATATCGTCTGCTCTTCATTCTAACACATTTCCCTCCCAAAACTCCCGAAATATTCGAAGAAAATGAGTGTTCTTCCTTTTCCAGGCATTCCATTTTAACTTTAGGATCCAGACTATTCGAACCCTGCAGGCGCATTAAGACGGATCCTTTAATGGTGCACTTTGTTTTCCCAGCCATATCCTTCCGCCTGGAACAAAGAGTCCCTGCAAATTGAGAACGGAAGGGAGAATTATGAAAATTCTTTGTTAGAACTTCGGAGGGACCCTATCGAATCGTTCGGATTAGAGGGAGTGTTTTATTAACATGTCATCTGCAACGAATCGTTTACTATATTTGCAGAATAAAGCGAAAACTCTGCATGTATGCATATAAATATATCTGCAATGTATGCCATGGGCTTCGATTAATTTTCTGTACACTTGCATTTCTGTTTGAACAGCAAATCGAATGGGGGGGGGGAATAGAAAGAAAGGGGAGGGGGTAAGGATTTAGAGGGATAGATCCCTCTTCCCCTCGAAGCAATTGTCTCGTTTGTACAATGTAGTGCTGCATCAATAATAATTACCGTTTGCTTTTTTAATCAGAAATCCATCACCGGACGAGGATTTGCAATCGCATAGAGAGAAAGTTCCTCAAAGAAAATGATTGAACACAAACAATTCGGTAGAAATTTATGCGCTGGCCTGTCTTTGATTATAAGTCTGAATACATATGCGGAAGACATTCGAAAATTGAATTATTGAAGTGGACTGATCTTATTAAGTTTGCTTTTAATGTATTAAGGCCCTTTCATTTGTTTAGAAAGTTGCTTTGCATCTCTTTGCTGTGGTTGTGATTAGAATTTTGTTGAGTTGTTAATTTAGTTTAGAAGGCAACTAACTTCGTTACATTGTAGAAAGTTTATCACAAAGTAGTAAGTCTTGCAAAACTTGTAACTTTCTCGTGAAATTAATAGTTTTAGTACACTCAGAAACATTGGTTTCAGTATTATTTTGCTTTTGGAGTTGTTGTCAGAAATGAATTTAATGTTTTTATGATGATGTATTCTTTTATCGATCTGTATTCAAATATCTTTTTTCTTTAATCTAAACGAAAATTCAGAAGAACTGCATCTTTTGCATCACAATTTCTCAGTATTCTTTTGCAAAATAATTTTTATCTGACAAAATTTAATAAAAATTTTAGTAATAGTGATCCTCAACATGGTCACTATTCATTTGAATGTCATCTTTCCATCAGCTTTTCATTGCCCTTTTCTTATGAAATTCATTTAGTTTTTATCTTGAGATGAGAATCTAATTAAATTTCAAAACTCTTCTCTTGATGTCATTTTAAGTCCTCTAAGATGATTCTGTAAAAGTTCTTAACAGTAAACTGTAGAGCAAGGTAGGGATAATATGAATGAATCATCATTTCCCAGGCGAAACTTTCTTGGAAACTTAGTTAATCTCGGAATGTGAAGTATGGTATTATCAGGTTGAAGGATCACACATTTTCTATTTTTCAACGAAAACCTTTATCCTTTGAAATGATGATTTTAAGCATCTATGTTGTTAATTATTTGGCAGTTGATTGTCACACAAATCATTCTATATGCCTCCCTAAAACCTAAGGCTTTTCGATTCTATTGTATAGGCCTTAAATAACAGCTAAACTATTGTGTTTTTGCTGTTATTTTTATCATAAAGGATCCAGATATTTATTGCAGATACTTAGAAGTTGAATCGGTATGATACTGTTTCAAAATTATCCTTCAAAAAATTTATTGAGATTTTTTTCTACCTGTCAAATATATTCCATTGGATTTTAAATTCGATTACTGATACATATATTTGCCAAATAACTTAAAAAAGAAATAATTATTTGCATATACTCACATTTTAGCCAATCTTACAGCATTAAAATCATATAGCAAATAATTTGTCAGCATTCGATTCAGTCAATTATATAGAAGTTGAATTTAGTCCTTCATTAAACGTGTAATTTAATATCACATTTTTTTTTTAAATTGCTACTGTATTTGATATTACTTATTTTTTTGACTAATTCTCAATAAAAGACCACCAGAGCTCGTTACTAGTTAATTTTTTAAACTTCTCAATAATCAGGTCATATCAAAATTAAACTTAGAAATAAAGCAATATTATACAGAATTATTCATCCTATTTTCACCCCATAGGACTGATAATTGGACTTCTTTCAATCGTATGATTAATAAAATTGCTTATATTATTAATTCTACAATCGACAAATAGAGAAATTGGTTATGTATATTTTAATCAAGGAAAAAAAAATGGAGGTCAACAAAATAAATTTGTAAAGTCAGAAGTCGATGTATGTCAGCGATCTTGATAAGACATTAACATGTTTTTTTAAGGATGGCAAGAAATGGTACGTTAGCCATACGCAAAGTTACTTCTCTCTTCGATAAATTCTCAACATCATTAATTATTTAAAAAATACTCACGAAGACTGTTTATGTTTGGAAAATGGAAATCCAACGATTGTCCAATCATATTAATGGAAATCCATTACTATTGATCATGTTAACTTATGTATCTGATACATGGCAATAACGGATTTCCTGCATCAGAATAATAAGTTACTCACGAGAAATACATTGAAAAAAAAAAAAATTAAATCATATTAATGCCACTACATATTTTGTTTCATTGTGTACTCCATAAAATCGCAATATTTTAAATGAACAAGAAATTAAATAATTATATTTAAGTGCACTTAATTTACATCTTTATTAAAGTAAAAACGTACCATAAAACAAATATAATTTTATTCAAATTTAATAATAGCTTTTTCCTTAAATTTAATTTTAAAAAATCATAAGAATAAATAATATAAAGGATAATCTTTAATAAGTAGAATTTTTTCTTAAAGAAGAACCTTTTATATACTTACATTTACAATACAAATATTAATAAACATTTTTGAATAATATTTTCTTTTACAATTTTTAATGAGAAATTTGTTATGAAAAATTTGTAATGAAAATGTATTTTAAATATATTGCAATATGCTTTTTCTGAATTAAAATATATAATAGTTCAGAATAGTTAATTTAAAAAAAACAACGGTTTACTTCGAATTTAGGATAATAGATTTTTAATAAAAACTCGTAGATAGCTTGTGATTTTCTAGAGACTAGACAATCACAATTTTATTTTATATATAGAAAAACGCCATTAATAAATCAGTTTAAAGTACTTTGAAAGAAAAACAACATTTTTAAATTCTTTGTAAAATCAATTTAACACCATTTTAGTAACAGTTTCAATAATTTTGTACTTATTATGGCATAAAGTTCTTATTTTTTAACATTGTTAGATAAATTAGATTAATTCTTTAATTGAGGTCTTTAAATTAGAAAAAGAAAGAACTTCTTATCTATTGTATTTAAAATACAAATATTGATAAAGATTTTTGAATAATATTTTCATTTACAAATTTAGATGGCAAATTTACAAAGAAAACATATTTAAAAAATTCAGGAAGAAGCATAGTTAAGGGCAGTTAATTTTTAAAATATTTTATAACAACGGTTACTTTAAATTTATAGCAACAGATTTTTAATAAAAGTTCGTAACTAGCTCGTGATTTTCAAGAGAATAGATAATCATTTTTTTTCTAATGCAGCTCGCAAATAGACCGTGATCTTTTATGCCATAAGGGCTGCACAGACGTTACTCACTACAATCCTAATTTGATATTTAAAAAAAGACACCATTAATAAATCATGTTAAAAGACTTTGAAAGCAAAATAACAGTGTTACATTCTTTTTAAAATTACTTAATATAATTTTAGTTTTAACTTCAATAATTTTGCAATATTTATGGCATAAAGTTATTATTTCTTAACGTGGTTGGATAAATTAGATTAATGACATTCCTTCTTCTTAATGACATTCAACCAATTCATACTGCCACCATACACGATCTGAATGCTACGCAATCCATGCACGAATTCTTAGAAAAAGTAGACCTAACTGCCCATAATATTCCGGCTACTTGCTTCTATTCCCGGATAAAGACACCAGTAGATAACAGCCAATATGACTTGAAGTAACAAAGCCGCTCCAAACACATAGGGTCATAATTCAGCGGCAACGAAATGAGAGATCGTATTCCCAAGGGTCACCTAACGTCCAGAAGTGTTTTTTGGGCGGCATATTCTTAGCCATGGTCATTTATGGCTCTGCGTCTTGAGTACCTTGCGGCTCTGTGCTGTACTCCTTTGCCAGGTCGTAAGTTGGATAAAGTGTAATTAATATATATTCCGGACGCCTTTTTCCTCAAGGGTTCAGGGGAATAAATATGTTTGAGGGGAACATTTTACGGGAGTCATTTGTGGATTAAGGAGAGAGTTTTCTACTGCTTCCATCATAAAGAGGCTTGCATTCCACGGATCTTGATGGATTAGACTAGTCTATTTGGTAATTAAACGTGAGTTTGGAAGATAAATGTAGGGTAAGGCTGTTGATAAATGTAAGTATTGGAAGAACAAATAGGATACTAAAAAAATTGGATATCGCACAACAAAAAAAAAAAATTGATTATCTAATCGCAGATTTATTTAATGTTGAACATTATGCTAGAAGCCACTCAATATTAATCCAGTGTATTTGAAGTATATTCGATGTTATTGAAGATAGCACCATAAATACATGAGAAAAAGAAATTTGTTTTTCTGGAGAACTTTCAAAGTGTTACTGAATTACATTCGTGTTACTCCTGAGGTATAAGTATGCTATCGTTGACCATCTGGATAATTATCATTGTCCTCTTTATAAGTATTGTTATCTTCATTATCATCTGAATGCGTACAAAATAGAAATTTATGTCTTTTGGAGAAATTTCAAAGTGTCACCGCCTTACACATGTTACACATGAAAGATAAGTATCCAATCATTGCCATCAGATAAGTATCCATCATTGGATAAGTATCATTGTCGTCTGGATGCTAATAAAATAGAAATTTGTCTATCTGGAGAACTTTCAAAGTGTCACTGAATTACATTCGTGTTACTAGTGAGGGATAAGTATGCGATCGATGACCATCTGGATAATTATCATTGTCCTCTTTATAAGTATTGTTATCTTCATTATCATCTGAATGCGTACAAAATAGAAATTTATGTCTTTTGGAGAAATTTCAAAGTGTCACCGACTTACACATGTTACACAGGAAAGATAAGTATCCAATCATTGCCATCAGATAAGTATCCATCATTGGATAAGTATCATTGTCGTCTGGATGCTAATAAAATAGAAATTTGTCTTTCTGGAGAACTTTCAAAGTGTCACTGAATTACATTCGTGTTACTAGTGAGGGATAAGTATGCGATTGTTGACCATCTGGATAATTATCATTGTCCTCTTTATAAGTATCTTCATTATCATCTGAATGCGTACAAAATAGAAATTTATGTCTTTTGGAGAAATTTCAAAGTGCCACCGAATTACACTCATGTTACTCATGAAAGATAAGTATCCAATCATTGCCATCAGATAAGTATCCATCATTGGATAAGTATCATTGTTGTCTGGATGCTAATAAAAGAGAAATTTGTCTTTGTGGAGAACTTTCAAAGTGTCACTGAATTGCATTCATGTTATTCATGAGGGATAAGTATCCAATATATCATTACCATAGACAAATATCCTTACCATCTGGATAAGTATCCAGATGACAAACACATACCATCCAGATCAAGGCGGAAACAATATCGTCAATGTGTACATCCGGTTACTTCTTTCATTTGCCCACTTACATTGACGAGAATCGTAATTTTCCTTCTATTTCTCTTCTTTTGATGTTATACTGATCAAGAGAAATGTTTATTAAATTGACATATTTTTTTTTTCAAACACTGTTATGCCAAAAAATTTTTTTACTAAATTTGAGAACATACATTATAAGAATTATGATGAACAAGATTTTTTCTTTTCTTAGAAATTCAAATAATTTATTTGAATCAGAAGTATTGTCCTCTAATTAATCACCACACCTTTCGAGATTACAATATTGTCGCATAAAATGTCTTCACTTTACTTTTTCGGTAATTGTATTATTATGAAGTAATTGTTTAAATAAATATAAAGACTTAAACTATTATATAATTAACTTTAACTTTAATTATATAATTGTCTATTTAAAAAAAGTATGCGTTATTTAATCATAGTTCCAATTCTAACTGTTCATTAAGGAAATAACTCTAAGGAAAACTTCAGGAACAAAATTCTTTATCTCTACACGAACCGTGCCTAATCATGATCTGTCGATACGAGAACCTTGATTAAGATGTACGTTAAAGAAAATATTTTTTTTCGTCTTTGTAGAGTTACAGAGTTTTGTCCCTGAAGATTTCTTTAAAGTTATTTCCTTCAGAAGAGTTAGGGTTGGAACTTTGATGAATTACGTAACAAAAATATTTTTTGAAATTAGACTATGTACTAATTCATCAGAGTTCCATTTCTAATTGTTCAGATAGGAATTAACTCAAAGAGTTTTGCTCCTGAAGTTTTCCTTAAACTCTACAAGAGCCATGCCTAACCATGAGCTGTTGATACAAGAACCTTGTCTAAAATGTAAGTTAAAAAATAAGTTAATATTTTTTCGTCTCTGCAGACTTACATAGTTTTGTCCCTGAAGTGTTACTTAGAGTTATTTTCGTCCTTGAAAATTTATGGTTGGAACTAAGATTTATTGCTATATAGCCTATTTTAAAAAATATATTTTTATTACTATTTTTTATATATTTACTATATATTTTATTACTATTTTATTTTTTATACTATAATGTATTATTATTCAGAAAAATCATCTCGTGCTAGTATAACCTTACGCAATTACTTGCAAGCTAAAAAAAATTTTTTTTTTAGCCTTGAGAGGGACTCTAGACGATCGCATGTTTCTTGTGCCTCATTTTAAATGCAAGATGATACATTTTGCCATTCAAAAGGGCATTTAAAATTCGCTCACGAGTAAATAGCTCGAGCGCCCGACCACACCTGAGAGGCAATAAATATTTAACTCCGTGCTCCCTAATTAAATGCAAATCCCACTCATTAGGGCCTATCATAAGGTATTAACTGTGCATACATCTCCGTGTGACAAATCAGTAATCGGTGGCTAATTAAAAGAGATGCGACTTAACAGACTTAATTACTGACCGCTCGGGCGACCGTGACTTGTAATTATATGTTATTTGTGAGGACACCGCCTCTTTCGTTGCACCTATCGTGTTGCCGACTGTGTCTCTCACGGGTCTCGTTACTGCGAGGCAACTCTTAATGGAAGTCAGGTTGCGTACGGGGATAAAAAGCAATTAAGGCACTTTTGTTGTTCAGAGTTCGTTTATTTATTTTTTTTATCTTCTTCATTTCGCAGTGTTTATTGCAACTGTTGTGCGTAAGATAGAGTTTATAAATTCCTTTCTGGATGAAGCAGATAGTATGAATAAAAGTTTTATAGAACATTATAACACTCAGTTTTATAAAGGGATAATTTTATACAAGGTTTATCAAGAGAATTGGATATAACAAAAAAACAATTAATTCGTTCAGACTTAAAAAATATGCCGAACACATAAGTTAAAATATCTTATAGATAAAATATTTGACTGTCAATTCCAAGAATTTTCTCAACCACAATTTTTACAAGACAATGTCAAGTGTATATGCCTCCAGCATAATCAAATCATAGTCCTCTTGAATACTTGCTAAAATGTTCTATCACTGGATCAGAATTTGTATATATATGTAATATTATTCAATTATCATAGGAGCACGAGTATACTCAGATTAAATATTTGTATCTTTTTTTTTTTTGGAATACCGCGAGTTCATTTTGTAATAATTGTAAGATTTGGGTTTTATATAAAATTTGAATTTTTTTTACTTTTGTTATGTGTTAAAAAAGAGCTGTAAGATTACAATGAATAATTTAATTACTTTAAAAGCCGACTGTATTTTTTTATAAACATATCTTTTGATTTTTAAAAAATACATTAAACATAAATCATACAATAATATATACAAATTGGTTTTATATCTACAGATAAAATTCATTTGAGGATTTAACTCGTATTCATTCCACAAAAATTACGTAGAATGTTATTGTTCCTCCTTCAACAAAAGAATCATTTTCCTAAAAATTAAAAAAAAAAAATGTTGTGGTAAATTTAGTGCGTACTATAAAATAATATTATTAAACGCATCTTGTTATAAGTAAATTTAAAATATAAATTTGAAATATTAAATTAAAATAATTTCTTTTTTTTTTAACAATGTTAATTTTAATGTAAAATCTTTGCTAATATTTCTTTGAAAAAATATAATACAATTTTTAATTTGACATGATTGAATACATATGTTAGTAATTTAAAAAAAAGTTTAATTGAAAAGTAAATTCCTTTTGAAAAAAAAATGCTACAGTTTATGTAATTTATGCTATATTGTATATACTTTTGCAAAACATTTATCCCTCAAAATCAACTTTTTAACTCTACAGTAGAGAAAATAATGCATTTTAAATTACAATTAATTAAATATATTTATTTTATTATTTGTTGAATATAAATATTGAATATGTTTTTATATATTTATTTTAATTTTTTCAGGATGAATTTGTACTTTACAATTTCAATAATACTATACAGTTTTTAAATCAAAATACGAAAATATTACCAAGAGCAGTATAAATTAAATAATATTAAAATGGGGGAAAATAACAAGACAAGATGTTAAGCTCATTAAAAAGTATTGCTTTAAGATTATTACGTTTTACGTTAAAAGAAATTTATTAGGCTTTTAAAAAATATTGATATATATTATTTTACATCATTAACATCGTTTATAAGTCATTTATAAAGTTATAACGTGATTGTTAATAATGATGCAAATTAGAGCATTACATTATTGTAGTATGTGTTTAAGCCTTATAAAAAAAAAAGTCTACCCCTGAGATTATATGAATCAATATCGAAAAATGAGCATTTAAAAATATTAAAAATGAAACAGTTTTTAAACACGAGTGTAAAAACTAATAATGGATAAAACTAAGACGAAAACATAACTTTGTTTTCGTTACAAAATTATATGCTAAGTTTCTCATTTTTGTTTTCCAATATGAAAAAGTTTCTTTTTGTTATTTATACAAGAAAAAAAAGTAAATTTTTTAAATTTATCATGATATTTAAATAAGGAATGGATGTGATAATATGGCTATGATAAATTGATATGACGGCTTGAGAGTATGCGATGTAATTATAAAAGGCTGAAGTATGAATACAAAAAAAAAAAAAAAAAAAAAAAAAAGATAATAGACTACAAACTGTCTTAAGAAATAATACATGAGAAAAATTTTCACTAGATTTAAGATTAGCTTATTAATTTTTTTTAATAAAAATATTTTTTTTGTTATCTGTAAAAAGTTTCGACAAATAATGTTAAAACTACTATTTAGAAATATTCTGGCATATTTTGCATATATAAACATAGGTGGGTGTTAAGTTAATATACGCATGGGCAGCCACCAAGAAATAATAATAAGTGGAAAACTTCGGCTTCCTCAAATGTTTTACAGAGATCTGTCCCACATTTCAGTGTTGCATGAGGAAACAACTCATTTAAAGATATTCCATGTGTATTTTCATCTTACAATCAATTTTATATTATTTGTATTCTGTAATAAAAACAATATATCAATATTTTTATAGTATTTTAGTTAAGTTTATTCTCAAATAAGTCAAAACCTTGGCTGATTCAGTAGGAGCAAACGTGATCGTGTTTTTTCAAAAATGATATCCCGAATTCTATTCCTGAGAATGATACAATATAAGCTAGATAATCATAGTCCTTTAAACGATAGATGATAATTTCTGTAACATGCTTAATATTGATGGATATTTTCTTGGTTTCCATCATACGGGTGCATCCCGGTTGCCCCAAAGAAAGGCTGAATTTACTACAATATCCATTGTATCAATGGCAAATGACAACCAAAAGTACAGCATTAAGACAAATTCTTCCATAATATCTAAAACCTATCGGCTAACTATTTTCTAAATTAAATTAATAATTTAAAAATTATAAAATAGCAATAAGAAAAACAAATTTAAATTAAAAAATATCCTGAGATAGCAAATAATATTTAAAAATAGTTAAAATGAGAAAATATTTTGATCAAAAGATTACAAATACATTCGGACATTTTGGAATAACTAAAGTGTATCATGATTTAAACAACATA
>BPLQ01010272.1:0-45826 GCA_021605075.1 Caerostris darwini
TTACTGCAAATGTACTCCGTTGAACCTGGTATTCTTAAACCATAGTTAAATGTCCTCGTTAATAAAAACGTGGGAAAGATTTCTTATAATTCATCATTTTTAAAATTGTGCTGGTACAATAATATGCGTACTGTGGCAAGCGCGTGCAGATAAAATGTGAATAATATTGAAATGTGGTATATATCTCCTCATTCAACTGGTAAATAATCTGGAAATTAAAAAATTTTGGAAAGCAATTTCACAGCCGCTAGAATAGTGATATCAAAACATAAAAGTCTGAAATATGAAAAGTAAGCAGAATCAAATATATATTGCACAGCAATGTATTTTAATACCTTACTGCACTCTCTAGGATTTTCATGTAAAAGTATTCAAAGTTTAAACACAAATAAATAATACCATTCTATCAGCATTTAACTCACGCCAGCACGAAATTCAGGATGGAGCAATCCCAGTTCAACGTATGGAAACTAGCTTGAAAGTTTCTCAACACCCAGAGCTTCAATCTTCGGTTCTGTAGCACGCCATTTTAAAAGTTTCATATCGGTTCGCAGAACGTCCTTGCGAGAAAAGGGTTGAAAACTTTGTGCCACCGTCATGAGATACCTCTTTCCTACAGCGTTCCACTGGCGCGCATTCGCAACTATTTATTTAAGTGCAAAAGTATATTATAATAATATTATTGCAATTTCATGCAATTGTAATGATATTTTGGGTATATAGATAAAGCAGTACAGATAAGAAAATTTATAATGAAATACTTGTATTAAATTTATATTCATATAATTAATATTTATATATATTTATATACAAGAATATAATATTCCTTATACATATATTACAGAAATTATTTTATTATTTTTTAATTATTATATTTTTAAAAAACCTTTTTTTTTTAAATATGCCAGCACTCTTCAAATATTTCTAGTTTACCAATTATTTGTTCGAACATAAAATAAAACTTTTTCAAGTAAAAGAACATTTGAATATTTGTAATGGAATGTATATATTTTTTTTTCTTATTACTGAAATTATTTTATTCTTTTTTTTATCTACAATTTAAAAAAACCGCTTTTAAATATGGACTATTCTTCAATTATTTCCCAATTTACCCATTATTTAATCGAACATTGAGATCGATTTGTAAAAGCTAAGGTGTGGAGAAACAAATATCGCATTAGTAAAATAAATAATTTTTTAAAGATTTCATTTTTTTTTTTATTTCGTTTACATTTATTTTTTTTTTATATTTCAATTTTAGTGTTATATATATATTTTACAATGAAAGTTTAGGACCATTATTATTTTATTTTCTATGTTTACATGTAAGAAATACAGTAACACGACAATAATAACTCATTGTGTTTCAATTTTTCACACCAAAATGACGTCTATGGTGGTTTCTAAATCTAACAGTAAAAAAATGTAAAAAAATTAAGTAACTAAATGTAAAAAAATTAAGGATAATTCAGATTCACACAGAAATCAAACACTAAAATAAAAATTTCCCCTGTAGAATTATCACACACATCTTGAAGAAGAATATGCAAATTACAGGAAACCACCAGATGGCGCGGAGAGTACGTCACAATGACGAGAGTGTAAGAGAGGGGTATATAAGGAATGGGGGCAAAGAAGTAAAATTGTTCACAAGCGCTTTAAAAGCCTTTCAGTGCAATAACCGCATAGTTATGGCACAAAGGAAGCATTTGGATGATTTTTTACGTGATAGAATTATCGGACGACTGGAATGTGGACGTACCCAGCTGGAAGTATCCGAGGAACTTGCAATAGCCCAGAGTGTCATCTCCAGGCTTTGGTAACAATTCCAAGATGATAGTAATGTGAGTAGATGTTACAGCACAGGTCGCCCCCGAGTTACAACGCCGAATAAGGACCGGTATTTAGCAGTTACTACCAAAAGAAACAGACGGAGCACAGCATCAGACCTGTCTCGTCAGATCTCTTCAGCTACCGGTACGACAGTTTCAAGGCAGACCGTGTACAGACGCTTAGGGCACATTGGTCTATATGCTCGTAGGCCTGTCAGATGTGTACCACTTACCACAACTCACTGTCGCCTGCGATTAACCTGGAGTAGAGAGCATGCATTGTGGACACCGCAACAGTGGTCTTGTGTGATGTTTTCCGACGAGTCCAGGTTTAGTTTGCAGTCTGATTCTCGCCGGACTTTCATATGGAGAGCTCCAGGTACCCGTTACCACCAAGAGAACACCATTGAACGACACCGTTACGGTGGTGCAGGATGGCTCGTTTGGGGAGGAATTATTCTTGGTTCCAGAACTGACCTACATGTTCAAAGTGTAATGATGACAGGCCATATCTATTGGGATGTCATTCTGGAACAACATGTACGTTTATTTCGGGGCGCCATGGGTGCTGAATTTCTGTTTGTGACAACGCCCGTTCTCCCCGTGCAAACATTGTAGACGAATGCCTTCAATTGGAGGATGTCACCCGTATGGATTGGCCAGCATACTCACCGGGCTGGAATCCAATAGAGCATTTGTGGGATATGCTTGGCCGACGAATTGCAGCCCGTCAACCCTCTCCCACCTGTCAACCGGAACTTCGGAGGGCATTGCTTGATGAGTGGTGTAATATTCCCCAAGATCAGATTGATAATTTGATACTCAGCATGCCTAGGCGTTGTAAGGCCTGTATTGCATCGTCCGGGAGACATACTCCATATTAACCATCATACTAACCCTGTTATACTGTTTTTTGTAAATAGGTTCTTTTTTGAAATTTGCTCCAGGGAGTAAACATCGCAATTTTTATTAATTATGTCAAACATATAGCATCTTTTTTGCTCTTTACCTTTTGTTTAATAAATAGACTTTACAAATAAGTCAAATTTGTTTTGCTTCTGTCTCTTTCTTTGCCTGAACTTCATTATCCTTAATTTATGGACATGAGTGTAATTTTATATGCGGCACGCGGAGTTGTGAAACATTTCCAAAGTGGCCCGCAAGATCATTTGGGTTGGCCACAACTGGACTTGATGTTGCTGTCTACCAAGTGGGAAAAGAAACAACAGAAATTAAAATAATCCCTACGTTCATTATTATTCAATCTTTTTTCAGTGTTTCAAATAATAAAACTCCTTTTGATATTTTTCAATAAAGTTAATTGCATTACGCGTTTTTTGTTTTCAAACCCCTTTTTTTCCTAATAAATTACAAACAAAATTACAAAACTTTATAAAAACAGACAAAACAAATTTAAAAATAAAGAGCAAAGATTTATCTTTAGTAGATATTTTTATACAGTTTTTTTAACTTCAAAAACTCGATAAAACACAAGATAGTACAACAGTGAATAAAGTTTGCTTAAAATAAAAGAGAGCGAATGACTTCATTTATTTGTTAGGACAAACATTTGATTTCTTTAGGGAAGAAATGTGAGGTTATATATCACAAGAAAAACATCAAAAGATGAAAAAGTTCTCCTCTTCTTACAATGATATCTTAGAAAACCTCCTCAATGTCTGTCCCCCGGAAAAATCAAAACATTATCAACTATTTTAAAAAAATAACAAAGTTTTCTTTTTTGCAACGCGAGTTCTCCTTCAGAATTCTTTTCTTCCTGATTTCTTTTCGGAATCTTCGATATGAGAATTTTGCTCGAATCGATAGTTCGAAACAAAAGATGAAATATTTTCGACATTCGTGCGGTAGAAGTTACAAGAGCGGTTCTAAACCATTCAGGAATTCAAAAGCTGTTCTAATTTTTTTTTTCTTATCTTGACGATGTTTAGGTTTTTGTTTTTATTTGAAAATTCTTAATGTGCATTTATGTATTGAAATGAAAAACATAGAACCAATAACAGTGAAAAAATAAAATAAAAAAAGAAATTTGAATGTTTTTGAAATTCTACAAACTCAAAGAACGTGTTTTTTTTTAATAAATCTAATATTTGATTATTCACGACACATGCAGATATTTGAATTTATTTATTTAAAATCTTTCATTTAAGAAATAGATCTTTATTTTTAATTAATTTATTTTTTTTTTATAATAGCAAGGCAATACAAAAAGTGGGAAAAATGCAAAATAAATAAGAAAATGCACACAAAAGAGTTCTACCAAGTTCACCGATATCATTGCCTTAAGACTTCTCCACAGCTTGCCAGTATCTCGCCGTCTCGGATTCGCCATGAAGAGCCAAGCAACGATGGAGGACTTATGGAAATTAGATACACCGGCATTCCATTGCAATACATGCAGACCAACTGGACGACGGGTATGATAGCAACGAGAGCTCATGCCGAAAACTGTAGACCACTTAGCCGTATAGAACGTTGCCCAGAATGCACAAATAGAAGGTAGATCTGCATTATACCAATTTCAATTATAAATTAAAATATATTTAGTGAAACGCCAACTGGAAAACACTTATTATATATGTAAAAATAAAATTTTGTTTATGGTATTGTAAAAGCTAAACTTTCTTTACGATACAGGTAATAACAGTTATATATTGATTGCAATATTTATGATATGACAATATATACATGAATCCAGATTACTAAAAACTTACTTTCATTAAGAATGTCTTTAAAACAATTCTTTTAAAAGACCTATATTAATAAATTTAAATGATTTCATAAATTCTTTAAATAGTTTAACTAAATTTAGTTCGCTTATTAATTTAACAACTAACTAAGCCTAACTAGAATTATTTTTATTAATTTTTAAAGGTCATCAAAACCAACTAAATCACAAAATGTCTCGTGAAAAATTTGCATTACTTTAAATGCAGTGAATACTTTCGGGTTCTTTAATCTACTAAGTTTAACTAATCTAGTTCATATTCATCTTTACCAGTCATATGAGTTTTGAAATGGATTTTGGACGGATCTTTTATTATGAAATATATTAAAATCGTTGTATAAGTGATAAAATAATCGATGAGCATTTACAGTTCTTGCGAATTAAAAGGTTTAATAAATTTTACCAGAATTTGCATTTATGGATTAATAACATTATGAAACCCATTATGTATTATGTGGCCGTTAACCTAATTCATGTTGTTGGGCGTTGATCTCAAGATTTTTCCAAACTACATTTTATTCAGAAATTTAAGTATACGGGGTGATTATAATTCAAGTCCCACTTTCAAAATGCTGTAAAAAAAGAATCCCCTTGGACACAATGAGTTCAAAGCTGAACTGAAGATACTTGAAGAAGGGGCATCAAAAAAATTTCCAAAGTGTATTAATAGATGGCGCTGTAAGCTGTCTAAAGAAAGTGAATTCGGCTGCCAGTGTTATTTTGAATCAAAATTGCAACTTATTTGATATGAGTTGCACATTAAACCAAACTGTAGTGTTCAATGTGCTTGACTGTTTCGGGTTTTGAAGCAAAAAATGACTTTGAAAACATTCAATAGTTGGGACACCGTGAGTGGAAAGTTAATCCACCAAGGCAAGGTCATACCCAATTGGATGGGAAAAAATCAGTGGAACTTTTTTGATGCCATACCGTTTCCCCCTTCTTCAAGTATCTTCAGTTCAATTTAAACTCATTTTGACGAGTGGTTCTTTTTGGTAGCATTTTGAAACATTATGTGACTACAGGGAATTTGGATTATAGGACTTATGGAATATACAGCATTATGGAACTATAATTATAATCATCCTGTATATAACAATTATTTTAAATATTCTCTTTTGGTGTATTAAATGTTTATTAACTTTACTTCTAGAGAAAATAAATTAAATTTTGTCAGACAATTCTTTTTTGCAAAACTTTGAAGCTGGAGTAATAAATAAGCTTAATTTTTATAAGTAAAAATAAAACATTAATTTTTATATTGTTTTCTTTTTTAAAACATCAAATTTACAAGTTAAAAAATTTCATGTCTTGTAATATATTAAATAGAATATTATGTTACAGTTCAAAGTAAAAATAAAACTAAACCAATTTTCTTTGTCCTTAAATGTCATAACGTGGATAAAAACGAACTGATTGGTTGAACATCTGCTCGTTGTTTTGTCTGTTTAATGCCAGCTGTTCCAAATATATTTCATCCCCCTTCGCAGTTGGAATTGACAGGGAACATTGTAAATATTTCCTTTTCCGTGGTCATACAGATAAAGTGTCTTTAAAATACATGACAAGACCTTACAAAATAAAGCCCAAGGACTTGTAAACGACAAATATTTGACATTTATTATTTATTATGAAAGAATATTTTTGCGTTCACCGTTTAACTTTTTCCCCTGTTTAATTTTATTTTTATCAGAAGAAACTTGAATGCATTTTTATTATAAGTTGCATTATTTATTTTTTTTATCAGAAAAAAATGATTCAAACGTTAAAATCAATGGATTTTTGTTCAGCTACAAAATTGAAGCTATTTACTAACTAAGAAGCCTTTTTTTTTAAAATATGTGCGTTATGATAAAAATATCTATTAGGGTAGTGCATAATTGCATTTTAAATCAGCATTGTATAGTAGCATCATTTTAACTTGAGTTATCGCTGGCGGGTTTTATTTATTTATTTATTTTTTCATTTTTTCCAAATAATGCCTGCTGAGTTTATTAATAATTAAGTAATAAGGACCTTAAAATTTAATTTAGGTATAATTATCAACATAAATACATCCAAAAATATATTTAAATTAAAGATGAAATATGTTTTCCTTTTATCAATTAAATGATTTTATCATTAGAATAAAATAAATTATGAAACTAATGTAGAACCTGATGGCTGAGTGGTTAGCGATCTGGCGTTCTGTGCCACAGGTCTCGGGTTCCATTCCCGGCTGTGCGACGTATGTTTGTATCGTTAGATATCTACTTTAAGCCGTAGGTACCAGTCTAATATGATGACTAACCCTACCCTGTAAAAAGTCTGCATCGTGGAGCCAAGTCAGACTTCTGCCTACGGGGGCTTCATCACAATAAAAGCTGCCGAGCTTTGCCGTCCTCCCATGAAACCGCACGAGTTCTTGAAGTTGGTCTAAATGTTCCTGTTTACCAAATGTATCCCACTTGTTAAGACAACAAAAGCAGAAATTAAAATAATCCATATATTCATTAAAATTTAATTTTCTTTTAGTATATCAATTAATAAAAATCATTTTGATAATTTTCATTACAGTTAATTTACAATTTAAATATTGATTTATGTATTATTTATACATTTCCAAACCCCTTTTTTTTTCTAATAAATAACAAACAAAATCACAAAAATTTACAAAAAAAAAAAACAGACACGAAAATTTTAAATAAATATATTAGCAAGAAGATTTATCTTGATACTTTTTATACAGTTTTTTTTTATACATCAGAAACTCGATAAAATACAAGACAACACAACAGTGAATAAAGTTTGCTTAAAATAAAAGAGAGCGAATAACTTCGTTTATTTGTTAGGACAAACATTTGATTTCTTTAGGGAAGAAACGTGAGGTTACATATCACGGTAGAACATCAAAAAAATGAAAAATTATTCTCTTCTTACAATGATATCCTGTAAACCTCCTCAATGTCTAACCTAACGGAAAAATCAAAACCGTATCAACTATTAATAAAAAATAAAAAAATTCTTTTTTTGGAACACGAATTCGCCTTTAGCCGGGTGAATTCTTTTCTTCCTGGTTTCTTTTCGGAATTTTCGATATGAGAATTTCCCTTCGAATCGATAGTTCGAAACAAAAGATTAAATATTTTCGAAATTCGTGCGGTTGAAGCTACAAGATCGGTTCTTAACTATTCCGGAATTCAAAAACTGTTCTACATTTTTTCCTTAGTTTACAAATATTTAGGTTTCTGTTTTTATTTGAAATTCCTAATGTGCATTTATGTAACATTGAAAACCAATAGCAGTGAAAAAGTAAATAAAAAACATTCTTTGAGTGTTTTTGAAATGCAATGAATTTCTCATTCAAAGAACGTGTTTTTTTAATGCATCTAGTATTTGATTTTCGCCACACGTGCAGAGATTTGAATTTATTTATTTATTACTCTTTTATTTAACAAATATATTTTTAATTTAAAATTAAAATATATTTAGAGAAATGTCAACTGGAAAACCCTTGTAAAATACGTAAAAAAAATTTTTTGTTTATGATGAGTGTTTCAAATAATAAAAATCCTTTTGATATTTTTGAATGAAGTTAATTTATTATTTAAATATTACTCATTTATTTTCAAACACTTTTTCTAACAAATTACAAACAAAATTACAAAACTTTATAAAAAAAAGACAAAAAAAAAATTTAAAAACAAGTAATATAAAAAAAAAAAACTTTTAAAGTCAATTCTTACTTTTTTTTCACTGTATTGCAGAAAGTCGTTTATAAATAATTTTCACTCATTTTTTTAAGTTTATCTGGCGCCATCTATTGGTAGATACATGCAACTTAAATCTTAAAAAAAACTAAAATTAATTAATTAAATTTAATTACTGAATTAATATTTGAAAAAACTGTATTAGCATCAAGTGCCATCCACTAAAAGTTCAAAAAAATGTATTTGAACTTGAGTGGATGAAAAAAAAGTATTTTATTAACGATTGAAAATTTGTACAAGATATATATATAGGGAGAGTATGAGCAAATAGAAGGAATTAAATAAATATAAAAGAAAGAAGATTTATCTTGATATTTTTTATACAGTTTTTTTGACTTACAGAAACTTGATAAAACGCAAGATAGTACAACATGAATAAAGTTTGCTTAAAAAAAAGAACGAATAACTTCATTTATTTGTTAGGACAACATTCGATTTCTTTAGGGAAGAAACGTGAGGTTATATATCACAGAAAAAACATCAAAAAATGAAAAGTTCTCCTTTTCTTACAATGATATCATAGAAAACCTCTTCAATGTCTGACCTCCCGGAAAAATCAAAACCGAATCAACTGTTAAAAAAAAAAGAACAAAGTTTTCTTTTTTGGAACGCGGGTTCGCCTTCAGCCGGGGGAATTCTTTTCTTCCTGATTTCTTTTCGGAATCTTCGATATGAGAATTTCGCTCGAATCGATAGTTCGAAACAAAAGATTAAATGTTCTCGAAATTCTTGCGGTTGAAGTTACGAGATCGGTTCTAAACCATTCAGGAATTCAAAAGCTGTTCTACATTTTTTTTTCTTAGCTTGGCAATGTTTATGTTTTTGTTTTTATTTGAAATTCCTAATGTGCATTTATGTAACATTGAAAACCAATAACAGTGAAAAAGTAAATAAAAAACATTTTTGAGTGTTTTTGAAATTTAACGAATTGAGCATGTTTTTTTAATACATCTGGTACATGACTTTCACCACACGTGCTGAAATTTAAATTTATTTATTTATTAGTCTTTTATTTAAAAATATATTTTTAATTTTAAATTAAACTATATTTAGAGAAATGTCAACTGGAAAACCCTTGTTAAATATGTAATAAGAAAATTTTGTTTATGATAGGTGTTTCAACTAATAAAAATCCTTTTGATATTTTTAAATAAAGTTAATTTGTTATTTAAATATTGCTTATTTATTTTCAAACCCTTTTTTTCTAACAAATTACAAACAAAATTACAAAACCTTATTAAAAAAAACTTTAAAAATAAGTAATATAAAAAAAAAAATTTTAAGTCAATTCCCACTTTTTTTTCACTGTATTGCAGAAAGTCCTTTATAAATAATTTTCATTCATTTTTTAAGTTTATCTGGCGCCATCTATTGGTAGATATATACAACTTAAATCTAAAAAAAAAACTAAAATTAATTAATTATATTTAATTACTGAATTAATGTTTGAAAAAACTGCACTAACATCAACTGTCCCAAGGCATAACCGGTACTCGAACCCAAAACCTGCGGCAAAAAACGCCAGAAATATAGAACACATTTGGGAAAATTATCCGGGACATAATTTGAACAGCCAGGAAAATCAGATTTTCCATTACCAAATATTATAGACTATTTAGGAATCAAAGACTTGCTTGAATATTTATCACACTGTCGGTAAACTAGAAAATAAAAAGAAGCTTTTAAAAAAGAAGAATGTTTTAAAATTTCTAGAAATTATTTATTCTTCTTCCAACAAACATTGCGACTTGTAAATGAAGGAAATTCTTGGGAAGACTGTTGAATTCATTTTCATGGATTGCTCTAAATTCCTTTTTTTTCCTACGTGACGTGAGCGAGACCTTTTACTCTCAGTATTAGTTCTGCAGCTTTTAAGATTAGTTCAAGAGCAATCGAAACTGCATTCATTAACTGCGGCAATTATCCTCAAGTCTGAGAACCATTTTCATGTCTTTTTTTTCCACTTGCGTTAGTTGAGCTAGACAAATAAAACGCTGTAACTTTCGGCTGCTAGTTAATCGGAACTATTTATTTATTTGCAAAAGTATATTATAATAATAGGATTACAATTTCATGCATTTGTAATGATATTTAGGTATATAGATAAAGCAGTATACAGTTAAGAAAATTTATAATGAAATACATGTATTAAATTTATATTCATATAATTAATATTTATATATAAGATTATTTATATACAAGAATATAATATTCCTTATACATACATTATATTCATACAAAAACTTATTATTGAAATTATTTTATTCTTTTTTACTTATTATATTTTTAAAAAAAATCTTTTTTTTTAAATATGGCAGCACTCTTCAAATATTTCTAGTTTACCAATTATTTGTTCGAACATATAATAAAACATTTTCAAGTAAAAGAACATTTGAATATTTGTAATGGAACATATATATATTTTTTCTTATTATTGAAATTATTTTATTCTTTTTTTTTTATCTACAATTTTTAAAAAAACCGTTTTTAAATATGGACTACTCTTCAATTATTTTTCAATTTACCCATTATTTATTTGAACATTGAGATCGATTTGCAAAAGCTAGGGTGTGGAGAAACAAATATCGCATTAGTAAAATAAATAATTTTTTAATGATTTCATTTTTTTAAATTTCGTTTACATTTATATATTTTTTATAGTTCAATTTTAGTGTTATATATATTTTTTTACAATGAGCGTTTAGGATCATTATTCTTTTATTATCTAAATTTACATGTAAGAATTACAGTAACACGACAATAATAACTCATTGTGTTTCAATTTTTCACACCAAAAAAATGTCTATGGTGGGTCTAAATCTAATGTGGGGATATATGATTTTATATGTGGCCCGCAGAGTTGGATAGCATTTCCAAAGTGGCCTGCAAGATCATTTGGGTTGGATACAACTGGACTAGATGTTGAAAATGTTTGAACAAGATTTGAATAGGGAGAGTGTGAGCTAATAGAAGGAATTGAATATATATAAAAGAAAGAAGATTTATCTTGATACTTTTTGTACAGTTTTTTTTTTATATCAGAAACTCGATAAAACGCAAGATAACACAACAGTGAATAAAGTTTGCTTAAAAAAAGGAACGAATAACTTAATTTATTTGTTAGGACAAACACTTGATTTCATCAAAAAATGAAAAAGTTCTCCTCTGCTTACAAATAATATCCTGCAAACCTCCTCAATGTCTGACCTCCCGGAAAAATCAAAACCGTATCAACTATTAAAAAAAAAAAGGACAAAGTTTTCTTTTTCGGAACGCGAGTTCGCTTTTGGCCGGGGGAATTCTTTTCTTCCTGATTTCTTTTCGGAATCTTCGATATGAGAATTTCGTTCCAATCGATAGTTCGAAACAAAAGATTAAATATTTTAGAAATTCGTACGGTTGAAGTTACGAGATCGGTTCTAAACTATTCAGGAATTCAAAAGCTGTTCTACGTTTTTTTTTCCTTAGCTTGGCGAAGTTTAGGTTTTTGTTTTTATTTGAAATTCCTAATGTGCATTTATGTAACATTGAAAACCAATAACAGTAAAAAATAAATAAAAAACATTCTTTGAGTGTTTTTTAAATTCAATGAATTTCTCATTCAAAGAACGTGTTTTTTAATACATCTGGTATTTGATTTTCACCACACGTGCAAAAATTTGAATTTATTTATTTATAAATCTTTCATTTAACAAATATATCTTTAATTTTAATTTTTTTTTATTTCCCATCGAATGGCAATACAAAAGTGGGGGAAAATACAAAATAAATAAGAAAGTGCACACAAAAGAGTTCAACAAAGTTGAACAAAGTCATTGCCATAAGAGTTCTCCAGCTTGCCAGTATCTCGCCATCTCGTATTCGCCATGAAGTGCCAAGTAGCGATGGAGATGAGCTCCATTCATTAGTTCTGCCAAATCACAAGGAATGCAGTTTGGTTCGTCAAAAATACCAATGCGATGTACGTGCTCACTAAATCAGTTCTTTTTTATTGAGTCAAGCCACCAGTAATACATGCAGGCCGACCGGACGACGGTTAGGATAGCAGCGAGAACTCATGTCGAAAACTGTAGATCGCTTAGACCTTAGCCGTATGGAATGTTACCCAGGGTGCCCCACTAGGATGTAGGTACATTGCACTTTACCCTTTTATTTTAAATTAAAATATATTTAGTGAAACGCCAACTGGAAAACCTTAGTTAATGTAAAAAGATAATTTTATTTATGGTATTGTAAAACTAAAACATTTCTTTATGATACTGGTAATAGCAGATATGTATTGATTGCAGTTAATTCTTTGATTGTAATTTTTATAATATGACAATATACACTGAAGTGACAAAAGTCATGGGATAGCAATATGCAAATTTTCAAATGGCAGTAGCATCGCGTAGAACAGGTATAAATGCGCAGTGCTTCCGCAGAGCTTTCATTTCTGTTCAAGTTATTCATGTGAAGAAGTTTTGACGTGATGATGACCGCACGACGGGAATTAACATACTTTGAACGCGGAATGTTAGTCGGAGCTAGACGCAAGGGTCATGCCATTTCGGAAATCGTTAGGGAATTCAACATTCCCAGATCCACTGTGTCAAGAGTGTGCCGAGAGTATGAAATTTCAGGCATAACATCCCACCATGGACATCGCAGTGGTCGACCGCCTGCACTTAACGACCGACACCGGCGACGTCTGCCAAGAGTCGTAAATTCTAACAGACAAGCAACACTGCGTCAAATAACCGCAGAAATCAATGTGGGACGTACAAAGGGACTTGTCTGTTAGAACTGTGCGGAGAAATTTGGCTTTCTTGGGCTATTCCAGCAGAAGACCGACTCGAGTGCCTTTACTGACAGAAGGACATCGCTTGCAGCGACTCTCGTGGGCACGTGAGCATATCGGTTGGTCCCTAGATGAATGGAAAACCGTGGCCTGGTCCGATGAGTCACGATTTCAGTTGGTAAGAGCTGATGGTAGGGTTCGAGTGTGGCGCAGACCCCACGAAGCCATGGACCCAAACTGTCAGCAAGGCACTGTTCGAGCTGGTGGTGGCTCCGTAATGGTGTGGGCTGTTTTTTCATGGCATGGACTTGGTCCTCTGGTGCGACTGGACCGAACATTGACTGGAAATGCTTATGTTCAGCTACTTGGAGATCATTTGCAGCCATTCATGGTCTTCATGTACCCAAACAACGATGGGATTTTTATGGATGACAATGCGCCATGTCACCGGGCCGCAACTGTTCGCGATTGGTTTGAAGAACATTCTGGACAATTCCAACGAATGATCTGGCCACCTAGATCGCCCGACATGAATCCCATCGATCATTTATGGGACATCATCGAGAGGTCTGTTCGTGCCCAAAATCCTGCACCATCAACGCTTTCACAATTATGGACGTCTATCGAGACAGCATGGCTCAATATTCCTGCAGAAGACTTCCAACGACTTGTTGAGTCCATGCCACGTCGAGTTGCTGCACTTCGCCGGGCGAAAGGAGGGGCGATATTAAGAGGTATCCCATGACTTTTGTCACTTCAGTGTATACACGAATTAGGATTACTAAGCACTGACTTCCGTTATGAACATCTTTAAATCAACTCTTTTGAAAAACTTGTATGAATAAATAAAAAGGATTTCATAAATTCTTCAAATAATTTAATTGAATTTAGTTCATTTATTAATTAACAGCAAATTTGTCCGCTTACATACATTTTGACATAAGCCTAACTAGAATTAGTTTTCTCAATTTTTAAAAACCCTCAAACTCAGTTTAATCATAAAATATCTGGTGAAACATTTGCATTACTTTGAATAAAATGAATTCTTTAATCTACTAACTAGTTACTAGTTTAACTAATCTAGTTATATTAGTCTTAACCAGTCATATAAATTTTGAAATGTAAGTTACAAAAGGATCTCTCTTATTATTAAACATATTAAAATCGTTGTAGCAGTGGAATTCTTACGAATTGTCAGATTTATTACATTTTGCCAGAATTTGCATTCTTCGATCAATAACATTATGAAACCCATTCTGTAATATGTGGGCGTTAGCCTAATTTAACTTGTGGATGTTGATCTCAAGATTTTTCCAAATCACATTTTTTCCAGAAATTCAAATATTGTAGTCGTTGTGTCGTCGCTTGTTTAGTTTTGCAGTTGGAAACTGGACGTGGTCGAATAGAGTCACAAGTCCAAAAACTCATTTATTCTGAGAACCACTTAAATACGACATTAACATCACAACAAAATATAAACACTATTTAACACACATGTAGCATATTTAGCAATTAACAATAAAAGATGAAGGGAAGGATTCCACTTCTTGCTCTCGGGATGAGAGATTGTCAATCAGAACCAGTTGCGCCGTGCGTCCTCTCGGTCGAGAGGTTCGATGCCAACTGATGTTTTCTTCAGTACGACGCAAAGGGTGTTCTTACAGTGAGTAGAAGGAAACATGGTTGTGTAGATGAAGCCAAGATTTCAATATACAAGGTGATTATAATTAAAGTCCCACTTTCAAAATGCTGTTAAAAGAGAACTACTCGTCACAATGAGTGCAAATTTCAGATGAATATACTTAAAGGGATAAACGGTATGGCATAAAAAAAAAGTTCCAACAATTTTTAAAATCCAATTGGAAATGACCTTGCTGTGGTGGATGGGCTTTCCACTAACAGTGTCACAACTGTTGGATGATTTGGAAGTCATTTCTTCCGTCAATAAACTGAAACAATCAAGCACACTGAACACTACAGTTGGTTTAATGTGCAACGCATGCCAAATACGTTGTCATTTTGATTCAATATATGACTGGCAGCCAAATTCACTTTTTTATGCCGCTTACAGCGCCATCTATTAGTACACTTTGGAAGTTTTTTTGAAACCGTACCTTGTCCGGCTTCTTCAAGTATCTTCAGTTCAAATTTGAACTCATTGTGACTAGTGACGAATTCATTATAACCATGTATAGTAATTATTTTAAATATTTTCTTCTACATATTAAATGCTTACTAACTTTCCTTCTAGCCTTTATAAATTAAATTTTGTCAGACACTTTTTTTTTTGTAAACCTTTGAAGCTGGGCGGGTAATTAATAAATAAACTTATATTTTATAAGTAAAAATAAAATAATAATTTTTATATTGTTTTCTTTTTTTAAAACATCAAATTGGAAAGTTATTAAATTTCATGTCTTGTAATATTTTAAAAAGAATATTATTTGAAAGTTCAAATGAAAAAAAAAAAAAAAAAAAATAGCAACTAAACCAATTTTCGTTATTCGTAAATGTCATAACGTGAAAAAAACGAACTGATTGGTTGAACATCTGCTCGTTGTTTTGTCTGTTTAATGCCAGCTGTTCAAAATATATTTTATCCCTTTTCGCAGTTGGAATTGACAGGAAACATTGTAAATATTTCTTTTGCGTGGTCATACAGATAAAGTGTCTTTAAAATACATGACAAGACCTTACAAAATAAAGCCCAAGGACTTGTAAACGACAAATATTTGACATTTATTATTTATTACGAAAGAATATTTTTTGGGTTCACCGTTTAAATTGTTCCCGTGTTGAATTATTTTTTCTTATCAGAAGAAAATGACTCAAACTTTAAAATGAACGAATTTTTATTCAGCTACGAAATAGAAGCTATTTACTAAATTAGAAATTTTTTTTAAAAAAATGACTAAATTCATGAGTGTTGTGATATAAATATCGGAAAGGGGAGTTCATAGTTACATTTTAAATCACCATTGGTTAGTAGCATCATTTTAAACTGATGGTTACAGATGGTTTCGTTCATTTTTTTTAAATAATGTTGGGTTTATTCATGATTAAAGAGTAAAGTTTTCTTGGAAAAAATAAAATAAAATAAATCTTCATTTTGATTCTGATGATTGTCAACAATACTACAGCATTTTGGGGATACTGCAGTGTTTGGGAAGAGTTATGGGATTTTATTCGCAGGAGAGAGGAAATGCATATTCTTTGACAAGTACGTAATAACAACCAGTCACTCAAATTTGACAACAGATAAGTGGTGTTGTGGGTAGTTATATTACATGCAAGTAGTGTTTTGTACTAATGAGAACATCCTGCCTCTCAAATCTGATAGCAGATATTCAGTGTCATGGATAATGAGACCTCATGAAATTAGCGATTATCTGTGCCCCCTTCACAGGTCCAAACAATTACAGATGTTATATGGATTACACCATGAGTTGTTGTATCGGGATTTTTGATAGACCATGGGCTGAGAAATGTCTATTTCAATGAGTAATAAGGGAAGCTGTTCCCCCTTCCTCCTCCCCTCCTTGGCGGATTTTCTTAAAAAGAGGTGTTTGGAGACAAAAACAGAGAGTTCTGCGACTGAGTGTTGTTTTTCTTTTTTTTTCTCTGAGGTGACTGAATAGACTGGGGATCTCGCCTGTTTTCAAAGTAAGCTTATTGTGGTTTCGTGTATCACGCCGTATGATAATTAAGGTCTGCCGCAGATCACGTGTTTTGAGATTTCTCATAGACTCGAGAACTCTGAAAATCCCAGACCTTGGAGTCACACAAATACACTTGTGCATCTAATTTTTATCTTTATTTGTCTTTTTTTTAAATAATAATTTGTAAAAAATAGAGTTATATACAATATATATAATGTCTGTAAATAAAAATGCCATGAACCTGAAAGTGGCCCTCTTCTTGAAGCCTTTATAGGTTTAGTATAGGCAGAGACGTTACAATACCATCAATAAAATATATACTGAGGCTTGAATTGTCACTGAAAAGCTCCTAAATTTCTCTAATTATTTCTACAGAAATCGATGCAAAACAATGATTTACGAATTTTAATATAAATTTAAAAATAAGAATATTTTAAAAGTGTATAAATTGCAGTAATGACTCAGGAAAAATAAAATGGTAAAACATTTTCCCAAACATAGATTAGTAATATAATTAGCAAATATAATCCTCAAGTGACATTGAATTTGTAGCTAAACATATGCGAAAACAGCTTAGCAATTTTTGGCAATAATCCTTACTGTTGATGCGAAGGGAAAACAGTCTACTTTCTTACAGTGATTTTCTAAAGAAATGGTTCATTTTATTAGCTGTCAATAAATTTATTTGCCGTCATTTTATTAGCTGTCGAATACCTGTGTACCTATCCGCTTGCCAAATTTCCGAGCTATAGCAAGTCGACCAAACCTATTTAGAATCTTCGAATACAATGTTGAATTCCAAGCAATCAGATTAATTATGAGAAAGTAAATCTGTATTGTAATTGGAGACATAAAGTTAAGGCCGGAATTCCCATTCAAACATTACTTTCTAATTAGGAATTTCTAATGCTTGCAGATTGAAACGCGACACAGATTTCACGCCTAATGAACTCTGAACACACCAGTCCGAGTTTTCAGATTTCAGTCGCCAAATTTCCATGAACAAATTCAATTTAAACCCGCGCGTCAGATATTAAACACAAATTTTAATTGGAAAATTCTTCAGACGGCGGTTGCACTCGTGCAAAAGATTTAACTTCTCATTTAATAATTTTGGATCCCCTATCCCAGAATTCCCCGTGACGACGGGGGCGGAGAAACTTCCTCCCCGTCTTTAATTACGATTATCCTTCTTCATACGGAAAAGATTTTCGGGAAGGAATCCGCCGGGAAATGATTCCTGCCGAAGGATATCAAAGGCGAAGAATCTTGGCTCCTGAGCCTGGAAGTGAAATTTTTCGGAGAAGTACGACATGAATCCTATTCTTGACGTGATTTTATAAACAATACGGGAGGGTGATTGAAATAGCTGGCTTTATTTTCTCTTTCGTAAACCAGAGCGAACTAATGAATAGCAGTCGAGTTTCTAAATTAAAAGTTCCTAATTCGATACCAAACAGGTGGTAACGTGCGCAACTAACGTACAGGAAGGTTTGGGTTCCAAGCTTCTGCTGGTGCTTGTTACGGTTTCTGCTTTCAGGATTGAGGAGACTCGATGAAGATTGTGATATGTGTGTAAAGCGTCTGACATCAATATCTAGGTTAGGGGGCCTCAATTGCTGAGTGTCAAGTGCTCTGGCGCTCAGGTCGACAGGTTTAGGTTTCGAGTCCCGGCGGTACATTGGATGTTTATAGTGGTTCAGAATTCACTTTAAGCCGTAGGTCCGAGTTTCATATGACTGTACAACGTCACAGAGCCAAGTCAGACTTTTACCTACGTGTGTTCCATCACAACAGTTTTGTTTTTGTTTGGTTTGTCGCTCTACTGTCATCTTGTGCACACGAGGGCTTAACAGGTCGTGACCTACAGTTTAAAGAGGATTCCGAAGCACTTACAAACAATCATGCCATAGCCAGAATTCGAATCCGGACCCTGCGTTATCAAAGGCCTAACGCTAACCAATTGGCCATCAGGCAGCTCTATCACAAAAGAAGCTTCCCCCTTTCCCTTCAATTATGAGTCCATACGGGTTCGTTGGCTTCGTCTAGATGTCTACCAACTGGGATAAGAAACAACAATAACAAACACCACTGTGTTTGATTCCTTCTGAACTTGGCCGCTTGCCAAATGCCCGATCTATAGATGGTCGACCAAACTTATTCAGAATCATCGAATTTAATGTTGCATTCCAGACAATCAGATTAATTATGAGAAAATAAATCTGTATTATAATTGGAGACACAAAGTTAAGACCGGAATTTCACATTCAAACATTGCTTTCTCATTAGCAATTTCTAATGCTACAGATTAAAACACGAAACAGATTTCACGCCTAATGAACTCTAAACACCGCGGTCCGGGTTTCCAGATTTTAGTCACCAGGTCTCCAAGAACAAACTTCATTTAAACACAGCGCGGGTAGACATTAAACACGCATCTTAATTGGAAGATTAGTCAGACGGCGGCTGCACTCGTGCAGAAGATTTAGCTTCTCATTTGATAATTTTCCCGCTCTTTAGATCCCCTATCCCAGAATTCCCCGCGACGACGGAGAAACTTCCTCCCCGTCTTTAATTAGGATTATCCTTCTTCGCCCGGAAAAGAATTTCGGGAAGGAATCCGCCGGGAAACGATTCCTGCCAACGAATTTTAGTGCCAATTGAATTCAACTCTTCAGATATGAAGCAATTGATATTGCGGGTTAATTTTTCAAATCCTCAATGCCAGGTAGCATTCAGAGTCGTTATTGAACGCGTCGCTCCTATTGAACTTAACTCCTCGGATACTACATCACATCACATCACTATATCTAGAGCTGAGTTGCCCTATATAGTTTGGGAATGATGTGTGTGAGAAGAAGTCTGATTGGGCTCTGTGACACTCTTCGGTCGTATGATACCCGGACCTATAGACCGGTTCTACAGTTTGAAGTGGATTCCGAACCCCAACAAACATCCATGGCACCACCTGGACTGGAACCCGAAACCTGTGGCACAGAGCACTAGAGCGATAGAGATTCGGCCATTAGGCCCACAACTACTCGGACAGGAAACAATTGATATTAGTGGTTAATTTAATAGTGTTTCATAACCTCGATGCTAAGTGGCATTCAGAGTATAGTTAATTTTAGCGCCCGAGGGATTCAACTCATCGGACAGGAGGCATATGATATTAACGGTTAATTTACTAGTGTTTCGCAGCCTCGATGCTAGGTGGCCTTCAGGATAGCGTTGATTTACGACAGGCTAAACTCAACTCTCCGAAAGAAATTGCAGATATTAATTGTTAATTTTAATGTCTATTATATTCAAAGCTCCCTTTCCTGACTGCATTATTTAATTATTGCACATAATTATAACATAAGCCAAATTAAAAACATTTTTTCAATTCCATTTATATTTAACATTTCGATCGCTTGATGATTATTATTATTAAGAAAAGATGCAAAAGCAAAATCCACTTATTTAAAGCAATTAATTTAGCCCTTTATACTGAATTATAAATTTTAATTTTATACACATAAAAGAAATTCAGTGCAACCGTTGTATACAGAAAATATAACACAAAAATATGTCATGGTTTCTCGATATGGGTTATCTCGATATGCGTATGGTTTCTCGATATACATGTTCTGTATTACAATTCAAATTAATTAATTCAACAATTCAAATTGTACGGTATATGTACAAAATTTTTCCACACATTGCAAAATTAAGAGACGTTAAAATTAACAGCTAATTTATATTAGCATCTAATGGTTAATACCGATAAGGAAAAACAACACTTTTTCCGATCACTAGTGAGAGTAATCAAGGGTTTTCCCTCATACGGCACATAAATGTGAGCCATTTACCTCTAAATGTCTTCCCATAAAGTTCTCTTTTTGCAAAGCATCAGTGGGCTGTATGTGGTATACCCAAATGGAGCCCATTCGCCAGTGTACTGCATAAAAAGTAATAAAAATTCGTAATAATTTGGTATTAAGTTTTCAATTTCAATTGAACAAATAAACATTATCTGTTTTTTTTTATTGTTTTTTTATCTAATGAAAATAAAAAACTTTTCTTTTATTTCGTTCCAAAGTGTGGTTAGATAAAAAAATTGTAAAAAAAAAAAAAAATCTTTTTATTGTTTGTGAAACATAAAAAAGCCATTGTTTAAAGGAAAAAAATTAATGTTAATTGAAGACAACACTTTTTTTGTAAAGAAATGCTTTTTTTTTTAACTATTTAAATTAACTAGCAAAATTCTTTCGTCAAAATTAAGTCGTGCTTGTGTTAATGGAGTTTTAATCTTTTGTTTATTTTTTAGTGTTTAGAGAATGCTGGAAACGTAGGCTTAAAATATATATTTTTTTTTTTAACACAAGATTATTCTGATTTTGGAATATTTGAGAAGAATAAGCTTTAAATATTTGTTCGTTTCGTATGCAAACGGAATTACAGTTGTATGATGCCGAACTACTGCTAATTAGTGAATTGTTTTAATAAATAATGAGTTCCTAAGAAAATGACACTCTTAAAATCTCCTCTGTAATTAGCTCAAATATGTAAGTTATAATGAAAGGTAGTTATTTAATTTGGCATTTTAAATCCCCAGTTAATTAACGTCAAGTTTCCATTTCACAACTTCTTTTATTTCAAACACCGAGATTCGATACCTGTTCTATGCTGCTGTAGTTGAATCAAGTTAATTTATTTTTCGTAAATTGTAAGGCTAATTTATTATAACATTCAAAATCTTTTAGTTGATTGGTTTGTCGTTCTATTTCCATCTTGTGCACACGAGGGCTAAACCGGCCAGGACCTACAGTTTAAAGTGGATTCCAAACCACTCACAAAGATCCATGCCGCCGTCAGGATTCGAACGTGGAGCACCAAAAGCCAGAGCGTTAACCATTTGCTATTAAGTCGCACTCTTTTAGTTGCAAAATCACTTCTTATTATGGTAAGATATGCTTCCCCCTAATATTTTATGATGCTAATGTTATAGAACCCAATTCATATATTGCGAGCATAGCAAAAAAGGGTTCCGCAAATCTTACTTCCTGTGTTATGTTACATAAGTTATAGTTAAAATCCTAATAAAATAGAGAGCGCCACCTTATTCCAAAGGAACAGAAATTGAAGCTAACGTCTCCTTGTTTATGAAAGCAGTGACTGGAGCAGGCACATCCAGCAAATTCGAACCAGAAACATCCCCCCACGTTAGGGGGTTAGGATTTAATGAGTCAGGAAGCAGGTGAGCCTTAAAGTCTCCCAGATTCGTTTCCAAATGTCAACGTGCGCATCTAAGGTGCATGTAAGGTTGAGTCTCGATTCCGCTGGTTGTAGTAACTTCTTTAAGAGGAGACTTGATGGCATTTGCGGCAATGCGCCCGCATCGGTAGTCAGGCTGTCTAGTGGCAGTTTTCCAGGTTTTTAATCACTCGACACTCAAATGTGGAGCATTTACCCCTAAAAGTTCTCCCGGAAGTTACAATCCGTCTCCAGTCGGTGGGTTGTTTGTATATAAGAGGCTCACCGACATTTTCTGTTCTAACTGGTGGAGGGGGCTGTATAGCTCTTGATAAGAGGTGTGGAGGCAAAAAAACGTTAAAGATTTACGTAAGAAGAAAGCAAAATCTCAAAGATTTATTTATTTTGTCGTTCTACGGTTAGTTTGTGCACACTTTGAGCTAATTAGATAGGGGCCTAAGTTTAAAGTGGATTCCGAACCATTCACAAACATCCATGCTGCCGTCACGATTCGAACCTGAAGCCTGTGGTACCAAAGGTCAGAGCGCTAGCCGATTGGCCATCAGGCCGCAAATCTCAAAAATACAATGAATGTCGTAAAGTAAAACAATGTAATAAACTAAAATATTGAATCCCAGTAACTTGAACAAAAAAACAACTAATACTTATTGAACTAAAATATCCCAGGTATCCCATGCTTCAAGTTTGAATCCTGGCGATGACCTGGATGTTTGTGAGTGTTTCGGAATCCCCTTTAAGCTGTAGGTCCTGGTCTGTTATTATGCTCTCGTGTGCACAAAATAACCGTAGTGCGACAAACCACACCAAGCCTTCCAGACCTAGACACGGTACTTTCAATTCGACTTCCCTTTCTGGGGTTTTGAACCGAGCTCCTCCATTTCCCAGTGTTGTTAGTGCAGCCCATATATAAAGATATAAAATTTTAAATTGCAAGTAATCAATACCTAAGCAAAATGGCAACACGATCATAGCACTTGTTTACAAAGAGATTGCCACGCTAATCCATTTGTAAGCAAGTGCTTTCTTTTTACAATTGTAGTCGTCAGAATTCTGATTACAAGTTGTAAGAAGTAGTAAAATAAATAATTTTATAGGAATGCATGAATGCGATTTCTTTTTATAAATAAAAATGAATCTTCGTCTGAAATCATAAATACAGTTAACTTAAAGAACTAATGAGAAATTCTATATCTTGCATTCAAGTATTACTAAATAAATGAGTGTTTTAAACATTTTCGATTAAAAATATTTAGATCAAATAATGAAATTCTTCTCTATTAATAATGAACTCCAATATTTGCCCCTAGAGGGCGCTGCTCGCTTTCAGGCACGCTGCCACGTGCACTCGCGTTGATTGAAAGAGTAGAGCTATTAGCAGTATTGATTACGATTATCCGAAGTGAATGATGATCATTTCCAAAGATTTTCTCCCCAAAATGCTTGGGAATTCTTGAAAGGTTAAGTAAGATTTTATGGATTTTGCATCAGTTTTGATAAATGATAACAAACTTTGAAGTTTGTTTACCCAAACAAGTTAAATTTGCAAGCTCAGAAATTGTAGGAATGGAAATATTTGCTTGTACGTGTATTACTACTTTTCATAAAATTTTGAAGCAACTTTTAAGAATATGAAAGTATATTATGTAAAATTATTTAATTTAAAATTTAATTATTAGTTGTTCAAACTTGTGTAATAAAATACGCAAAATTATCCAATATTTAGGAGAAATATGTTTAGTTAAAATCAAAAAGGAGTTACAAATAAATTTGCTATTTAAAAAAAATAATTTTAAACGTTCTTATTTTCTACTAGTTATTAAGAATATTTTAAAAACTGTAAAGGGTAGCTAAACTTTTACTGTAACTTTAAAAGTGTAATTCCCCTTACTTTTCGTTGGAGTGGACACTTCCTCAACCCATGATCTATCACTAATCACAATGTAAGCAACTTATGACTTGTCCATATCAAATCTGTAATTGTTTCGATCTGTGAAGGTCGAACAGACAATCTGTAATTTATGATGTTGGTAAAAAAAGTAAAAAAAATAGAATTTTGAAGAATAATTGTGTTTTTCTCTTTTAGCGTAGTATATTTCCAATGAGCAGATATACAACATTTCCTTTCCCAGGGAAAAGGAATGTATATTCTTTGATAGATGCATATTAACAACCTATCACTCAAATCTGACAGCAAATAAGCAGTGTTGAGAATATTTAAACTACGTGCAATTAGTGTCTTGTTCTAATGAGAACAACCTGTCACTCAAATTTGATAGCAGATAATCAGTGTCATAGATACATCATAAATTACAGATGGGATTACAGATCATTCTATTTGCCCGTCACACATCGAAACAATTACAGATGGGATATGGACGACGCCGTGATGCATTATTATTAGTGACAGACCATGGTCTGAGGAAGTGTCCACTCCATTAAGAAGTGAGGGAAGCTGACCATTCCCTCCTTTTGACAGATTTTTTAAAGGAGATTTTTGGAGAAGGAGGAAGAGTGTTCTGCGATAAGTCGACAAGTCTTTTCCTCTAAAGTGACTGAAAAGCTGGAGATTCCGCCTGTTTAATAAGTGAGTCCCTTGTAGTTTCGTGTATCACGCCGTGTTATAATTAAGGTCAGCCGCAGACCACGTGTATTGAATTCGTCGTACACTCGCGAACTGCGAAAATCTCCGACTTTGGAGTGAACTGCACTTGTGAATCAAATTGATATCTTTAATTTTCATTTCTCTATAAATAGTATAATAGCTCCATAAACCTGAAAGTGGCCCTCTTCTTGAAGCCAGTATAGGTCTAGTTTAGGCCGAGACGTTACAGAAGCCTCTAAAATGTAAAAATGTTTTTTCAATCACAGACTTTCTAAAAATTCTTGAATAATTGTAACGTTAAAATTAATATGAGAAAAGATGAATTTTCGTTGACTGTACTTACCGTTAACACTATTATAAATTAACGATTAAACTTAACGTCTCTTAAATTTGTAAGTTACATATTAGGTTATGCTATTAAATAATATTCAACTGATCACGTTAATATGAACTAGAACATGTTTTTTTGATGATCTACCTTAAGAAATAGTTACGTTAAACTTCCATGTCATATTTATTTTATATTTATCTGTCGTATTTCATTTTGTTTCACGTTTAGAAAAATTTAAATTTTTAATTCTGTATACATGGCTAAAATAATTAATACATGATATGCATAAAATATAAAAGTATAATATGCTGATAGGCCCCATCAAAGGCAAGTCTGCAAAACTTCAAAAGAATTTTTTTTTCTCGTGATTTTCTCTTAATATTATTTTTTTGTTCAAATGTACCTGACAAACACTTAGACAACTGCCTTTGATGCCTTAAGGCAAGCCGCGCACAGTCGTTACTCACTTAGAACTACCCAGGAGGTGCTTGTAGCTTGAAGATAAGCCACGGATGCGGAGTAGCAATGCCCCCGCAACGCTCTACGATCCTATTAAGAACGGGACCTATGGTTTAAAGTGGATTCCGAACATCTGCAAACATCCATGGCACCGCCGGGACTCGAACCCGAAACCTGGGGTACCGAGCACCAGAGCACTAGCCACTCGGCCATTCAGGCCCCTTTTCTATTAATATTAGAATACAAACTTTAAAAAATAATTTATTTGTTCTAATTAGAACAATTAAATTATTTTTTCACGCAGGATATTTTATATTTATAAAACTTTAAAAAGTTTAATAAAGATAGATATTTTTATCGCAAAAGTAAATAATTTTCCTGACCTAATGTGTGATCTGTGTCCCAGTTTTATTTTTTTTTCTACAAAATTTATAAGAGATTCATTACATTGTAAAGAAAAAATTTTTTTTCGATCAAAATATAAAATTTGAATTAACATTACCAATACATTGATAGTCATGGACAGTTAATAGTAAAAAATACATTCATTTAATTCCATTAAACAGCTTTAGAAAAATGTATTGTTTTTAAGAGACGAAACAATACAACAATAGAAAACATCAGTCAGTTAACCTTTTTTTGTTATCAATACTAATAAGTTTTTTATTGAAAATTTATGGCACAAATTATTTTTAATTACTGATAGCTTAGAACTACTTTTATAAATACTTTTTTGCAGTTTCATTTAATTATAATTGTTGACTGAATAGCTGTAAAGAGATTTATTTAATTCATGCTCTTCATAAATTTTATAAAATTAATTATTTACCTCAGGTCATTTTTTTAAATAGATATTACATTATTTATAAGGAAAATAATCATTTTAATTTTTAATACTATTGATTTTCCAACTCTATGATACTTACTTAAAATATTATAGATTTCATAATATATTTCCAATAATCTGTCATTCCTTATTATTAAATGTGTGTGCAGATTATAAAATGCAAAAATATCTTTCCTTTAAATTTGACACAATTTTTTTTTAAAATGCATATAAATTCGAAAAAAAAGTCATTAAGTTTTTTTATTCAAGAAGCTGACATTTTAATCCCTCATTTAGCGTTTAAGAAAAAAAAACACCCAAATTTATTTATTCAAAATGAACTAAATGTCTTTTTTTAATTTATTTCCGTTTAAATCACACAAAAAAAATTTTTTAATGGTTAACCACACAAGCTTTAATTATTTATTTTTAAAGCGTGTTAGTGTATTAATTTTTTTTTTTTTTTTAAGAACCATTTTTAAAATTTCGAAAAAAAAATTATTTTTTTAAAAGTACATTTTTGAACACTTAAAAATAGAAAATCCTAAATAGAAGAAATAAACTTAAATATATGATAATTGTATTTAAATTCTAAAATATTTATTCCATTAAAGGTAATTTCAAAACCCATAAGAACAAACAACATTTTTTTATAACATTTTAAAAATGCCTTTTATGTGTTTCTATTAAAAGTATTTATAAGATGATTAGTTGAAATAAAAAAAAAATTCGATTTTTCATAATTTTAGAATAATTTAAAAATTGCATTTTCTTTGATCTTTTGAAACACAAATACAACAATAAATGATGAGATAAATAAAATCAAAGATAAATAAAGGTCAATAAGTTAATTTTGGCATTGAAAAAATATTGATTTGGCAATCTTTTGATGTGACAAAAGCAACATTTATATTCTAGCTCTAGATCATGCTTTGACGTAAAGCTAGAGTTTTATGTAAATAATTTAAGGCATGAATTTAGAAATGGCAAAATATAAAAAAAATTATTAAACTCAAAGCCAGCATTATTAAAGTTGTATAGTAGTCAATTATTTAAAAAAAATATAGTAATTAAAAAGTTGCTTAAGTATTTTTGAATAACATTTTTTATGTACCCATAATTAATAATTAGTAATTGTAACTAGAGATTCGTTTAAATCAGAATTAGTATGTTATTCAAAGAGAAAAAGAATTTTGAAAACTGTTTTTAAGTCTTTTATCTTTTTAGTTTCATAGAATTTTTTTCTTTTGAAAGAATTTTATTGTAGAATTTTCTTTAAAAAAAAAGAAATAATACTTTTATATTTCTAAAATAGTTGCTTTAAAATAATTTTTCAGATAAATAGAATCTTTACCACTAGTAAAAATGCTTTTCCAAATTAATTTTGTAAAAAATATACTTCTATTCAAATTTTAAATAAAAACTATTATTATTATTTTGATGTTTAAAATAACCAATTAGGAATTTTTGTAAAGAAATTTTTATATTTCTTATATAACTTGATTTGAAATTTTATTTGCACTTAAATATAAATCAAAGTTTTTATTAATAAAATTCTAGGGCCTATTTCTATAAAATTAAATTTAGATAAATAATCACACAATGCAATTGAAAAAATTTTAACTTACTCTTAAATATTTACGCATCTCTTTTTCTGCTTTGAAATTAATATTCTTTATTAAATAATGTTCATAGAATAATCATTCATTATAAAATAGTGAATTCCACAAAAATGTGTTTAAAATATCAATAATATTTAATTAGTAATTGCAATAATTATATTTAATTAATAATTTATGTAATAAAAAATTCTTAACTTTTTTTTCTTTACGAGATTATATTCAACTATTAAATATCATATTTCCAACTTATTTTAATCTAAAAACTAATAATATAATCCTTATATACATAAAAATCAAAAAATTGTTCTCAATATTTTAATGAATATTGATAAAAAAATTTATAATAAAATGTGGCCAAATCGCAAAATAAGAGCCGTTGGAGTTTTTGCAATTTTTTTGGTTGCCCCAACTGAGCGGTAAGTCTTCAAATATGGTAACCCGAGTTTCTTGTAATCTTTTTAAATTCATTTAAACTTGGCGGAATAAGTTTTGACACTAAATCCAATTGGCTTCTATTCTGCTATTTTACTAAAATGTTATTTATAACCACTATAAATACAAGCAAATTGTTATTATACTTCTTTAGTAATAATGTAGTGAGTTCCACAGAAATGTTTTAAATATATAAAAATATTATATAATAATAATATTAACTTAGCAATTATAATAATTATATTTAATAAGAAATTTATGTATAAAATATTCTTAGTTTTAATTATTCTTTATGAAGTTATATTCAACTATTAAATATTTCTATACGATTCTACTATCTATTTATTAAGTATTGTATGCAAATCTACTTTCTCAGAAATCATATTATTCTATAGGATCTTATAATTCTAACTTGTATGTAAAGTTCATATTAAGAGGATTATTTTAAGAAAAACGAACTAAACTCATACTATAACCTTCAAATTACTATTAATTGCATGAATTCTAATTTTATTATATATTTTTTTATTTATTTTTCACAACTCGGCCCTTATTTGAAATTAATATATTAATTTATATTCAGAGATAAACTAACTTAAAAATTATTGAAATTCTAAATTCATTTTCTCAAGTACAATTAATTAGTCTCTGTTATATATAATAATAAAAATGTTTATTTTAAATATATTCCCCATTTTATCAATGAAGATTTATTGCATTTCGAAAAAATTTTCCAGTCACTTTTAAAATTTAACATAAATAATTGTATAGATATGTTTTGAGGATCATAATCTTTATAAAGAATTGTTTTGCAATTAAATTGAATTTACCCAAAATTACTTTTTTATTTATTTAAGTTAAGTTTGATATTAAATTTCTGAATTACTTTTCTGATCAAAGGTGACAGAGTTAACAGAAGAATTCAAATATGGTATAACATTCCATTTTCAGAAGTAAGACATCATAATTTTTTTTTCGAATTATGAAACGTAACTTACGATATTTGCTTTAACACAATAGAATTTCTGACTGTTGAATAAATCAATCTAAATACAAAATATTTTATCGATTGAGATAGTTTATTCAGAACATAATTTCGTTTATTCAGAAGTATTTGATGAAGTATCGAATTCTGTAATAAGAGCAAACATTGATCTTTGCAAATTCGTTCTACAAGAACTTATTTTGAAGAAATCGTTTTAAAAATTTCACAATAGATGTATACACAATGTATTTAACACATATGTATCGTGAAAAGCATTATACAATAGATTACTTAGAAAATCAAGTATATATATTTCTAATACTGCATAGAATATAACTAAACGCATTATACATTGTGATTATAATTAAACTCCCACTTTGAAAATGCTGCCAAAAAAGAAACACTCGACACAAGGAAGTTCAAATGTAACCTAATTGTACTTGAAGAAGGTGGAAACTTTATGGCGTCAAAAAAAAAAAGTTCCACATTTTTTCCATCCAATTTGGTATGACCTTGCAGTGGTGGATGGGCTTTCTACTAACAGTGTCACAACTGTGGAATCATTTAAAAATAATTTTTCGTCAAAAACCCGAAACAATCAAGCATATTTAACACTACAGTCAGTTTAAGGTGCGACTCATGCCAAATAAGTCGTCATTTCGATTGAAAATATCACTGGCAGCCGAATTCACTTTCTTTATGCCGCTTATAGCGCCATCTATTAATACAGTTTACAACTCTTTTTTGATGTCGTTCTGTTTTCCCCTTTTTCAAATTCAAATGTCACATAGAGTTCAATTCACTCTGTGATGAGTGTTTCTTTTTTCACATAATTTTGAAAATGGGACTTTAATTATAATCATTCATTATATTGTGAAACACATTATAAAGTAGTGCACCTAGAAAATCAAATATATTGTTTTAAATACTTCATTGCATATTACATTATATAATACATATATATATATATATATATATATAGCTACATTTAATTAAAAGTCTCTTGGTTGCTTTCTAAAAAGAAGGTGAAAATCCTATAAAGAAATAAAAATAGTAATAACAATTCTATTAAAATAATTTAAAAAGTCGAATCAATTTAATTAATTTCATAAAAATATTTAAGCACATTTCTGCTGATGAATGCATTTAAAATGAGAAGATTCGTTAAGTTTAGAGTAATATAAAAAAAAAATTTTACTGTCGAGATTGAATCTAATTTAATGAATTTGAATTTTACGAATTATATTTCAGTTTACGTTCTAATTTATTGATGAAAATCATAGAGTAGTAATATAATAGAGTGCGTCCCCTATTCTAAAGGAACAAAAAGTTGGAGTAAACATGTCTTGTTCTTTTCGTACTACAGTTGGCGCTGTATCGCTCATTGGCTTCTTTTCCAGCTGCATTAAAACATAACGTTGTGAAGCAATTCTGAAAATTCAGATAAATTCTTTCAAGTCACATATTTATTTAACTACGTGCTTACTAAAGATAAATAGAGACAAGAAGTGTTATTTTGTTTGTAACTCTGATCGTTTTGTATTAAACATAGTAAAACTTTACAAAACCAATTATAAGTGAATTTTTTAATAATTTTGGAGGAGAATATTACATAATAAAATTTATTAATAGAATATAAATGAAAAATATTTAGAAAATTAAATTTACATTTATCGACAGCTAAAAAAATAAATCATTCCTTTTGAAAATTGTTGTATAATAGTAGACCCTTTTTTTTCCTTTCTCACCAACAGCAAAGAGTAGAAATAGCCAATTGTTGCCAAAAATCGCCAAGCTATCATAGCATATATTAAACAACAAAATAAAAGTCACCTGAGATATATGACGACTAAAGATTATGTTTTTTTCCAAACTGGCAACTCCTGGCTCTATTATATTACTACTCTATGGTAAGAATACAATTTATTTAAAAAATAGTCCTAGTTTTTTTTCCCTGATAGGTCTTATTATTTTCTAAAAGTACTGTGGGTTTGGTAATTTTTGGAGATTTTTTTACTTGTAATTCTTGGTTGGCTTTATTATCCTTCGCTTCTATCAGTGATTTAATGCCAAACTGATATATTTCCTCTATGGAAGAGAGAAAAAAATGGTTCTGTTTATTGGAATCTTGTGTTCTACTTACAATAGTAATCAATAAAAATTTATATATTTTGTATTTTTTAATTTGTAATTTATGCTGGTAATTATGATTTATTTTAAACATAAAAAATATTTTAAAATTAATAATAAATGCATATAATTTAAATAAATATAATACTAAGATAATTCTGATTAATAATTTAAAGTTTCATTTAGATAAATTAGTAAAGAAATAGTAAAAGAATATCGGTTTAAATCTTAATAAAAATTAAGCATTATTTGCTTAAGAACTCTTTTCAGATTTTGAATAGCCTTCTTACTTATCTAATAAAAAATATGCCAGGGGTTTTATTTGCTTCATGCAATATGCACATATGTGCAATTTTTGAGATCTGATCTTAAGCCGACTACTTTCTATTCATACAAAACTAAATGAACCACTGTCATTCCGTTATGTGGGCTTTTATTTCCAATTTTCATAACACATCAGGGACTCCGTGCTTATCGGAACACTGCAGCTCGATTGCAGCCATCTGCTTTTATGGAATTTCATCAGATTTTATGGCGTTTGGAGAGGGATATCATTTTAATATTGCTCTGCATTAAGGGCTTTCCGGATTTTATTGTACAAAAAAAAATGGCCCCTTTCAGCAAATGTCCCCTCCATGATGCTCTCGTTTATTTTCTGTTTTCATCTGCGGTTGCAGTTATTACGAGGGTGTTGGGTTACATCGTCTCCAGATTTTGTGAAAGAACAAGTTGCTAATACAGCACGTAGCGTAGAATTTAAAAGTTTGGTACGAATATTTTTAGCTGGAATAAATACCAAAGACCCATAAAAGTGTGGTTTTTTATTAAGTTTAAATAAACATTTTATATTCGGACATATAATGATGAAGTCTTGAATCATTAAAATGTTGCATTTGATATACAAACTTGAAAAAAAATAGAAAGAAAAGAAAATAGAAGAATGCAAAATAGACAGAATTTCGTTTTTTATGATCTTTAATTACAGTGCTGCATTGGCGAATTTCTCCTGCTTTTGAATGATCTCGTTTTATGAAAATTGAAGAGTCGAAGAAATAAGAATCGTAAAAAAAGTTTTAAGTATCGTTGTTGCAGTTTGAATTAAAATAGTCCAAAAGCATGTGATATAAAGTAAATAAAGTTATATGTTAGATCATTTAAAAGCATGACATTAAAATAAATGTTCCAATTTCCCTTTTTATGTCATTGAAATTAAACTGAATTAATACTACGAAAAGAATTTTTTTCTACGTTGATTTTATGCTAAGCTTTTGAAATGCAATGTAGGTTTGGTTTGCAGCTCTATGGTTATTTTATGCTCATTTTGGGCTAATTAGACCAGACCTACAATTTATAGCGGATTCCAAGCTGATATACGCTCATTATGTATCATATATTCACTAATGATATTCGATATACGCTATAAAGATTCCACCAAGGTAATACGAAATTGGATGGGAAAAATCGGTAGAATGCCTACCGTTTCCCCCTTCTTCAAGTATCGTCAGTTCCAATCTGAACTCATTGTGATGAGTGTTTCCTTTTTTTACAGCATTTTGAAAGTGGGACTAATCACCCTGTATAATGATTATTTTAAATGTTTTCTTCTGGCATATTAAAAGTTTATTAAATTTACTTCTAGCCTTTATAAAATAAATTTTTTCAGACAATTTGTATAGGTAAGTAATAAATAAACTTAATTTTTATAAGTGAAAATAAAATATTAATTTTTATCTCGTTTTCTTCTTTCAAAACATCAAATTTAAAAGTTAGGAAATTTCATGTTTTGTAATATACTAAAAAGAATATTATTTGAAATTACAAATGAAAAAAAAAATAACAACTGAACCAATTTTCCTCGTTCGTAAATGTCATAACTTGAGAAAAACAACTGATTGCTTGAAAATCTGCTCGTTATCAGAATTGGTTTCTTTCATTTTTCGAAATAATGCTGGGTATATATTCATGATTAAGGAGGTAAGTTTTCTTGGGAAAAGGTAACTAAAAATCTGTATTTTGATTTAGATGCAGCAATACCATTAATAAAATACCGAGTTATTATAATTAAAATCCCACTCTCAAAATACTGTAAAAAAAAAAAACACTCGTCACAATGAGTTCAAATTTGAGCTGAAGAAACTTGAAAAAGGGGAGAACGGTACGGCCCCAAAAAAGTTCCAAACTGTATTAATAGATGGCGCTGAAAGCGGCATAAAGAATGTGAATTCGGCTGCCACTGATATTTTGAATCGAAATGAAAACGCATTTGACATGTGTTGCACGTTAAACCAACTATAGTGTTCAATGTGCAGAATTGTTTCGGTTTTTTGACGGAAAAAAATGACTTCCTAGTCATTCAACAGTCGTGACACTGTGAGTGAAAAGCCCAAACACAGCGACAAGGTCATACCCAATTGGATGGGAAAAATTGGTGGAACTTTTTTTTGATGCCGTACCGTTCCCCTCCTCCTCTTCAAGTATCTTCAGTTCAAATTTGAACACATCGTGATGATGAGTGGTTCCATTTTTTAACAGCATTTCTAAAGTGGCACTTTAATTACGATCACCCTGTGTAATAATTATTTTAAATATTTTCTTCTGGCATATAATAGGTTTATTAACTTTACTTCTAGCTTTTATAAATTAAATTTTGTCAGAAAGCCTTTGAAGCTGGATAGGTAAGTAATAAATAAACTTAATTTTTATTAATAAACATAAAATATTAATTTTTATATTGTTTTCTTCCTTTAAAACATCAAATTTAAAAGTTAAGATATTCCATGTCTTGTAATATATTAAAAAGAATATTATTTGAAAGTTCAACTAAAAAAAAACTAGCAACTAAGCCAATTTTCCTCGTTCGTAAATGTCATAACTTGAGAAGAAAGAACTGATTGGTTGAACATCAGCTCGTTGTTTTGTCTTTAATGCCAGCTGTTCCAAATATATTTCATCCCTTTTCGCAGGTGGAATTGACCGGAAAACATTGTAAATATTTCTTTTTGCGTGGTCATACAGATAAAGTGTCTTTAAAATACATGAGAAGACCTTACAAAATAAAGCCCAAGGAGTTGTAAACGACAAATATTTGACATTTATTATTTATTACGAAAGAATATTTTTTGGGTTCACCGTTTAAATTGTTCCCGTGTTGCGTTATTTTTTTATCAGAAGAAAATGATTGAAACTTTAAAATGATCGCATTTTTATTCAGCTACGAAAGTGAAGATATTTAATAAATTGGAAAAAATTAATTTAAAAAAAAAATAACTAAATTCAGTAAGATTATAATATAAATATCTAATAGGGGAATGAATAGATACATTTTAAATCAGCATTGGTTAGTAGCATCATTTTAAACTTGTGTTATCACAATTAGTTCCTTTCATTCTTCCAAATAATGCTGGGTATATATTCATGATTAAGGAGTTACATTTTCTTGGAAAAAGATAATTAAAAATATGCATTTTTACTTAGAGGCTTATCAACAATACCATCAATAAAATGCAGAATTATTATATTTAAATCCCACTTTTAAAATACTGTAAAAAAAACCACTCGTCACAATGAGTTCAAATTTGAGCTGAAGAAACTTGAAGAATGGAGAAACGGTACGGCATCAAAAACGTTCCAATGTGTATTAATAGATGGCGCTGAAAGTGGAATAAAGAAAGTGAATTCGGCTGCCACTGATATTTTGAATCAAAATAACAACGCATTTGGCATGAGTTGCCCGTTAAACCAACTGCAGTGTTCAATGTACATAATTGTTTCGGTTTTTTGACGGAAAAATGACTTCCAAATCATCCAACATTCGCAATATTATGAGTGGAAAGACCAAACCAAATTGGATGTGAAAAGTCGGTGGAACTTTTTACCGTTTCCCCCGTCTTCAAGTATCTTCAGTTCAAATCTGAACTCATTGTGATGAGTGGTTCTTTTTTTACAGCGTTTTGAAAGTGGCACTTTAATTATAATCACCCTGTATAATAATTATTTTAAATATTTTCTTCAGACATATTAAATGTTTATTAACTTTACTTCTAGCCTTTATAAATTAAATTTTGTCAGACATTTTTTTTTTTTTTTTTTTTTGTAAATCTTTGACTCTGGATAGGTAAGTAATAAATAAACTTAATTTTCATAAATAAAATTTAAATATTAATTTTTATATCGTTTTTTTCTTTTAAAACATCAAATTTAAAATTTAAGAAATTTCATGTCTTGTAATATATTAAAAAGATTATTATGTGAAAGTTATTCGTTGTTCTTAAATGTCATAACGTGAGGGAAAAATCTGATTGGTTGAACATCTGCTCGTTGATTCTCTTTTTAATGCCAGTTGTTCAAAATATATTTCATCCCTTTTCGAGTTGGAATTGGCAGGGAACATTGTAAATATTTGTTTTGGCGTGGTCATACAGATAAAGTGTCTTTAAAATACATGACAAGACCTTACAAAATAAAGCCCAAGGATTTGTAAACAACAAATATTTGACATTTATTATTTATTATGAAAGTATATTTTTGTATTCACCGTTTAAATTTTTCCCCATGTTGAATTATTTTTTTTATCAGAAGAAAATGATTGAAACTTTAAGATGATCGCATTTTTATTCAGCTACAAAATTGTAGCTATTTACTAAATTGAAAGATTTTACAAAAAAGGACTAAATTCATGAGTATTGTGATAAAAATAGTTACATTTTAAATCGCAATTGGATAGTATTATCAGTTTAATTTTGCGTTATCACAAATAGTTTCTTTCATTTTTTCTATCGCCACAGCGTTAACCAACGAATACAAGAACAGGGCCACTTTCAAGTTCATGCGGAACACTTTAATTTTTTTATTTCTAAGCATTTATGTATATATATTATACAGATCTCTATTTATTACAAATTATTATTTACAAAAAAAAGATGATAAATAAAGAATTAAATTTTATATGAAAGTGCAGTTCACTCCAAGAATGGAGATTTTCAGTGTATTCGAGTCTATGCAAATCTCTATGCTATCTCGAATCTCAAAACACGTCATCTGCAGCAGACCTTAATTATCACACGGCATGATACATAAAACCACAAGGGGCTCACTTTTAAAACATGCGGTATCTCCGGTCTGTGCATTCACTTCAGAGAAAAAGAGGAAAACAACACTTCTGGTTTACTCGTCGCAGAACTTTCTCGCTTCTTCACCAAAAACCTCTTTTTTAAGACAATCCGTCACGAGGGAGGAGATTAGCTTCCTTCACTTGTCATTGGAGTAGACAATTCTCAGCTCGTAGTCTATCACCCATCACGATGGAACAACTCATGGTATAGTTCATATTCAATCTGTAGTTGTTTCGATCTGTGAAAGTAGCACACACAGTCGCTGATTTCCTGAGGCTTCATTATACATGATACCGAATAGAGTGCCAGAGAGTTAGATAATCGACTATCAGGCACTTTATTGTGTAATATTCAAATACACAAATAAATTTACACAATGGACATAGATACTAGATTTAAAATTTAACTTAAACACTTCTGAAATTTCCTGTCTTCCCTATTACACCACTGAGTTCGAATCCCTCCGAACTTGGCCGCTTGCCAAATTTCCGAGCTATAGCTAGTCGACCAAGCCTGTTTAGAATCTTAGAATACAATGTTGCATTCCAAACCATCAGATTAATTATGAGAAAGTAAATCTGTATTATAATTGGAGACCTAAAGTTAAGATCGGAATTTCGCATTCAAACATTGCTTTATAATTAGCAATTTCTAATGCTTGGAGATTAAAACACGAAATAGATTTCACGCCTAATGAACTCTGAACACCGCAGTCCGGGTTTTCAGTCGCCAAATCTCCAAGAACAAACTTCATTGAAACTCGTCACAGGCAGACATTAAACACACATTTTAATTGGAAGATTCGTCAGACGGCGGCTGCACTCGTGCGAAAGATTTAACTTCTCATTTGATAATTTTCCCGCCCTTTAGATCCCCTATCCCAGAATTCCCGCGACGACGGAGGAACTCCCTCCCCGTCTTTAATTAGGATTATCCTTCTTCGTCCGTAAAAGGAATCCGCCGGGAAATGATTCCTGCCAAAGGCTATCAAAGGCGAAGGATCTTTGCTCCTGAGTCTGAAAATGAAATGACATTATTTTATACACAGTACTGGACGGTGGTTAGAATAGCTGCGCTTTATTTTTCTCTTTCGTAAGCCAGAGCTAATGAATAGCAGTTGAGTTTCTAAATTAAAAGATGATAGTTCGAAGCCACACAAGTGGTAAAGTACAAACAAAATGTTAATGGTTGATCTCCTACTAGACATGGTGGTCTGATGACTAATTGATTAGCACTCTGGCCTCTGGTACCATAAGCGTCAGTTTCGAATCCTAGCATTGGCATGGTGAGTGGTTCGGAATCACGTTAAACTGTAGGATTCGGTCTAATTAGCCCAAATTTTGCATAAACCAAACCCACTAACACATATTCTATATTACTATTCAAATTAACGTTGTAAATTGTACAATATTCATATACAAAATTTTTCCATACATTGCAAAATTAAGAGAAATTAAAATTATCCATTAATTAGCATCTAATGCTTAATGCCGCTAACGAAAATTAAGAGTTCTTCCCATCACTAACGGGTGTTATCATGGATTTTACCCATACGGGACACATATGTGAGCCAATTGCCACAAAATGTCTTTCTGTAAAGCAATGTAGCTTGTCATCATGCATCAGTGGGCTGCTTGTGGCATACCAATGTACTACATAAAAAATAATAAAATATCGTAATAATTTGATATTAAGTTTTCCATTTCAATTGAACAAATAAATATTATCTGTTTTTTGTTATTGTTTTATTTTCTAATGAAAAAAATTTTTTTTTCGTTTCGTTGAAAAGTGTAGTTAGATGAAAAAAAATGTAAAAAAAAAACCCTTTTTATTGTTTGTGAACCATAAAAAAACTCGTTGTTTGGAGAAAATAAAGAATTTAACGTTAATTGAAAACAAACACTTTTTGGTGGATTTTATATTACAATTTAAATTAACTAGAAAAATTTCTTCGTCAAAATTAAGTTGTACTTGTGTTAACGGAGTTTTAATCCTTTGTTTATTTTTTAGTGTTTTGAGAATGCTGAAAACGTAGGCTTAAAATATATATATTTTTTTTTTGGAACACAAGATTGTTCTGATTTTGGAATATTTGAGAAGAAAAAGCTTTAAATATTTACCCTTGCTAGGGAACAAAAAAGCATGGAAATTTTTAAACTACAACGATTGCTATACTTTACTGTAAAAGTGGAGAAATTTAACTTGCGACCAATGACCCTCCAATGTTTTAAATGTAATAATTTCCATCACAATGCTAATAACTGTGGATTTAAACCTAGGTGTCTTAAATGTGGTGAAGAACACTCCCATAAGGAGTGTCCAATTGAAGGGAAGCTTGAGGTGCCAAAATGCATTAATTGCAACGCTACAGGACACTTAGCAGCTTGGAGGGGCTGCCCCAAATTTCCAAAGATAAATACTAACTCTAACAGACAGGCTGCCTATCCCAAAGTTTTTCCTCCTAGATAAGTTACCCCAAACATCAGTTTTGCTTCCATGCTTAAAAACAACGTAAACGCACTTGCAGCTGTACCTCCTTCAACTTTTGTAAAGCAAAACCAACCAAGTTCACTACCTGACATTGAAGATCTCAACTTATTCCAAAATGCTGTTATATTAATGAAAGAATTTATTTGCCTTTTCACTGATATCAAAAATCTTCCAAATTTAATCAATCAAATTAATTCTACCAACAATAAAGCTGACAAGCTACAAATTTTTTCCAACTGTATATGCTCCAAACCATCTAACAATACCACGTAGTGACTATATTGTTTACAGGACTTGGTCGTCGAAACGTTTTCGTTTCCCCTCCCCCAGGCTCTCCTCTTCTATCGTTCACTTGCAACTAACCTTGTACGATTCGCAGATTTCCACCGTCATTACTAGTTCATCCTCTCTTAACAAACTGCTCTGAAACGTTTTTGTTATTTCTAACTTGTACTCCTTTTTGAATTAGATTAACCTATTGAAAGTATTTTTATTTTTAAGTTCTCTTTCAAACTACGTTCAGTTTGTAATTCTTCAAAATCCTCTTTTTACTTTATTATTTTAATTATTAAATTATAATTATTAATTATTAAATACTTTATTGAAAAGAAGGAAAAAAAACTTCTCCTCTCCATATACACTCAGTCCATAAATTAAGGATAATGAAGTTCAGGCATAGAAAGAGACAGAAGCAAAACAAATTTCACTTATTTGTAAAGTATATTTATTAAACAAAAGGTAAAGAGCAAAAAAGATGTTATATGTTTGGCATAATTAATAAAAATTGCAATTTTTACTCCCTGGAGCAAATTTCAAAAAAGAACCTATTTACAAAAAACAGTATAACATGGTTACTATGATGGTTAATATGGAGTATGTCTCCCGGACGATGCAATACAGGCCTTACAACGCCTAGAAATTCAGCACCCATGGCGCCCCGAAACAAACGTACATGTTGTTCCAGAATGACATCCCGATAGATGTGGCCTGCCGTCGTTACACTCTGAACATGCAGGTCAGTTCTGGAAGCAAGAATAATTCCTCCCCAAACGAGCCATCCTGCACCACCGTAACGGTCTCGTTCAATGGTGTTCTCTTGGTGGTAACGGGTACCTGGCGCTCTCCATATGAAAGTCCGGCGAGAATCAGACTGCAAACTAAACCTGGACTCGTCGGAAAACATCACACCAGACCACTGTTGTTGTTCCACAATGCATGCTCTCTACTCCAGGTTAATCACAGGCGATAGTGAGTTGCGGTAAGTGGAACACATCTGACAGGCCTACTAGCATATAGACCAATGTGCCCTAAGCGTCTGTACACGGTCTGCCTTGAAACTGTCGTACCGATAGCTGAAGAGAGCTGACGAGACAGGTCTGATGCTGTGCTCCGTCTGTTTCTTTTGGCAGTAACTGCTAAATACCGGTCCTCATTCGGCGTTGTAACTCGGGGGCGACCTGTGCTGTAACATCTACTCACATTACCATCATCTTGGAATCGTTGCCAAAGCCTGGAGATGACACTCTGGGTCATTCCAAGTTCCTCGGATACTTCCAGCTGGGTACGTCCACATTCCAGTCGTCCGATAATTTTACCACGTAAAAAATCATCCAAATGCTCCCTTTGTGCCATAACTATGCGGTTATTGCAGTGAAAGGCTTTTAAAGCGCTTGTGAACAATTTTATTTCTTTGCCACCATTCCTTATATATCCCTCTTACACACTCTCGTCATTGTGACGTACTATCCACGCCATCTGGTGGTTTCCTGTAATTTGCATTTTCTTCTTCAAGATGTGTGTGATTAACCGTTAATTTATATTAGCATATAATGGTTAATGCAGCTATTGAAATTAACAGTTTTTTCCCATCACTATTGGGAGTTATCAAGGTATTTCCCCATACGGCACATAAATGTGATCCAGTTGCCTCAAAATATCTTCCCATAAGACAATGTCATTTGTTGTCACGCATCAGTGGGCTGTATGTGGCGTACTTAAATGGAACACATAATCCGCCAGTGTACTGCATGAAAAATAATAAAAATTCATAATTTGGTATTACGTTTTCAATTTCAATTGAGCAAATAAACATTATCTGTTTTTTTTTTTCTTATTGTTTTTTTTTAATTAAAAGAAAAAAATTTCATTTTATTTCGTTCCGAAGTGTGGTTAGATGAAAAATGTAAAAAAATAAAATATTTTTATTGTTCGTGAAACATAAAAAAGTCGTTGTTTGAATAAAAAAGAATTTAACGTTAATTGAAAACAAACATTTTTTTTTTTGTTTGTAAATAATAATTTTTTTACCATTTAAATTAACTAGCAAACTTTTTTCGTCAAAATTAAGTCGTACTTGTGTTAATGGAATTTTAATCCTTTGTTAATTTTTTAGTATTTTGAAAATGCTGGAAATGTAGGCTTATTTTTTTTTTATTTATTTTTTTGAAACCAAGATTGTTCTGATTTTGGCATGTTTGAGAGGAATAAGCTTTAAATATTTGTTCGTTTCGTATGTAAGCGGAAACTACAGTTGCATGTTGCCAACCTACTAGTAATTAGTGAATTGTTTTAATAAATAATGAGTTTCTAAGAAAATTACACTCGTTAAATCTCCGCTCTGTAATTAGCTCAAATATGTCTGAGTTAAGTATACCAAAAGGTAGTTATTTGATTTGGCATTTTAAATCCCCAGTTAATTAACGTCAAGTTTCCATTTCACAGATTCTTCTTTTATTTTAAACACTGAGATTCGATACCTGTTCCATGCTGCTGTAGTTGAATCAATTTAATTTATTTTTCGCAAATTATAAGTGTAATTTATTATAAGTTCAAAATCTTTTAGTTGATTGGGTTGGTTTGTCACTCTACGGTCATCTTGTGCACCCGAGGGCTAAACAGACCGGGACCTACAGTTTAAATGGGATTCCGAACCACTCGCAAACATCCATGCCACCGCCAGGATTCGAACCTGAAGCCTGTGGTACCAAAGTCCTAGCTGGGGTGCCCAGAACACTAGCCAATTGGTTATTAGGCCGCACTCTTTTAGTTGCAGAATCTCTTCTTATTATGGTAAGATATACTTCCGCCAAATATTTTATGATGCTAATGTTATAGAACCCAATTCATATATTGTGAGCATGGCAAAAACGAGTTCCGCAAATATGACTTCCTGTGTTATGTTACATAAGTTATAGTTAAAATCATAATAAAATAGAGAGCGCCACCTTATACCAAAGGAGCAGAAATTGAAGCGAACGCCTCCTTCTTTATGAAAGCAGTGACTGCAACAGGCGCATCCAGCAGATTCGACACCCTCCCCCCTCGTCAGGGGGTTATGATTTTAGGCAGCAGGCAAGACCTAAAGTGGCCAAATGGAGTGCATGATGTGGGCTTGAATCTACTGTTGTAGCCATTTCTTTCAGTTAAGAGGAGACTCGAGGGTATTTGCGACAATGCGCCTCGCATGGATAGTGAGGCTTCCTGGTGGCCATTTTCTGGGTTTTCAAACACTCGCACGCATTTAACCCTAAAAGTCCTCCCGGAAGGTACTTTCTTCACCAGTCGGTGGGTTGTTCGTGGTATATAAGAGGCCCATCGACGTTTTTCCGTTCTAACTGGTGGAGGGGGCTGTATAGCTCTAGATAAGAGTTGTGGAGGCCAAAAAACATTAAAAGATTTACGTAAGAAGGAAGCAAAATCTCAAAGATTTATTTATTTTGTTTGTCGTTCTACGGTTAGTTTGTGCACACTTTAGGCTCATTAGATAGGGACCTAAGTTTAACGTGGATTCAGAACCATTCACAAACATTTATGCCACCGCCGCCAGGATTCGAACCTGAAGCATGTGGTACCAAAGGTCAGAGTGCTAGCCAATTGGCCATCAGGCCGCAAATCTCAAAAATACAATGAATGTCGTAAAGTAAAACAATGTAATAAACTAAAATATTGAATCCCAGTAACTTGAACAAAAAAACAACTAATACTTATTGAACTAAAATATCCCAGGTATCCCATGCTTCAAGTTTGAATCCTGGCGATGACCTGGATGTTTGTGAGGGGTTCCGAATCCACTTTAAGCTGTAGGTCCTGGTCTGTTTAGCTCTCGTGTGCACAAAATAAACGGAGTGCGGTACTTTCAATTCGACTTCATTTTCTGGGGTTTTGAACGGCGCTCATCCATACCCCAGTGTTCTTAGTGTAGCCCATATCCAAAGATATAAAATTTTAAATTGCAAGGTAATTAATATCTAAACAAAATGGCAACACACTTGCCATTTTGTGTACACGAGACAAAATGTAGCACAATCAGAGCACTTGTTTACAAATAGATTGCCACGCTAATCCATTTGTAAACAAATGCTTTCTTTTTACAATTGTAGTCGTCAGAATTCTGATTATAACTTGTAAGCAGTAGTAAAATAAATAATTTTATAGAAATGCATCAATGCAATTTCTTTTTATGAATAAAATTGAATCTTTGTTTTGAAATCATAAATACAGTTAACTTATAGAACTAATAAGAAACTCTATCTCTTGTATTCAAGTATTACTAAATAAATGAGTGTTTTAAACATCTTCGATTAAAAATACTTAGATCAAATAATGAAATTCTTCTCCATTAATAATGAATTCCAATATTTGCCCCTAGAGGGCGCTGCTCGCTTTCAGGCACGCTGCCACGTGCACTCGCGTTGATTGAAAGAGTACAGCTATTAGCAGTATTGATTACGATTATCCGAAGTGAATGATGATCATTTCCAAAGATTTTCTCCCCAAAATGCTTGGGAATTCTTGAAAGGTTAAGTAAGATTTTATGGATTTTGCATCAGTTTTGATAAATGATAACAAACTTTGAAGTGTGTTTACCCAAACAAGTTAAATTTGCAAGCTCAGAAATTGTAGGAGTGGAAATATTTGCTTGTACGTGTATTAATGCTTTTCATAAAATTTTAAAGCAACTTTTAAGAATATGAAAGTATATTATGTAAAATTATTTAATTTAAAATTTAATTATTAGTTGTTCAAACTCGTGTAATAAAATAAGCAAAATTATCCAATTTTTAGGAGAAATATGTTTCGTTAAAATCAAAAAGGAGCTACAAATAAATTTGCTATTTAAAAAAAATAATTTTAAACGTTCTTATTTTCTACTAGTTATTAAGAATATTTTAAAAACTGTAAAGGCTAACTAAACTTTTACTGTAACTTTAAAAAGTGTAATTCCCCTTACTTTTCGTTGGAGTAAATACTTCCTCAACCCCTGATCTATCACTAATCACAATGTAGCAACTTATGACTTGTCCATATCAAATCTGTAATTGTTTCGATCTGTGAAGGTCGAACAGACAATCGGTAATTTATGATGTTGGTAAAAAAAGTAAAAAAAAAATAGAATTTTGAAGAATAACCCCTTACCTGCCGAGGAAAGTTTACGAGATGCGCTCCCCAGTGCCACCGTTTTTCATACAGGCGCGCGTAGTTATGCGATGCATTGGAGGAAAAAAAGAGGTGCGTTTTGCAACATATTACAACCTTTTTACTTTCACAGAAAAAATAAAATGTAAAAAAAAAACACAAATTCTAAATTCAAATTATAGAATAACAGTGTAATAAAACAGATGTTAGAACTTATCTGCTGTGTGATATTTCCTAAAACAAGAATTATTTTTTGTTTCATATGTAAAATATGATAGAAGAAATAACTATTTATTTAAAATGTCTAAACTTGTTTTTTATAAACCAAGTCACATAAACCAAATTCACATTCATTGCATTGATAGTACTGGTTTCACGACGAAACGGAAGCAAAAGAAGAATAAAAAAAGCACGACCTACTCAAACAGAAACAGAAACAGAAGCAAAAACTGCACAGCTATGACTCGCCGTTTCAGAAACATCACCATTTACCAATACCCTGTCCCTTTTCTCTGAAATAATAAAATCCGTTTCAAACATTGTCAAGGTCATTTTGTGGCATTCCAAGACCGTGGGAGCAGTTTTCTTTATAGCAACGCAATGCAAAGGATCGTACTTCGGAAAGGCGTATATATACGCCGGCGGCAGCGAACGCATCGGTTGAGTGAGGCGTATATATACGCCGGCGGCAGTTAAGGGGATAATTATGGTTTTTTTTCTTTTAGCGTAGTATATTTCCAACGAGCAGAGATACAACATTTCTTTTCCCAGGGAAAAGGAATGTATATTCTTTGGCACATGCATATTAACAACCTATCACTCAAATCTGACAGCAAATAAGCAGTGTTGAGAATATTTAAACTACGTGCAATTAGTGTCTTGTTCTAATGAGAACAATCTGTCACTCAAATCTGATAGCAGATAATCAGTGTCATGGATACATCATAAATTACTGATTGTCTGTTCGACCTTCACAGATCGAAACAATTACAGATGGGATATGGACGACGCCGTGATGCATTATGATTAGTAACAGACCATGAGCTGAGGAAGTGTCCACTCCATTAAGAAGTGAGGGGAGCTGACCATTCCCTCCTTTTGACAGATTTTTGGAGAAGGAGAAAGTGTGTGCTGAGATAAGTGGACAAGTCTTTTTCTCTAAAGGAACTGAAAAGGCCGGAGATTCCGCCTTTTTAATAAATGAGCCCCTTGTAGTTTCGTGTATCACGCCGTGTGATAATTAAAGTCAGCCGCAGTCCACGAGTATTGAATTCGTCGTAGACTCGAGAATTGTGAAAATCTCCGACTTTGAAGTGAACTGCACTTGTGAATCAAATTGATATCTTTAATTTTCATTTCTATAAAACAGTATAATACCCCATAAACCAAGAAGTGTCC
>BPLQ01010274.1:0-43831 GCA_021605075.1 Caerostris darwini
AAATAAGTTTAACTGATTTGCGGACCGAGATACATTTATTTTTATATGGGACTTATATATATGGGACTTAATGTGGACTCAAGAAAAGAAATTTCTACAAATTCGCAACAAAGAAAGTGAGATCCTTGGTAATCCTTGACATAGATAATGCCGTAGTCTGAATTACAATTTTAGTTTTTCTAATTTTTCATTTGTACTTATATTTGTTCATTGAACATGCAAGATCTAACGAATGGCGACTAGATTTGGTCAAACTTTCGTAGTAACCAATTCAAAAAATGATTAGTCTAAGGGTTTTATACATCGTTTTTCTATTTTTTTTGTAACTATGCCTAAAAAATTTTTTACAAATATGTATTTATCCAAACAGGATTTAGTATAATTTATAATTCACCACAATTCCTTTAACACAGTTTCAAAATAGAACATAGCGTGGCCAGTAACTATCACAGGTAGAAGAAAGTCTAGACAGAGACTCTACATCGAGGATAGCACGTTAATGACACTGGATCTGATAATCTAGACTACAATACAATAAAAAAATATTGAATGATAAATGTTTGAAATATTTCAACATTTGCTTTTTTTTAAAGAGAAAAGCTCGAACTCATTCTCTTTTTAAATTTTATCAAATTGTGAACTTAACTTTTGTTAAACCTTTGCCCTCCTTTAGGGTAAGATCTCACCAACAAACAATCTTTTTGACAACAAAAGAAAAATGTGAGGCAATATATTTATTTTTGCGCAAATTTAAAACTGAATGTTACTCTCTTAATTATGAAAATTAAATATATTTCTTTTCTCAATATTTATAGATATTCTTGATTATAGAGGTAATAGAAGAAAACATAATACTTTAATTGTAGACTGTCGTCAAACGAATGATATTCCTAATCACGCTTGGCGGACTTATAATTGGCGGTGCGTTAATTATAGTCCCCTATCATTAGAAATTTTGGCGATCATCTTGGCGCTGTTTAAATGAATGGAGTCGAATAGAAAATAATCGTGAATATTTATTTTATTTCTTTAGGGAAAAATAGAGTATGCTGATAATAATAGGATCACAATTTATTTCTAATTTTAATTAGTTGCTAATGGCAAAACAGCAACAAATGTCAAATGTAATCTATTGACATGAAAGATTCAAGCCATTTGATTCGACCACTTTTGATTATCTTCAAGTCCCTGAAGACGAATTGATTGCAGATCGCATTTTGTTTACTCTTGATTATAAACATTAAAGACAATTGGAAGAAAATATATCTGACCTTCCAATCTTAAGTCGGATTCATTGGTGGGTGAATTTTCTTGCAAGCCGAGGTTAAAAACTCATGAAATATTTATTTAATAACTATTTCATGCAATATTTATCTTTATTGAAACACAACATTATCTCACCAAATTGCAGTTGATTTTGATGACCACTGCAGAAAAACTATGGTTCCTTATAAGAGACCAAGAGAAATTTATGTTATGGTGTCTCTCGTCCGAATTAAGTCGTAGGCTTGATTGTAGTTTTAAATTTATTAAGTATAATTAATAGAATAAAAATTCAGAAAAGGTAAAATTAGATAAAGTAAAATGTTTATGAGTCGTTACTCCACAGACTTTTTCTCATAAGCATAGAATATTATTTTTAAGAGACTTAGCCATTTTTTTAAAATTTGTATGTGTTGGTTTGGTTTTATGTGATGCCCCAGTTAAATATAAATATAATTTAAAACAAAAGGGAATGTCATCTTAATTAATATGAAATAAGAACAAAAATATGTATAACACCCAAAACAAATTTCATAAATAAATACTTCAGAAATATTTATTTATGTAATTTTTATTCAGTACTTTAAAAATAATTTTACAGAGATCTCAATAAACCTTCATAATTTTTTAATTAAACTTAAAATTAGGATTATGCTCACTGTCTTAATCTTTCGTTAAAACTAATATCATCATTATCATCATCATCATTAACGCAACAGCCCCATTGGGGGCCAAGGCCTTCTGCTTACTGGCAGATTACGAGACGAGAGATATTTCTCTTTTTACGAGGTAGGGATGAAAACCCTACACCCAACAGTTCTATTAGAGTAGGATCTGCATTACGAACACTACAAATATGCATTGCACCGCCGGAATTCGAACCCGAAACCTGTGGCACAGAGCTCTAGTCAATCGGCCATCAGTCCCGTGAAAATTAATAAGCATTAAAAAGTTTTTAATTCATATTTTTGTAGTAAAATTCATATAAGATGTAATAATTCTGAAGAATGCATAAGTAAACCACAGTATGTGCATCCCTGCTTCCTATAGATATCTGTTAAACTGTAAAAGTTACTGCTATATTTTATTTAACACTAAAAAGAATGAGGGGGGGATATGGCTTTTTTTTATTCTGTTGCAAAGGAATGCAAAGGTGAAAATATTTTTGAGTCCCTGACACAAACCTTTCTTTGTTGCACCCCAGAATGTGCCTTGAAAAGGAATGAAGAACATGTTGAACACATCTTTCGAAAACGATTGAGCGCAACAACATCCCCTCTCTACTGGCGTCAGAACGATAAATTCTTCTAGATTGATGGATCATCTATAAAATACTCAGAATTCACTTCTGAAACCGTCAAACCTCTTTGTCTCTGGTGGAGTTGGACTTTTTTGAAATGAAAAGAAAATCCTGATTCCTTTCAATAGTAATAGTTCCCATCATCTATCAACACAGAGAAAAACACCTCGATGTATTCGGGCCTGTTTGATTTAGAGTTTTTATCAATTTTCCTACATAAAAATTTGACTTTTCATTTGACTATGTTACATTTTATCTTTTCAAGTATAGAAAAACTCTGCTATGTATTTTATCCATGAAAAAACAATCATAGAATATGTGTTGTGTTTTGATTATAGGTTTTTAAATTGAAAGTGATACAACAATAATCATATACCCTTTTTACCTATGTTTGAATTGGTATTAATAATCATTGGTATTAACTTGACGCTAGAGGTTTTTAAAAATAACATAAATTGCCAACAATAGAAATATTATTTCTTTTGTATTTCTGATTTTACCACCAATCTTATCATTTTTTAAATTCACATATACTTTGAATTAATAATGATTATGAAATATATGATTAAAAGCAAATTTTCAAGATAACCCTAGAATAAATTTGAATAAAATAATATTTCATACATTCACTTTTCGTGTTATACGAGTTATATATATATTTTATTGTGTTAATAAATGGTGGATTAATATTAATTGAAACTATTACAGTAAGTATTAGTAGACTCCTATGACATTTCCCCCATTCTAAATCTGTAGTAAACAAGTAATTTTTTTACTAAATTATACATAGATTTTAAAGTAGTAAATTTTTTTTATTACCATAACTGCAGAATTTGATAATATAGAAATAATTAATATTTTTCTCAACTTTATTTTATATTTTTCTCTTTTACTTGGAAAATTTTGTATTTCGTAACGGTTACCAGCGATTGGCGACATTGATCTGGTCCTTGTACTGCCCAGATATACACGTACACATATTAAACGTTTCAACTAATAATAGCAGAATGTAGTATATTCTTTCAAATTCCCATTTAAATACTTTTTCACTAATAAGAAATACAAAAATCTATGAAAAATGCTTTTAGAAAATCTCCTCTGCATTCTTCTGAGAGAAAAGAAATACATTTCCTTAATTTTTTTCCTTCTGTAATGATTTCTTTCACAAAACTTTCTGTTTATACAGCGAATTGAACATAAGTGCTTCAGATTTATTCACTGCATGTGCATATCTATATATATATATATATTTGAAACGGAAATGGGATAAAAGGGATACGTAAATACAATAATCCTTAGATACATCTTGCTTTATTGAAGAAAAGTAAAATGTCTGGTATATCGTACACAGTGGGGGCTGTATACTTCTAAAGTATATAAAGAGGGTCAGAAGATTTATTTGTGAAATAGGGAAGAAAAATATGCATTAAATGCGTTTTTTGATTCACTGCTGTATAAAAATACCATTTAAACCAAAACGCAATCATAAAACATATAATAGTTTTGTGAGATAAGAAATCTGAAAATACTTGAATTATATTTTCGTTGGTTTCTCGTAATATTTTTTATTATTATTATTATCAGATCATGGAAAAGGAACTTAATGCATCTAATGTACCAAATATTTCATTAAAAAAACGCCATATTTGTGGTAACGTGGGCAGCTGCTATGTAAGATGGCTCATTGGTAGCCAGCGTGTTTTGATTTGATAGTGGGAGTTGTCAATGGTTTCTTCCATATGAAATGAAAATGTGAGGCAGTTACAGTTGCTAAATATTGGTAAGCTATTCGTAGAACACATAAGTAGAATCTGAGGCCGACCGATATTCAACAAAATAAATAAAATGTCTTTGCGCAATGCAATCCAAAAGAAAATTTAAATCTTAAATCCGTCAACATTTAAAAATTTTTAATGATAAAAGCAAAAACGAAACAAGACGTTGTAATGTTTTGGAAACTTAACAAAATTTATAACTTGTGATGAATTCTAAATAATGTTTAGTTTAAAAAAATTACATGCGAGATTACAATTACACGCAAGATTGATTTATACAAACTTGAAAATTACTTTAATTTAAACAGCATATTCGTACTTTATAAGCTTCAAAGGTCTTTAATACGAATATTTATTATTTTACTCATTGAAGCGTTGTTAATTTTATGTTAATTCCCTGTAGTTTAATGGGTAAGTTAAATTACAGATGATAACTATATGTAAATTTAAAACTTACCAATATCACTAAAATGTAATACAAATATTTCTAACTTAAGAAAAATAGTTGTGATTATTACATTGATACTATTGTCAGCGTATATTTTGTTCAAATTGTATGGTAAATAAGCATATATACTACGAAAATTCATTGTGTAAAATTTTAAATGGAAATGACATATCAAGCGAAGCCCAAGGAAATGTGTTTAATTAAACAACTTAAAAAAAATTTCAATAATAAATTAAGCTATGAATAAGTAAATGCATATTCATCAAAAGTTAATTTAAATATTAAGTTAATGAACCTACTAAATATAGAACAAAACATAATGTGTAATCGTGCTTCTCCTACTCATTGCAAAAGTGCTTTTTGTGGCATTCAGGAGAAATGGTCAATAGGCCTCGAGAATCTCCCCCCCTCCCCGAGAGGAAGTACGGTACAACCGGCGCGGGGGCTAAAAATCGGGTAGGACAGCGCTATCATGTGCTACTGTTGAGAAACGTTTAGTTTATAATCTTTCCGAGATCAAATCTATTTAGCTCATCACCGTGTATATGTTGGCCTACAGATTCTCAGCCGGAGAGGTAATACATTCTGCGCATCCCGCGCAAGCCTAAGTATCGGTTTTCTGATTAGAAGTGGAATCCTTTCACGAATCTAGAATTATCTGTCTTAAATGTGTTATGTATTATATATTTCTAATTGTACGTGTGGGGTGTTAGTGAGTGTGTAAATAAAGTTGGGAGTTTTTCAAACCTGCGTCTTAAATCTCAACCCAAGCACACCCAGTTACAATCCAGAGCACCACAACACTACAAATGTAAAAAAATTGCTTAAATTAAAATCGTATTATAGAATTTTTTTAAGCAAAATGCATTACCACGATTTTAAAATTAACTGTGAATTATAAGAAAAACCGGACATTTTTATGTTCCCAATCCCCATTTGCAACAAAAAAAGCCATTATAAAAAAAAAAATTAAGTACGTCCATTTTTAAAATGCCCAAGGAAAGTTCCCCCAAAGCCTTCTAAAAAGGAAAAAAAGTCTTATAAGGCTTAAGAAAAGAGATTAAAAGATCTCTTTGATCTCTTTTTCCAGAGTCCAATCACGTCTAACCAGGAATTTCGCAACAGTTAGATGTGTTTTGAGAAGCTGTTGCAACAATAAAATTAATGGACATCATGCTTGTAGTAAGTGTAAAGGTAGTCTCTCTTAATATAAAGTATTTTCACCGTGTGTTTTAATATCATTGGAGTGTCTGGAGACTTAAAAGTTCTAATTAAATTTACATAAAATGCAGATTTTAGTTATATTTCTTCCTTAAATAATTCTCTGCTGATATACATAATTGAATGTAAGTAATATCTGGAAAACTAGCCAGTATTATAGGATTATTTACTTTTATATATATATATATATATATATGTATAAGTAATACACACACACACACACATATATATATATATATATGTGTGTGTGTGTGTGTGTGTGTGCGTGTGTGTGTGTGTGTGTGTATATGCTATGTGATTTTTTTTTTTTTCGTTTTAGACAGGCGCATTGGCTTGGTGGAAAATTCAATCCCATTCTTCCACAATCTATTTTAATATTGTTAATTCACTGTTTGACTAATAAATACCCATTATTTCATAATGATTCCCTATATATTGAAGTAAACAACGAATATTACTTTGAACTTCGAACGACTTTTGTTGCTTGATTTCTGTAAATGTCCACGTCTCTACAAGGGCAATAACACTTTTTTAACATTTGGATTCTACATCAATCCCTCCTAAACAACCATAGCAAATTTCTGTTCGCTTTTCCTTCTGTTCATGGGGCAAAACTTTCAGTATCATTTTGTATGTATCTTTTTCATACTCAAGCATTCTTTTGAAGTTCACCGAATATCTGATCTGCACATATCATTTCAGCAACATACAACGGATATTCAATCTTTGATTTTTACATATAATGTCTCGAACTTGTTGTTGTTGATGGATTGTTTCCGTTGATTGATGCTGTGCGTAGTTACCCTGGATGGTCGTCATCATTCATGGAATCCTCTCCTTTTAAATGCGGCTTGATAGCCATTGGCTAGCTCTCTGGCGTTTGGTACCACAGGATTCATGTTCGAATCGGTGGCATGGAGAGTTGTTATCTGTTCAGAATCCACTTAAACTATAGTTCACCGTCAAATTAGCCTAAAGTGTGCACAAAATGACCGTAGAGACCTCCTTTTAAATATGACATTCAAAGAAAAGTGAATGCAACAAACATTTATTGCCATCATTTGTGTGTGACATAACAATTTTTTAGTTTCATCATTGGATGTTAAAGTGTTGATCAATTTTTGCCTCCGACATTTTTAAGATGAAGCTTAAGAAAATGACTGCATTCAACAGCTCTCTAAGTGTGATAGTGTCAATTGAACAAATTGTAACTTGCCATCGTGTAAGAATAAAGTAAAGGTTTAACACAGTTTACGCACAATACAATACCAAAAGTAGTTCTTTAATAATGCGAACTGACTGACTTGTGTCTGACTTGTACATTTATATTTCAATGTTTGTTTACATTAAAGATATTTTACTTTAAATATAAAAACAAATTAATCCAGATTAAAATATTAAAATACGTTATCGCAAAATAATAAAAGCTTTTAATTCTGCAAATTTTGTGCCTGTCAGTCATTAACCTTTTATCAAATAACCTAATATGATATGTTTAAAATTATGAGGAATTTTTTTCCTGGCAGTTATGCGTTTCAAGAAGAAGATAAAAAATAAATTGGAATGCAATAATTTCAATATTTTTTTTTTTACCTATACCCTCATTTAAATTATTTTAATTGAAAATCCTATGCATAATGTGTTTGAATAAGTAAAGAAAATATTAAAATATATTGTACAAAAAAATTAAAATTTTATTTTTAGAAGATAAAAATATAATAAAATAATTTCAGATATGATTTCACCAGATTAAAAAAATTATTAATGACATTGTGCTTGAATGGAGAAACACGTATTAAATCAATAAAACAATTATAATTTCAGAAAGAATAAGTTCACATTAAAAACTTTCAATTAAAATGAGGTAAATTTGAAACAATTGGTTTTTTTTTGTTTTAACTTAGAAGAAATATATTTTTACAAAAATACTTCAAATAAAAATTCATTTTTCTGCCATTAATATAATTAAATCACACGAATAACATATTACAAATACTAATTGGTTTTTAGAAATATGCAAGGAACCGAAGTTTTCTTTTGTTATTTAAAAAATATATTTTTCCTGTTTCTTTAAGTAATTATATTACTATGGAAATGACGTTAACAGTAATTCTTTTTACGACTTTAAAAATCTCTTACTCAAAATTTAAATATGCTTAGTACTAATTAAAATTATGTAAAAGAAATTGAACATATTTCTTTTTACACACATTTTATAATTATTGAAAAGGTTTCTTTTGCATTTTTATTTGCTATCTCACAGTTTTAAAAATTGCATTTAAAGCAATTTCAGGAAAAAAAACGCCTTTGTACATTAATATTTAGAATCACAATTCTTATTTATATGGTTTCAATTATTTATATTTAGCGAATTTAATTGAAATATTAATTGTCTATTTCAATACTTTATTTTTGAGATGGAAACAATTGAATAATAAAACAGTAATTTACGGAAAGATAATATTTCATAGTCGTATTTCTAGAAGGATAATTGATGAAAGGATAATTTTTGAAAGGATAATTTTTGGTATGCATTCACTGATGACGAAATGAAAACAAACTTTACACTTCAGTATTTTTAACGAATATTAATTGCGAATATTATTATTATGTTGAAATAGATCTTTATTGAGAAGACTAATTTATCTTCCTTTTGGGAAGTTAATTTTATTTTTAAAAACCATACATTGTATTTCATAAATTCATTAGAATTCAAGATAAAGAAAATTCAATTAATATTTCAAGAATAATAGAGTTATCTTTTTGAGATCATAAATCATAATTTTTTGACATCATAAATTATTCATTTTTTTTTATAAGTTTATTAAATTGATAATTTGTCTTTTAGTTCACGAGAAGTAAGTTGCATTTTTGTTGTATTGTTGCATTTTTGTAGTATTGTTGCATTTTTGTAGTATTGTTTGGGTGCAAGATTCTGTATGATTACAGATAATTGTTTAATAAAATGGATATTCAATTTTTTCTGCAATAGCAGAAATAATCTTCGAAGATAGAAGTTACCAAATTTCCTCTTCGTCAAACCTCTTTAAGATTTTTTATGATTATGAATTAAATCAGAAATGATGACACTATTAAATGGTGACTAATTGAATCAAAACTAATAACACTATTGAATGATGACTAATTGAATCAGAATTAATGATGCCATTAAATTAAACCAGAAGTTATGATGCTACAGAAAAGTGAATTATAAGACTAGTGATGACACAGCGTCAAAAATTTGAAAAGGACTTTATTGAGGCAAGGAATTTCTGGTGCCACTGTAATTTGGACCGAATACTCCAAGGAATAAATGACTTTTAGTGGATTTGTACAATCAACAAACTTCTTAGTCAAACCTCTTTAAGAGTTTGAAGGAAAATGAATTACTCAGAAATGAATGACGCTATTCAATAATTACCAATTGAATCAGAAGTGATGGTTCCATTGAATTAAATCAGAAGTGATGGTGTCATTTAATTGAATCAGAAGTGATGATGCTATTGAAGAGTGAATTATAAGACTAGTGATGACGCTCTGCACCTGAGTCAAAAATTTGACATTGTCTTTATTGAGGGATTAACTCCTGGTGGGACTGTAATTTGGACCAAATAATCTAAGGAATGGCATTTAGTGGATTTGTACATTCTTCACACATCTCTTTAAGGTGAACGTTTCAATCACCTACAAACCACCAAATTTCAAGATATAGGATTTAGGAATTTTTGTCACCGAATGCAGATTGCTTAGGGACAAAACAAACAAACAAAAAATTTGTGAACTTTTGAAAAATAAAACGTAATACCGATCTTTAAATTTTTTTCCGTTTTTCAAAACAGAAGGAAAAAAAACACTTTAAACTGATGGATATTAAGACCTTGCATGTCAAGTAATGCCCACGCAAATCATAAAAAAGTGTAAATTTTTTTGTAATTAGTCAGGAAATTTAGCATAAGAATCCTCTTAACTTCTATTGCGTTAAATTCATCTTCAGTTGTTTTTTTTTATAATCTTCGAACAATTTTTTTTTCATTAAGGATGCTTTCACTTCTTCTGAAAAATTTAATTTATCATAACTGGCTATGATGAAAACATTCTACATCAAAATAATTGGTCTCTTTTATTTAATTACAATAATCCGGTATTGATTTTTATTCTTCTTGTTATCACATTTTCCTATTTTAAGTATTGAAAATTACCTAACGTTTTCAAGAAGAAAAAAACATCATTTTGAATTGATTACTTAGAATATCATAATTTAATAATTACAATTTTTCCCTTATTTTTGTTACCCACAAGAATTGTGAAGTCTTGTTTAGTATTTAAAATTATGATCGACACAATGCATTGTTGCAAATGATTGAGTCTAAACTATTAAAAACACTATAAACTGTTGTCGCATTTAAGCAAAAAATTACTTATAAATCTTTTTCATATTAATAAGAATTTTTAAAAAATTATGCACTGAAGTGACAAAAGTCATGAGATAGCAATAAGCAAATTTTCAGATGGCAGTAGCATCGCGTAGAATAGGTATAAATGCGCAGTGCTTTCGCAGAGCTTTCATTTCTGTTCAAGTTATTCATGTGAAGAGGTTTTGACGTGATGATGACCGCACGACTGGAATTAACAGACTTTGAACGCGGAATGTTAGTTGGAGCTAGACGCATGGGTCATGCCATTTCGGAAATCGTTAGGGAATTCAACATTCCCAGATCCACTGTGTCAACAGTGTGCCGAGAGTATGAAATTTCAGGCATAACATCCCACCATGGACAGCGCAGTGGTCGACCGCCTGCACTTAACGCCCGAGACTGGCGACGTCTGCAAAGAGTCGTAAATCCTAACAGACAAGTAACACTGCGTCAAATAACCGCAGAAATCAATGTGGGACGTACAAGGGACTTGTCTGTTAGAACTGTGCGGAGAAATTTGGCTTTCTTGGGCTATTCCAGCAGAAGACCAACTCGAGTGCCTTTACTGACAGAACGACATCGCTTGCAGCGACTCTCGTGGGTACGTGAGCATATCGGTTGGTCCCTAGATGAATGGAAAACCGTGGCCTGGTCCGATGAGTCACGATTTCAGTTGGTAAGAGCTGATGGTAGGGTTCGAGTGGGGCGCAGATCCCACGAAGCCATGGACCCAAACTGTCAGCAAGGTACTGTTCAAGCTGGTGGTGGCTCCGTAATGGTGTGGGCTGTTTTTTCATGGCATGGACTTGGTCCTCTGGTGCGACTGGACCGAACATTGACTGGAAATGCTTATGTTCAGCTACTTGGAGATCACTTGCAGCCATTCATGGATTTCATGTACACAAACAACGATGGGATTTTTATGGATGACAATGCGCCATGTCACCGGGCCACAAAATGTTCGCGATTGGTTTGAAGAACATTCTGGGCAATTCCAACGAATGATCTGGCCACCTAGATTGCCCGACATGAATCCCATCGAACATTTATGGGACATCATCGAGAGGTCTGTTCGTGGCCAAAATCCTGCACCATCAACGCTTTCACAATTATGGACGTCTATCGAGACAGCATGGCTCAATATTCCTGCAGAAGATTTCCAACGACTTGTTGAGTCCATGCTACGTCAAGTTGCTGCACTTCGCCGGGCGAAAGGAGGGCCGACACGATAATAAGAGGTATCTTATGACTTTTGTCACTTCAGCGTATATTTCCTATTACCGTTATGTAGAACAAATTATTTATTGCCTCCTGTCAATTTATACATGTGAGTTTGATAAAAAATCTTTTTTTTTTTGTATTATCAGTTCTCAAATTTAGACAATTTTGTTTTTCATAAATATATCAGAAACTTTCTCTAATTAATGCTTTCGATAAGCCCGATTCGCGGTTGAGTGTCAAGGTGAGTTGCTTATGAGCATTATAGGGCAGAGTTTCAATCCGTTGGTGGGTTTGTTGTCGACACTATTTCAAAAAGTCGAGGAGACTCTATGGCGTTTGCGATGTTCAGCATCTTGCCTCGTTAGTCTGCTACCTGGTGGGAGTTTTCTAGTAAATATGCCTGTTCATTCCCAAAAAATTCCCCCATGTCGTGTTATTCACTGAAGCACGATGCTCCTCTTCCCAAAGTCAGCCTTCTCAAGTAATTCCGACACTGAAAGACTATATGTGTGAATTAGATCAGTTCTTTTTTGACTGAGACAAGTTACCAGAATTCCATTACAGATGTGTGAATATGCCATGGATGTTTATAGTGGTTCGGAATCCACTTTAAGCCATAGGTCCCGGTCTAATTTGACTATGGGTGTGGGGCTGACAACTCTGCCCCGTAAATGAAGAAAACATCTCCTGTCACAAAATTTGTAAGTAGGCAGACAGCCTTGGCCCACCAATGGACTGTTCGCTAATGAAGAAGAAGAAAAAATTATAATTCAGAAAAAAAAAATCTAGACAAATTTTCACCATATTATGTATTAAATGGTGTAATCGTTTATTTCAAATCTTTCTGTAACCAAGATAAACATATGTACAAATAATTCTATCTAATATATATCTAAGAATTCTCTATAGAAACTAGAATTAATTGTAGTTAATTCAAAGTATAATAAACAGAAAATAAAATTATAAAAAGTTATATATAAAATTTTATAATTAAATAAGTAAGTAAATGTACCACTTCATAATGAAATAAATGAAAGTTTTGTACCGAAAGGACAAATAATAAAATCAAATGATAAATAAATATCGTCTCAAACTATCAGACAATTAAAATTTCTCACTCCTTTAACGGGTTGAATTCCGCCATAACAATAGAAATTCTAGGAAATATATATAGGCTTTCGCTTACACTTGTTTTCCAGTGATAAGGGGTAATGCATTTAAGTTTAAACCGTTTATTTACAAAGACTATTTTAATGAAACTGAAAAATATTTTAAACGGTTTGTTTACAAGAAGTTGGTGAAGAAATAATTCATTTTCCTAATTTTAATTAACTGACTGGCCAAGAAAACTGACACTTTAAGAAGCCAAACGTACTTTTGAAGTATGCGGCAAACAATAAATATTTAATTAAACACCCACAAAATATTGCCAAAAATTAATTATATTTTGCACACGGGGCACTGATAAAGCTGGAAGAATAAATAATAATTAAGCGTCTGAAAATAATTAAAGCATAAAGTTCACTCTTGATGCTGGAGGAGTTGAAAAATAATCTCTCAGACTTTAAGTCTCTCATTTTTTTTATCTATAAGCGTTGTAAAAACTATTAATTTAAGCAGATTGTGTGTAGAATGCGTTACATGTTGCACAGTTTTGGCAGAACTAAGATTAAATGTTGTGAAAGATTTTCAGTTTTTAACATGTAGGAGATTGTATAAAGAAAACTTGAAAGAATTTAAAATCTATAGTTGCAAGAAGTAAAATAAAATCAGTAAATCCAGAAATAAAATGTAGGTTTTTTGTTGCACAGCTGGCTTTTATGTTTTACTCCTATATACCAAACAATACCACTATCGGTTGGCAAAAAGACTATGATGAGACATTGTACGTGCCCCACATTTGCATGCGGTGTAAGCATCTGAGAAATTGTTTATTCATATAAATTTATATACTGTGTAGCAATTAAAACACCTTCGAAACATTTAAATTTTGAGAAATTGCAGCTGTTTGATGAGGACTATAACAAAAATCCACAATAATAAAAAAATTTTCTTCATTAAAAATTGTTTTATTGCTTTTCAAAAATGTTATCCGTGATGATCAACATACATTTGCGTACGACCAATTTTTGACCCAATTTTCTTGGCAGTTTTGCTATTTCCATTGAGGTATCTCAGTAGCATGCATTTTGAACGCGTCAAACACTTCTTCTGGCATTGAAAATCGTTGACAACATAGTTTTTTCTTCACGTACAGGAACAAAAGGAAATCATTAGGTACCGTATCCGAGCTGTATGGTAGATGACCCTTAAATTGGAGGTTTTGATCTGTTAAATATTGAGTTGTTTGAGCTCGCGTTGGTAAGATACAGAATAATCCTGCGTTGCCAGTTGTGTTTCATGTTTCTCCAAAGACGCGAACAAACGCTTGTATACCATTCATTATTGATCGTTTGATGATTCTCTAGTGGTATGGTAGCCATATATAAATATAACCACTCCCCTCCAAAAAAAACCAGGGGACCATTTGCTTCGAAGTGCTTCTAGCGCTAACAACTTCTGTGGATTTAGCTCACTTTGAAAGATCCATAGAGTAGATTACTTTATATTTTATAGGTACAAGATTAGAGTAGGTTAATTTATATTTTATAGGCCCAAGATTAGAGTAGACTATTTATATACGTATAGGTCCAAGATTAGAGTAGACTACTTTATATACGTATAGGTCCAAGATTCCTCACCGAATTGTTTCGTCACCAAGATTCATTCGGGATCATCCACATAGATCCAATGATTCATCTATTAACGCACCACGATTGTATTTTTGAAGCATTTCTTTGCACCAATCAATATGAACCCTTTTTGGAGCGATTGTCCAATCACGCGGAATCCAAGGCCAACAAATTGCTCCCCAACGTCAACTAAGTTTGTGTGTGCTCCTTATATTTATACTTAAAGACACCTCAATCTAATGTTATGTCCCATGACTATCCTGCGTTATCAGTTCGTGCACAACATTGTTGTTTTCTGTCACAACAACTGAGTTAGTTGCAATAATCCATTCAGCATAAATAAAATTTGTTTAAGTAAAAATTAAAAAAGTCCTGTTAGCCATAAATTGAGTTGATTCTGAAATCGTTGAAAATAAGATGAGTACAAATATTCTGGAGAATGGAAATTCTGGAAAAAAGGCTGTAAGTTTCTTATTAATAAATTATCAAAATGTTTTTGATCTGGAGTGCCAGTTCTTTTCTTAAAATTCATCTCCAGGTGTTATGGTCTAGAGCAGCTGAAAGAGTATATGATAAGTATTCTGCACTCCACCTACATTAGAATTGCAATAATCTGTTGAACATAGATTAAAATAAGTAAAAATTAATAAAGATAAGTAAGAGATATGTAAAAAAACAAAACGGTTATGCCCAGCCCTATATTGAGTGATTCTGAAATCGGTGAAAAAAATGACGAGTACAAAAATTCCGGATAATAGATAGAGAGAATCATAAAAATTTTGCAATATCTTAGTTACAGAAATTGTAAAAAATATTCCAAATCTATTTATGTTCAATAAATTCAAAACTTCGCAGCATATGATTAAAAGAATGTCCGATCCTTTAAATACACCCTTAAGGGAAGTGTAATTTAAATTTATTGGACTAGTTAATTTGCTACTAACTTTTGCAAGCCATAATCCTAAAGCATTGCATAATATTCAAACAAGCGTTAACTAAATAAGAAATTGGAGCTTACTTCGATAATCTGCATTCATTTTGTTTCCAATATAAAAAAGAGCTTTCCGACGTTTTCAATAATCATTTTTTTCTTTCTTTACATTTATTTCCAGCTCAAACAACATTTTTGTTTTTGTTTTGAAGTTACTTTTTGATATTTTCTCTTTAAAGACGTTTTGAAAGAAAATATTCGCATCTCTTTTATTTAGATATTTTTCCTTCTTTCCTGGAAAAGTGTAATTTAGTATTTTCCCAAATCACTTGTCCAATATTTTTATTTATAATAAAGACGAATAGCGGATAAGTATATGGATTTTGGTTAATGAATAATTGTTTGAAGTTTAAAAATGATGAGAGAAAAAAAAATTTAAGGGGGAAAAGGTTAGAGAAAGATATTTTTAAATGTGAAAAGCTGCTTTAAAATTATTAATTCAATAGGTAGTCTTTATATTTTAAGGAATATATTTTTCAAGATATGAAAGATTTAGTCTTTATCGTACGAAAAGTTTAAAAATTTATTTTGAAGGGAAAAGTAAATTCAGTACAATAAAAGCATTTTTGAGCACGAAAGTGCACAGAAAATTCTAGGAAAAAATTAAAACAAATATTTTTTGCATAAACATAACTTTTCCTTTTTTTAAACTTTTAAATAAGTAGGAAATTATTAGTATTAATTATTCCTTTATAATTCTTCCAGTAAAAAATACATATTTATGTTAAAATCTTTATTCTCTGCTGCTAAAACTTTTTGCTGTCATAGAACAATGATTATAGCTGTTCAGTTTGCGGCTGAGCTTTGTAATTGATTGTACCCCACATGAAATAAAAGACTTTTTTAAAATTCTAATCCAAGTAATCAGTTTTCACTTTTTGAGAAATTTCTTATGTTAATTATTAAAATTAACCACTTTTACGATTATTTAAAACCATTATTATTTTGCGGCATTTTTTTTTCATGTCATATAGATTTGAATTTTATATAAATGAATTTAATAATTTTTACCTTATTACTAATAAATAGATATGCATTATATTTCCGTGAATAAGACGATAATTTACAGAACTGTTTTTACATCTAAAACACCTTTTCCGTTAGCAGAATGCAAATGGTAAATCCCCAAATAAAATACTTTTTATTTATTTTTTTAGTTTATATTTTTTAAATTAAAAAAAAATAAGTTTAACTGATTTGCGGACCGAGATACATTTATTTTTATATGGGACTTATATATATGGGACTTAATGTGGACTCAAGAAAAGAATATATGGGACTCAAGAAAAGAAATTTCTGCAAATTCGCAACAAAGAAAGTGAGATCCTTGGTAATCCTTGACATATATAATGCAGTAGTCTGAATTACAATTTTAGTTTTTCTAATTTTTCATTTGTACTTATATTTGTTCATTGAACATGCAAGATCTAACGAATGGCGACTAGATTTGGTCAAACTTTCGTAGTAACCAATTCAAAAAATGATTAGTCTAAGGGTTTTATACATCGTTTTTCTATTTTTTTTGTAACTATGCCTAAAAAATTTTTTACAAATATGTATTTATCCAAACAGGATTTAGTATAATTTATAATTCACCACAATTCCTTTAACACAGTTTCAAAATAGAACATAGCGTGGCCAATAACTATCACAGGTAGAAGAAAGTCTAGACAGAGACTCTACATCGAGGATAGCACGTTAATGACACTGGATCTGATAATCTAGACTACAATACAATAAAAAAATATTGAATGATAAATGTTTGAAATATTTCAACATTTGCTTTTTTTAAAGAGTAAAGCTCGAACTCATTCTCTTTTTAAATTTTATCAAATTGTGAACTTAACTTTTGTTAAACCTTTGCCCTCCTTTAGGGTAAGATCTCACCAACAAACAATCTTTTTGACAACAAACGAAAAATGTGAGGCAATAAATTTATTTTTGCACAAATTTAAAACTGAATGTTACTCTCTTAATTATGAAAATTAAATATATTTCTTTTCTCAATATTTATAGATATTCTTGATTATAGAGGTAATAGAAGAAAACATAATACTTTAATTGTAGACTGTCGTCAAACAAATGATATTCCTAATCACGCTTGGCGGACTTATAATTGGCAGTGCGTTAATTATAGTCCCCTATCATTAGAAATTTTGGCGATCATCTTGGCGCTGTTTAAATGAATGGAGTCGAATAGAAAATAATCGTGAATATTTATTTTATTTCTTTAGGGAAAAATAGAGTATGCTGATAATAATAGGATCACAATTTATTTCTAATTTTAATTAGTTGCTAATGGCAAAACAGCAACAAATGTCAAATGTAATCTATTGACATGAAAGATTCAAGCCATTTGATTCGACCACTTTTGATTATCTTCAAGTCCCTGAAGACGAATTGATTGCAGATCGCATTTTGTTTACTCTTGATTATAAACATTAAAGACAATTGGAAGAAAATATATCTGACCTTCCAATCTTAAGTCGGATTCATTGGTGGGTGAATTTTCTTGCAAGCCGAGGTTAAAAACTCATGAAATATTTATTTAATAACTATTTCATGCAATATTTATCTTTATTGAAACACAACATTATCTCACCAAATTGCAGTTGATTTTGATGACCACTGCAGAAAAACTATGGTTCCTTATAAGAGACCAAGAGAAATTTATGTTATGGTGTCTCTCGTCCGAATTAAGTCGTAGGCTTGATTGTAGTTTTAAATTTATTAAGTATAATTAATAGAATAAAAATTCAGAAAAGGTAAAATTAGATAAAGTAAAATGTTTATGAGTCGTTACTCCACAGACTTTTTCTCATAAGCATAGAATATTATTTTTAAGAGACTTAGCCATTTTTTTAAAATTTGTATGTGTTGGTTTGGTTTTATGTGATGCCCCAGTTAAATATAAATATAATTTAAAACAAAAGGGAATGTCATCTTAATTAATATGAAATAAGAACAAAAATATGTATAACACCCAAAACAAATTTCATAAATAAATACTTCAGAAATATTTATTTATGTAATTTTTATTCAGTACTTTAAAAATAATTTTACAGAGATCTCAATAAACCTTCATAATTTTTTAATTAAACTTAAAATTAGGATTATGCTCACTGTCTTAATCTTTCGTTAAAACTAATATCATCATTATCATCATCATCATTAACGCAACAGCCCCATTGGGGGCCAAGGCCTTCTGCTTACTGGCAGATTACGAGACGAGAGATATTTCTCTTTTTACGAGGTAGGGATGAAAACCCTACACCCAACAGTTCTATTAGAGTAGGATCTGCATTACGAACACTACAAATATGCATTGCACCGCCGGAATTCGAACCCGAAACCTGTGGCACAGAGCTCTAGTCAATCGGCCATCAGTCCCGTGAAAATTAATAAGCATTAAAAAGTTTTTAATTCATATTTTTGTAGTAAAATTCATATAAGATGTAATAATTCTGAAGAATGCATAAGTAAAATACAGTATGGGCATCTCTGCTTCATATAGATCTCTGTTAAACTGTAAAAGTTACTGTTATATTTTATTTAATACTAAAAAAGAATGAAGGGGATATGGCATTATTTTTTTCTGTTGCAAAGGAATGCAAAGGGGAAAATATTTTTGAGTCCCTGACACAAACCTTTCTTTGTTGCACCCCAGAATGTGCCTTGAAAAGGAATGACGAACATGTTGAACACATCTTTCGAAGACGATTGAGCGCAACAACATCCCCTCTCTACTGGCTTCAGAACGATAAATTCTTCTAGATTGATGGATCATCTATAAAATACTCAGAATTCACTTCCGAAACCGTCAACCCTCTGTGTCTCTGGTGGAGTTGGACTTTTTTAAAATGAAAAGAAAATCCTGATTCCTTTCAATAGTAATAGTTCCCATCATCTATCAACACAGAGAAAAACACCTCGATGTATTCGGGCCTGTTTGATTTAGAGTTTTTATCAATTTTCCTACATAAAAATTTGACTTTTCATTTGACTATGTTACATTTTATCTTTTCAAGTATAGAAAAACTCTGCTATGCATTTTATCCATGAAAAAACAATCATAGAATATGTGTTGTGTTTTGATTATAGGTTTTTAAATTGAAAGTGATACAACTATAATCATATACCCTTTTTACCTATGTTTGAATTGGTATTAATAATCATTGGTATTAACTTGACGCTAGAGGTTTTTAAAAATAACATAAATTGTCAACAATAGAAATATTATTTCTTTTGTATTTCTGATTTTACCACCAATCTTATCATTTTTTAAATTCACATATACTTTGAATTAATAATGATTATGGAATATATGATTAAAAGCAAATTTTCAAGATAACCCTAGAATAAATTTGAATAAAATAATATTTCATACATTCACTTTTCGTGTTATACGAGTTATATATATATTTTATTGTGTTAATATATGGGGGATTAATATTAATTGAAACCATTACAGTAAGTATTAGTAGACTCCTACGACATTTCCCCCATTCTAAATCTGTAGTAAACAAGTAATTTTTTTACTAAATTATACATAGATTTTAAAGTAGTAAATTTTTTTTATTACCATAACTGCAGAATTTGATAATATAGAAATAATTAATATTTTTCTCAACTTTATTTTATATTTTTCTCTTTTACTTGGAAAATTTTGTATTTCGTAACGGTTACCAGCGATTGGCGACATTGATCTGGTCCTTGTACTGCCCAGATATACACGTACACATATTAACCGTTTCAACTAATAATAGCAGAATGTAGTATATTCTTTCGAATTCCCATTTAAATGCTTTTTCACTGATAAGAAATACAAGAAAATCTATGAAAAATGCTTTTAAAAATTCTATTCTCCATTCTTCTGAGAGAAAAGAAATACATTTCCTTAATTTTTTCTTTCTGTAATGATTTCTTTCACAAAACTTTCTGTTTATACAGCGAATTGAACATAAGTGCTTCGGATTTATTCACTGCATGTATACATATATATTCGAAACGGAAATGGGATAAAATGGATACGTAAATACAATAATCCCTAGATAAATCTTGCTTTATTGAAGAAAAGTAAAATGTCTGATCTATCGTACACAGTGGGCTGTATGCTTCTAAAGTATATAAAGAGAGTCAGAATATTTAATTATGAAATATGGAAGAAAAATATGCATTAAATGCGTTTTTTGATTCACTGTTGTATAAAAATACCATTTAAACAAAAACGCAATCATAAAACATATTATAGTTTTGTGAGATAAGCAAACTGAAAATACTTGAATTTTATTTTCGTTGGTTTCTAGTTATATTTTTTATTATTATTATTATTATCAGATTATGGAAAAGGAACTTAATGCATCTTATGTACCTAATATTTCATTAGAAAAACGCCATAGTTGTGGTAACGTGGGCAGCTTTTATATAAGATGTCTCATTGGTAGCCAGTGTGTTATGCGTTGATAGTGGGAGTTGTCAATGGTTTCTTCCATATGGAATGAAAATGTGAGGCCGTTACAGTTGCTAAATATTGGTAAGCTATTCGTAGAACACATAATTGTAAATAACACACTGAAGCCGGCCGATATTCAACAAAATAAATAAAATGTCGTTGCGCAATGCAATCGAAAAGAAAATTTAAATCCTAAATCCGTCAGCATTCAAAAATTTTTAATGATAAAAGCAAAAACGAAACAAGACGTTGTAATGTCTTGGAAACTTAACAAAATTTATAACTTGTAATGAATGCTAAATAATGTTTAGTTTTAAAAAAATTACATACGAGATTACAATTACATGCAAGATTGATTTATACAAACTTGAACATTACTTTAATTTAAACAATATCTTCGCACGTTATGAGCTTCAAAGGTCTTTAATATGAATATTTATTATTTTACTCATTGAAGCGTTGTTAGTTTTATGTTAATTCCTTGTAATTTAATGGATAATTTAAATTACAGATGATAACTATATGTAAATTTAAAACTTATGAATATCACTTAAATGTAATACAAATATTTTTAACTTAAGAAAAATAGTTGTGATTATTATATTGATACTATTGTCAGCGTATATTTTGTTCAAATAGTATGGTAAAGAAGCATATATACTAAGAAAATTCATTGTGTAAAATTTTAAATGGAAATGACATATCAAGCAAAGGGGAAAGGAAATGTGTTTAATTGAACAACTTAAAAAAAATTCCACTAATAAATTAAGCTATGGATAAGCAAATGCATATTCATCAAAAATTAATTTAAATATTAAGTAAATAAACATACTAAATATAAAACAAAACATAATGTGTAACCGTGCTTCTCCTACTCATTGCAAAAGTGCCTTATGTGGCATTCAGGAGAAATGGTCAATAGGCCTCGAGACTCTCACCCGAGAGGAAGTACAGTACAACCGGCGCTACCACTAAGAAACGTTTAGTACAGCGCAATCAGGTGCTAATGTTGACAAACGTTTAGTTTATAATCTTTCCGAGATGAAATCTATTTAGCTCATCACAGCGTATAAGTTGGCCTGCAGATTCTCACCCGAAGAGGTAATATATTCTGCGCGTCCCGCGCAAGCCTAAGTATCGGTTTTCTGATTAGAAGTGGAATCCTTTCACGAATCTAGAATTATCTGTCTTTAAATGTATTATATATCTCTAATTGTAAGTGTGGGGTGTTAATGAGTGTGTAAATAAAGCTGTGAGTTCTTCAAACCTGCATCTTACATCTCACCCGAACCATACCCAGTTACAATCCAGAGCACCACAACACTACAAATGTAAAAAAATTGCTTAAATTAAAATCGTCTTATACAATTTTTTAAAGTAAAATGCATTACAAAGATTTTAAAATTAACTGTGAATTATAAGAAAAACCGGACAGTTTTATGTTCTTAATCCCCATTTGCAACAACAAAGACCATTATAAAAAAAAATTAAGTACCCCCATTCTTAAAATGCCCGAGGAAAGTTCCCCAAAGCCTTCTAAAAGGGAAAAAAAAGTCTTATAAGGCTTAGGAAAAGAGATTAAAAGATCTCTTTGATCTGGTTTTCCAGAGTCCAATCACGTCTAACTAGGAATTTTGCAACAGTTAGATGTATTTTAAGAAGCTGTTGCATCAATAAAATTAATGGACATCATGTTTGTAGAGAGTGAAAAGGTAGTCTCTCTTAATATAAAGTATTTTAACAGTTTGTTTTAATATCATTGGAGTGTATGGTGACTTGAAAATACTAATTAAATTTACATAAAACGCAGATTTTTGTTATGTTTCGTCCTTAGACAATTCTCTGTTTATATACATAATTAAATGTAAGTAATATTTGGAAAATATTACTTACATTTAATTATGTATATCAACTTACACATATATTTACATTATTTTATCAGTTATTTACTTTCTTTTTTCTAATAGAATGAAAAGTCCTAAAAGAAATAACAGAAATAAATTTTAAAATTTTTAATATTTTCAAAGGAGAGCAAGATGTACATTTTGCTTTATCACGTGTTTTTTAAACTGAAAAATATTTATTTTTTGTTTAACTAATTAATTATTTTTTTTTAATTTTAATTAACTTTTATTCATTACGTATCAAGAGAAATTCAGTAAACCAAGTAAAACTGCAACTATATCCTCAAAATATTCCCTCATACATCGCTATTAAGTATTTATAGGAAAAAGGGATATGTAATATATAAGATATGTAAATATTTAATGAATTAAAGGTATGATAGTTATTTTTTTCTGAACATAATAAATCTTAGACAATTATTGTTATGAGATAAAAGATTGTTAAGATATTTTAAAACATTAACAATAGCCCCTGAAATCTACTGTTACAATACTTAGAAAACTAATTAATTACACAGAATAACTTTCAATAATGAAAAAACATTCATATATATATATAATGAATACATATAAGGATATAAAAATATAAAGATTTTATAGTGAATAATTCTCCAACAAATTAAACTTTTATTTCAATTAAATTCTTTTTAATGAAGAAATTAAATATATACATTTGTGAATTAAATATATGCGTGGTTAAAACTTTTTTAGCATCATCTTTTAAAAGAACTGTATTAGCTACTCACCCAAAATAATCATAATGCAAAATTTAAAGATTTTTGGTGTTACTTTAAAAAAAAATCTTGCATGAACTTGCAGTCAAGAATTTCAAGTTTTCATCGTACTTCATCCTTAATTTTTAGTTTTCTATTATTTGTTGAGTTCCATGTATATACATACTTAGCTTCTATTTGGATTATCTCTTGTGACTAGTATATTTATTTTTATTATAAGATGTTTTTCTTTCACAATTAAATTTGTTTTTAATTATATAGGTATCCTCTTCGTTTGCTGAATTCCATATGAAAATTTTCATATGGCATTTCCATATGGCAATTTATTATTATATGTTTTTTGTGATTTGCTTTTATTGTTTTTTGGGCAAGTGTGTTGTCCTGGTGGAAGATTTACCCATTCTTGCACAATCCAAGCCGATTTTTTTAAATACATTTAGGCGATGATTCCAAAAGATTTTTAATAATATTGCTGGTTCACTCTTTGACTATTGAGTATCTATTCTGTATATTGAGTATCTATTGTATTCTAAATATTGAAGTAAACAAGAAATATTATCTTGAGCTTCGAACGACTTTTAGTTGCTTGTTTTCTGGACACCGTACTTAAATGTCCACGTCCCAACAACTGCAATAATAATTTTTTAAGAAATAGACTACATCAATCTATTCTAAACAACCACAACAAAATTCCGTTCATGTGACAAAACTGTCGGTATCATTCTTCAACTATCTTTTTTATACTCAAGCATGCTGTTAAAGTTCGTCGAGCATTTTCTCTACACATATGCAACAGTTCAGCAACATAACGGGTACTTAATCTTTGGCCTTTGCAAATAATGTCTCTAATTTTTAAATTGTTTCCGTTGATTGATGTTTTGTCTTGTTGACCTGGATGGTCGTCATCATTCATGAAACCCCCTATTTTTAAATATGACATTCAAAGACAAGTGCATGCGGAAAACATTTATATCAAATTTGATAGGTCTCTGTTATCAAGGTTTTTGAGTTTCACGGGAAATTATTGATGTTAATGCGCTCACCATTTTTTCCAACCGACATTTTAACGCCGAAGCGTAAGAACATGACTGTATACAACTGCTCTTCTAGTGGGATAGAGTCGATTGGGCAATTTTTAACTTGTCATCTTGCAAGAATCTTGCACAGTTCACGCATAATGCAATACCAAAAGTAGTTCCTAAATAATGCAAACAGTCGCGTTGTTTTTGTGTCTGACTAGCACATGTATATATTTCAATGTTTGTTTACATTAAAGATATTTTACTTTAATTATTAAAGCAAATTAATCTGTGTTAAATTATTAAAATACGTGACCACAAAATAATAAAAACTTTTAATTCTGAAAATTTTTTTGCCTGTCAGTCATTAAACTTTTTTTTCAAATAACCTAATATGATATGTTTAAAATTATGGTGGGTTTTTTTTTCTGGCAGTTATGCATTTCATGAAGAAGATAAAAAGTAGATTGGAATGCAACAATGCCAACACTTTTTTTACCTATACCCTAATTTAAATTATTTTAATTGAATCCTATGCATAATGTGTTTTAAAAAGGAAAGAACAAACTATAATATATTGAAAAAAAAATTTACATTTTATTTTTAGATGATAAAAATACAATAAAATAGTTTCAAATATAGTTTCACCAGATTTAAAAAAAATATTAATGATAATATGCCTGAATAAAGAAACATGTACTAAATCAATAAAACAATTATAATTTCAGAAAGAATAAATTCCCTTAAAAAACTTTCGATTAAAATGAAGTAAATTTAAAAAAACTGTTTTTTTTTAACTTAAAAGAAAGATGTTTTTTATGAAAATACTGAAATACGTTTTTTATGAAATACCTTTTCCTACCATTAACATAATTAAATCAAACGAATGCATATTACAAATACTAATTGATTTTTAGAAATTTGAGAAGAGGCGAAGTTTTCTTTTGTCATTAAAAAATATGTTTTTCCTATATTTTAAGTAATTATATTACTATGAAAATGACGTTAATAGTAATTTTTTTACGACTCTAAAGTTTTACTCAAATTTTAAATATATTCAATGTTAATTAAAATTGTGTAAAAGTAATTGAACATATTTCTTTTTTTATACTTCTTTAATTATTAGAAAAATCGTTTTCGCATTTTTATTTGTTACCTCACTGTTCTAAAAACTGTATTTAAAGCAATTTTAAAAAGAGACGTTTTTGATATTAATATTCAGAACCATATTTCTTATTTATATACTTCCAATTACTTACGTTTATGGAATTTAGTTACAGTATTTATTTTATTTATTCCAAACTTTTATTTTTGAGGTGCAAACAATTGAAGAATAAAACAACAATTTTCGGAAAGGTGATATTTCATAGTCTGTAAGGATAATTGATGGAAGTGTAATTTTTGAAAGGGTAATTTCTAGAGGAATAATTTCTGGTATGCATTCACTGATGGCTAAAGGAAAATAAGGAATAATGATTGGGAATATTATTATTATCGTGAAATAAAGCATTATTGAGAAGACCAATTTATCTTCCCTTTTGCAAGTAAATTTTTTTTTAGAAAACCGCAAACTATATTTCATACATTCATTAATATTCTAATTAAAGTGAAAGAAAATTCTATTATTTCAAGAGTAGTAGTTTTTTGAAATCATAAATAATTCCCTTTTTTTATTAAATTGATGCTTTTTCTTTTAGTCCATGAGATGTATAATTTTTGTAGTATTGTATATAAATTTTATAGAGGGTACTTTTAGGTACCAGGATGATGACAAGTAATTGTTTAACAAAATGGATATTCAATTTCTCTGAAATAGAAGAGAAGAAGAAAGCAGAAGACTCTTAGAAGACAAAAGTCACCAACTTCTTCGTCAAATCTCTATAAGAGCTTGAAGAACAATGAATTAAATCAGAAATGATGACACTATTGAATGATGACTAATTGAATTAGAACTGAACACTATTGAATGATGACTAATTGACTCAGAAATGATGACTGATTGAATAAGAACTGATGATTATGTGAAAAGTGAATTATATGACTATTGATGAAATTATGCCACTAAATTAAAAATTTGACATTGAATTTATTGAGGCAAGGAATTCCTGGTGCTACTGTAATTTTGACCGAATGTTCCAAGGAATGACATTTAGTGGGTTTGTTCATTCACCACCCATCTCTTTAAGGCGAAGGCTTCAATTATCTACAAATCACCAATTTCTAGGTATTCAGAGCTACAGATTTAACGTACACATGCTCAACGGAAAAATTGGATCTTCAATTCGGTTCATACTACTGTGTCCAAAACGTAAGGCCAATTTGCAATTTTAAATTCTCGGGGCTTATGAAATCTCAATTTTTTTTAGGTTGCTGGCACTGTCCTTGACATCTATGTGAAATTTGACATCAAAATATTCAATAGTATTTGTGTTACGCTTGGTTTTATGAGACGCTAAAACTGATTCCGACGATTTTTGAAATGTTTTAATTAATTGAGCAAAGAACTTGCATTCAATTTTGTTTGCGGAAACGTATAGAATGTTGCAGAAGGCATTCGGTGAGCATTCCTATATCGGAAAGAAATGTTTACAAGTGGTAAAAATAGTTCAAAGAAGGCATAGAACGCGTTGAAGACGAAGAGCCTTCTGGTCGACCATCCACCTCAACCGACGAATCTCACGTCCAAAAAATTAAATATTTGGCTCTTGCAAACCGTCGATTTACAGTTAGTGACTTTGTTGATGATATTGCCCGATCAAATCATAATACGATTTGTGAAATTGTACAATTCCAATCACATTGATAGTGAATTCGTAACATTTCTATCATATTGTTAATGAATTCTAATAAGTGTTCATGAGAACACATGAAAAATCCTTGTAAGATTCTCGCGGTTGGTGGCTTAAAAATAATCCTTGCTAATATGCTTTGAAAAACAAGGTGAAAATTGTAAAAGAGTGTTTGGAACTGATAACTGAAAGTGCAGTATTATACTTCCATTTATGTATTGACCCAACCATTATGCTAGGTGGTTATACATGAAATCTAAATGTGAGATAGGGAGTTAGGTTTCTGATTTAATAGCTCTATTTAGAGTAAAAACAAATTGATAAATACCTGTGTATTGCATTGTACACGACAAATTTGTAGATTGAAAAGTCTAATTCTTGGGGTAGAATTCCCAGTTGTCTGTTTGCTGCCACACTGTGGGAATACTGAATCTGTTGCATATCTATGTTGCATTGCGTATACGTGTATGTACATAATTACATGCATACATACACATGTGTAAAGCCTTCGCTTACACTTGTTTTCCAGTGATAAGGGGTAACGCATTTCAGTTTTAAACTGTTTATTTACAAAGACTATTTTAATGAAACTGAAAAACATTTTAAGCGGCTTGTTTACAAGCATTTCGTGAAGAAATAATCGATTTTCCTAATTTTAATTAACTAACTGAACTACATGACCAAGAAAGCTGACACTTTAAGAAGCCAAACGTACTGTTGAAGTATGCACCAAACAATAAATATTTAATTAAATACCCGCAAAACATTGCCAAAAATTAATTATATTTTGTATACGGGGCACTGATAAAGCTGGAAGAGTAAATAATAATTAAGCGTCTGAAAATAATTAAAGCATAAAGTTCACTCTTGATACTGGAGGCGTTGAAAAATAATCTCTCAGAATTTAAGTCTCTCATTTTTTTTATCTATAAGCGTTGCAAAAACTATTAATTTAAGCAGATTATGCGTTACATGTTGCGCATTTTTGGCAGGACTAGGATTAAATGCTGTAAGAGATTTTCAGTTTTTAACACGTAGAAGATTATGTAAAGGAAACATGAAAGAATTAAAAATCTATAAAAGCAAGAAGTAAAATAAAATCAGTAAAATTATGAATAAAATATTGATTTTTTTTGTTGAACAGCTGGCTTTTATATTTCATTCATTCATTTAATTTTTCAAGAAAAAGCACTTCGACGTGTTAGTAATTTACGAACTGCAAAAATAAAAAATAAAAATGAATATCAAAGCGATATTGTAAGTAATGAAACTTTAACTTTGCCCGCCCATTGTTATTTCTTACTTTCGTCAACTCTAATCTATCGCTAATTGTGAACACAATTAAATTAACAACTACATTAATATGTGCCGAAACTAATTTATTAATACAACTAATACACCACACTGCTTCGCAGCTGAAATTCTATAGTTTTGGGAATGGTAAGGATGAAGATTTGCAGTTGAATTGAAACAGTAGTTTGAATGAAACGCTACGTGTGTATTTATGAGGATTTACACCTTCCTCCTCCAGCCTAATGGAAGAACATTTCGGCGTAGGGATTTATCGAGCCTCTTTCTAATATAGACATTGCATTAGCATATTATGTAGCAGAGTACACTTACAAAAACATCCTTCCTGAGAATAAACCAGGATATTAAACCTTACACACCATAATAGATTAGGTCACAAAAACATTTGGAAATTTTAAGCACTTTCTTCATTCTTCTTTCTGCAAGAAATTCTCATGCATCGCAAATTATTGCACAAGGCTTATAGAAATATGTAGAAAGCAAATCAATAACATAATTTTGAATAGATTAAATAAATAATATCTTTAAAAAATTCAGAACAATACAAAAGATAAATAGAAATAAAGGGATAAAAAGAAAAGAAAAGACTTAAGTAATATTTAAGTAAGAATGAACAAATTTACAAAAGGCTGTAAGAGCCGGCTTCTTAATAACAAATTATTAAGATATTTTTGAGTTTCTGGAGTTTCAGTTGTTTCATTACAATTTATTTTCAGGCGCTCTGGTCTAGAGCAGCTGAAAAGTATAAGATAAATATTCTGTAGTCCACGTACATTAGAGTTGCAGTAATCAATTTATCGTAAATTAAAATAAGTAAAAGTTAAAAAAGATGTGGAGACAAGTAAAAGATAAAAAGGCCATGCCCAGCTATATATTGAGTGAATTTGAAATCAATGACAAAAATAACGAGTACAAAGATTCTGTACAATAGTTCGAGAGAATTTTAAATATTTTGCAGTATCTTAGTTACAGAAATAGTCGTAAAAAATATTCCAAATCCATTTATATTCAATAAATTCAATATTTTACAGCCTATGATTAAAATAATGTCTGATCCTTTAAATACACCCTTAAGTGAAGCGTAATTGAAGTTTACTGGACTAGTTAATTTGCCACTAACTTTTGCAAGCCATAATCCTAAAACGTTGCATAATATTCAAACAAGCGTTAACGATGATAAGAAATTGAGGCTTGCTTAGAGGTTCTGCATTCATTTAGTTTTCAATACAAAAAGGAACTTTTCGATATTTTCAAAGAGCATTTTTTTCTTTCTTTACATTTATTTCTAGCTCAAGAAACATTTTTATTTTTGTTTTGAAGTTTGGTTTTGTTGGTTTTATTGGTTTGTGGTTTTTTTTTCCTTTAAAGATGTTTTGAAAGAAAATTTTCGCGTCTCTTTCGTTTAGATATTTTTTCCTCCTTCCTGGAAAAGTGTTATTTAGAATTTTCCGAAATAACTTGTCCTATGTTTTTATTTATAATACGAATGGCGGATAAGTATATGGCTTTTGGTTAATGAATAATTGATTGAAGTTTAAAAATGCTGAGAGAAAAAAAAATGTAAGGGAAAAAATGTTAGTGAAAGATATTTTTAAAAATGAAAAGTTGCGTTAAAATTATTAATTCAATACCTAAGTCTTTATATTTTCAGGAATATGTTTTTCAAGATATGAAATATTCCTTACTCTTTATCGTATGAAAAGTTGAAAAAAAAATATTTTGAAGAGAAAAATAAATTGAGTGCAATAAAAGCATTTTTGAATCCAAAAATGCATAAGAAAAGTATAGGAAATTATTTTTTTTTATGTAAGTTAGTGTTTTGAAGTTTTGCAACTTTTGCGTCTTTTTAGTTTTTGGGTTGAAGTCCAAAAGAGATTAGTCAATGAGCTTTATTCATTGCTGTTCTTCATTTTTTTGTATCGATGCCTAAAAATATTTCGAAAATATGTGTTTATCCAAAGTGGATTCAGTATAAAGTTTATAATTCATTTTTTCAGTTTTAAAGTATATAATTCAGTTTTTCACCACAATTACTTTAACGAAATTTCAAAATGGAGCTTTGTGTGGCCAATAAATATCATAAATATAGTAGAATGTTACTCATCATCCAGAATAGCACATTATTGACACTCTATGTGATACTAATCTAGACTGCAATAAAATAAAAAAAATAATGAATGATAAATGTTTGAAATATTTCAACATTTGCCTTTTTTTAAAAATAAAACTCAGTCATATTCACTTTTTAATTTTTCTTCGAAGTGTAAACTTAATTTATCAATTAAACTTTTGTCCTTCTTTAGAAGAAGATCTCACCAACAAACACAAAAGAAATTCAACAAAAGAAACAAAAGACATTTTGACAACAAAAGAAAAATAACAGACGTTATATTTTTATAGACGAACAAGACGTTATATTTTTTGTTGCACATATTAAAAACTGAATGTTACTTCATTAATTAAAAAAGATTGTGTTAAATTTTTTATTCTCAATATTTATAGATATTCTTATAATAGAGATAACAGAAGAAGACATAATACTTTAATTGTAAGCAATCGTTCCAACGAATGATATTTCTAACAACGCTTGGCGAACTATAATTGCCGGTGCGTTAATTAAAGTCAGCCTATCATTAGGAAATTTGGCGATCATCTTGGCGTCGTTTAAATGAATGGGGTTGAATAAAGAAATATCGAGAATATTTATTTAATTTCTTTTGTGAAAATAGAGTATGCTGATAATAATGGGATCACAATTTATTTCTCATTTTAATCTGTTGCTAAAAGCAAAACAGCATCAAATTATGCAACAAATGTTATCTATTGACATGAGAGATTCAAGCCATTTGATTTAACCACTCTTGATTATATTCAAGTCCATTGATTGCAGGTCGCCTTTTGTTTACTCTGGACTATAAGCATTAAAGACTATATCTAGACTTTCCAATCTTAAATCGGATTCATTGGTGGGTAAATTTTCTTACAAGCTGAGGTTAGAACCTCATGAAATATTCATTTAATAACTACTTCATGCAATATTTATTTTTATTGAAACACAACATTATCTCACCAAATTGCAGTTGATTTTGGTGACCACTGCAGAAAAATTATGGTTCTATTTAAGAGACCAAATGGCTTTAGCTAAATTTATGTTATGGAGTCCCTCATCTGAATCATGTTGTAGTCTTAAATTTAGTAAATATAATCAAATCAATAAAGCTTAAAAAAAGATAAAACAATATAAAGTTAAATATTTATGAGTACTTTCTATATAGACTTTTTCGCATAAACATAGAATATTATTTTTAAGAGACATTTTCGTTTTTTTTAATTTTGATGCGTTGGTTTCATGTGATGCGACAGTTAAATATAAATACATTTTAAAACAAAAGTGAAATGCGTACTAGTAAACACGAAATAATAACAAAAATATGCCTTGTAATTCTAACTGGGAATAATGACAATAAAAATGAATAATGCCAATAAAAATTTCATAAATAAATACTTCAGAAAGTATTTATTTGTGCAATTTTTATTCAACAGTATAAAAATAATTTTACAAACATTTAAATAAACCTGAATAATTTTTAATTGAACCTAAATTTGGATCATGCTCACTGTTTTAATCTTTTGTTAAAATAAATATCCTCATCATCATCACCTTTTGAGCAACAGCCCAATTATGGGCGAAGGCCATATGCCTACTTACAGAATACGAGACGAGAGACGTTTTTCTTTTTACTAGGTAGGGATGTTAGACCTACGCCCAACAGTCATACTAGACCAAGACTTGTTTAAAGTGGATAACGAACCACAACAAACATCCATTGCATCACCGAGACTCGAACCCGAAACATGAGGCACCGAGCGCTAATCACTCGACCATCAGGACCGTTAAAATTAATAAGCATTAAAAAAATTTTTAATTCATTTTTGTAGTAAAATTGAGATCAGATGTAACGAACAGAAAGACTGCATAAATAAACCACAGTCGGGGCATTCCTGCTTCATATACAACAATGTTAATTTGTTAACGTTACTATTATATTTTATTTAATACTGAAAAAGAATGAGGGGGATATGACATTGTTTTATCCTGTTGGAAAAAATGCAAAGGTGAAAATATATTTGAGTCGCTGACACAAACCGTACCACCCCAGAATATAGTTTGAAAAGATATGAAGACTATGTTGAACATATCTTTCGAAAAAGATTGAGGGCAACAACATCCTCTCCCCTGGCATCAGAACGATAAATTCTTGTAGATTGATGGATCATCTATAAAATACTCCGAATTCACTCCCGAAAGCGTCAACTGTCTTTGTCTCTGGTGGATTTGAACTTTTTTTTAAAATGAAAAGAAAATCCTGCTTCCTTTCTCTGGTAATGTTTACCATCATATATAAACTAGGAGGAAACACCTGGTGTAACTGCATAAAATTTTGACTTTTGATTTGACTATGTTACATTTCATCGAATCCCGGCGGTGCCATGGATGTTTGTAGTGGTTCTGAATCCACTTTAAGCCGTAGGTCCCGGTCTTCTATGACTGTAAGAGCGTCACGGAGCAAAAGTCAGGCTTCTACCTACGGGTGCTCCATCACAACAGAAGCTGCTTCCTTCCCCTTCAATCATGAGTCCATATGGGCTTGTGGGCTTGGCCAGCCAAGTGGGATAAGAAACAACAACAACAACACATTTCATCTCTTCAAGTATAAAAACTGAAGTATGTATTTTATACATCGAAACAGTCTAGAATATGTGCCCTGCTTTAACCAAACTTAGAAAGAAATTAATTAATTTACTGAAAATGGACGCTACATTTAAAACTTATTAAAACGCTATTAAAAAGAACTTAAATTACCAACAATAGAAATATTATTATTATTATTATTATTATTATTATTTGTATTTCTGATTTTACCAAACGTATCATTTTTAATTTCACATATAATTTTAATTGAGAATGATTATGAAATATATGGTTAAAAGTAAATTTTTAAGATAACCGTACACCTAGATATGCACATATACATATTAACCGTTTCAGCTAATAATAGCAAATTGTGGTACATTCTTTCAAATATCCATTTAAATATTTTTTCACTGATGAGAAATACAAGAAAATCTATGAAAAAATTCTTAAGAAACTCTCCTCTCCATGTTTCTGAGAGAAAAGAATTGCATTTCCTTAATTTTTTCCTTTTATGATGATTTTTTTCACGAAACTTTCTGTTTATACAGCGAATTGAACATAAGTGCTCAGGATTTATTCAGTATATATATATATATATTCGAAACGGAAATGGGATAAAATGGATACGTAAATAGAATAATCCCTAGATACATCTTGCTTTATTGAAGGAAAGTAAAATGTCTGGTATATCGTACACAGTGGGCTGTATACTTCTAAAATCTTATAAAAAGGGTCAGCAGATTTATTTGAGAAATATGGAAGAAAAATATGCATTAAATGCGTGTTTTGATTCACTGCTGTATAAAAATACCATTTAAACAAGATCATAATCATGAAATATATTATAGTTTTGGGAGATAAGCAATCTGAAAATACTTAAATTTTAGTTTCGTTGATTTCTAGTTATATTTTTTTATTATTATTATTATCATCAGGTTATGGAAAGGAAGTGAATACACCTAATGTACTTAAAGGTTCATTAAAAAAAGGCCTTTTTTGAGGTTCTGGGTTAATCTGAGCAGTTGTCATGTAAGATGGCTCAGTGGTTAAATGTGTTTTGCTTTCATAGTCAGGCTGAATAGTGGGAGTTGTCAATGTTTTCTTCCATATAAAATACAAATGCACTGTAGTTACCTTTAAAAATATCACTAAATGTTGTTGAACTATGCGAAGCCCACTTAACTGCCTTATATAATATGAGGGCGATATATTCTTATAAAACATGCACACCTTATGTTCTCATTTTAGAACAGGAGACCGACCGATATTCAACAAAATAAATAAAACATCACTGAAAAGTGTCTGCGTAATGCAATGCAAAACAAAATTTAATTCATGAATCCGTCAAAATTAAAAAAAGTGTTTAATGATAAAAGCAATATAGCGGCGGTGTAACATTTTGGAAACTTAACAAAATTTATAACTCGTAAGTAATGCTACATGATGTTTAGTTTTCAAAAATTAGATACAATTATACAACATTAATTTATACAAACTTGGAAATTACTTTAATGTAAACTACTTCTTCGTACTTATTTAAATTACACACGACGCCTATTTGTAAATTTCAAACTTATCAAAAGCACTTAAATTTAATACAATTACTTTTAAATTAAAAGAAAAGAATTATGATAAATATTTTAACACTATCGTCAGCATGTGTTTTGTTCAAATTAGACTAGAGCATTTTATAGTAAGGGAAGCATATATATACTACGAAAACTCACTGCCTAAAATTTTAAATGAAAAGGACATTTCAAGCAAAGCCTAAGGAAATGTGTTTAATTGGACAACGTTTCAAAAAAATAATAATAATAACAATAATAAATAAAGCTCTGGATAAGCAAGTGCATATTAGTCAAATATTAATTTAAATATTAAGTGAATAAACATACATTGCAAGAGCGCCTTCTATGGCGTTCAGGAGAAATGGTCAACAGGCCTCGAGGATCTCATACGAGAAGAAGTACAGCGTAACTGCTGCTGCCACTAAGAAACGTTTAGTACAGCACAATCAAGCAATTCTGTTGAGAAACGTTTAGTTTACAGTCTTTCGGCCCGAGGGGATTTACATTCAGAGCAAATTACGTATAAGTTGGCCTAGAGTCTCTTACTCAGAGATATAGTATATTCCAAGCATCCTGCGCTAGCTTAAGTATTGGATTTTCGTATTAGAAGTGGAATACTTTCACAAACCTAGAATTATCTGTCTTTAAATGTGTTAAATATTATATATCACTAATTGTATGTGTTTGTGTTGTAATTGTATGTGTTTTATTGATACACGCACAGATGTGCGTGTGTCAATAAAGCTATGAGTTCTTCAAACCTGTGCCTTAATCCAACCACACCAAGAGCTTCACAACCCACAACACTACAAATGAAAAAAATTTGCTTAAATTAAAATCGTCTTATAGAATTTTTTTAAGTAAAATGCATTATCACGAATTTAAAATTAACTGTGAATTATAAGAAAAACCAGACACTTTTATTTTCCCAATCCCCATTTACAACAACAAAGACCATTATAAAAAAAATAAGCATCTCCACTCTTAAAATGCCCGATTAAAGTTCCCCCAAAGCTTTCTAAAACGAAAAAAAAGTCTTATAAGGCTTAGGAAAAGGTATTAAAAGATCTCTTTGATCTCTTTTTCCAGAGTCCAATCACGTCTAACTAGGAATTTTGTAACAGTTAGATGTGTTTTGAGAAGCTGTTGTATCAATAAAATTAATGGACATCACGTTTGTAGTAAGGGAAAAGGTAGTCTCTCTTAATATAATGTATTTTTACGGTGTATTTTAATATCATTGGAGTGTCTGGAGACTTGAAAATGCTAATTAAATTTACATAAAATGCAGATTTTTGTTATATTTCTTCCTTAGACAATTCTCTGTTGATATACATAATTGAATGTAAGTAATATTTTGTAAATTAGTGAGAGTTATCGGGTTATTTACTTAAATTCTAAATCTTAAAATCTAATCTCTTAAATCGTTGCATTAGAGACTTGACATAACTTGACTGAACTGTCCTAAAATAAATAACAGAAATAAATTTTAGTGCTAGATCTTTAATATTATCAGAGAAGAGCAAATATGTACATTCTGCTTTGTCACTTCAAGAACATATCTTTTAAATTAAATAAAATATCTATAAAAACTAAATTGTATTCATTATGTATCAAGTAAACCAAACAAAACTGTAACTATATATACAAAAAATTCCCACATGCAGAGCAATTAAATATTTATAGGAAATCTTACATAAATATTTTACGAATTAAATGTATGTTAATTATTTTTTTTTTTCTAAAATCAGAAAATCTGAGATAATTATTGTTATGTGATTTTTAAAAATAATAACAATAATACATGCAATCTACTGTTACAATACTTACTAAATCGTTGCATTACACAAAATAATTTCAATAATGAAAAAAAAAAATCATATGCGTATATTTTTTGTTATTTAGGGGTTTTATAGTGAATAATTTTACAACAAATTAAATTTTTATTTCAATTAAATTATTTTTAATTTAATGAAATTAAATACGTATAAGCATAAATTAAATATATACAAGTTGTTAAATAGTTTAGGCATCATCTTTTAAAAGAACTGTATTAGCTACTCACCTAAAATAATTATAGTGCAAAATTTAAAGATTTTTTACACAACTTTTTAAAAACACCTTGCATGAATTTCAGTACAGAATTTCAAGTTCACATTGTACATCAACCTGTACTATTCAAAGTGAATAGAATTTTCACAGTGATACCTTTATTAAATCATCACTTTTGCATATTCGATTGAGAAAAAAAATATTAAACATACCACGTACAATTATTTTTTTTTGTTGCATTTCTATTAATTTTGAGTTAAGTTTTAATTGTATATTATATTTTGATTTCCAAATATATGCATACTTCGCTGTTATAAGGGCTACCGCTTGCGTCTAGTGTAATTATTTTTTACTATAAGATATTTTGTTATCGCGATTAAATTTATTTTTAATTATATAGGTTTCATCTTGGTCTGCTGAATTCCATATGGATATTTACTAGCAACTTATTATGAGTATGATATGTTTTTGTGATATCCTTTTCTTATTTTTTGGGCAAGAGCATTGTCCTGGTGCAAGATCCACCCATTCTTGCACAATGCAGGACGATTCTTTTTAACACGTTCACTCTAAGTCTTCCTAAACTTTATTATAATATTGTTAATTGATTGTTTGGACTACTGAGCACCCATTTTGTCACAAGGGTTCTCTAGATATTGAAATAAATTACAAATATTACCTTTAACTTCGAACGACTTATGCGTGGAACATTTGCTTTGTGGAAGATTGTGTTTTCCGGTGCATGAATAGTAGCTTCTTTTCTCGGTCGTAATCTTCATGTCTCAACAACTACAATAACACTTTTTTAAAAATTAGAAACTACATCAATCCATCCTAAACAACAACATCAAGTTTCCGTTCTCTTTTATATTTGTTGGTGTAACAAAACTGTCGGTATCATTTTGCATACATATATATATTCCTCATACTGAAGCTTGCTACTAAGGTGGGTCGAATACTTTTTCTACACATATGCAACATTTTAGCTACACAACGGGTACTCAATCTTTGGTCTTTTCATATAATGTCTCGAACTTTTACATTATATCCATTGATTGATGATGTACTTTATTGACTTGGATGGTCGTTATCATTCATGGAATCCCGTCCTTATTATCGGTCTGATGGCCAATTGACTAGCTCTCTGGTCTTTGGCACTACAGGCTTCAGATTCGAAAATTGGCGTTCCATGGATGTTTGTGAGTGATTCGGTTTCCACGTGAAACTGTAGGTCCCAGTCTAATCAGCCCAAATGATCGTAGAGCGACAAACCAAACCAAATCCACTTTTAATTATGACATTCAAAGACAAGTTAAAACGTCAAACATTTATTACTATCATTTGTACCAAATTTGATGTCTCTGCCATCCCAATTTTTCAGTTTTATCAATGTACGTTAATGTGCTGACCCCTTTTTGCATCCGACATTTTTAGAGTGACGCTTAAAAACATGACTTTATTCAACTGCTCTCTTAATAGAATCGAGTCGATTGAACAAATTGTAACTTGTCATCGTGTAAGAATAAAGTTGAAGTCTAGTACAATTCATGCAAAAAGCAATACAAAAAGTAATTCCTTCATAATGCGAACGGTCTCATTATTTTTGTATCTGATCCTGAACATTAAATGTATTTCAATGTCTGTTTACATTAAAGATATTTTACTTTAAATATTAAAGCAAATTAAGCTGTATTAAATTATTAAACTATTATTTCTATTACCGCAAAATTTTAGAAGGTTTTTTTTTTGTACTGCAGCTTGTTAGTCTGCTTGTCAGCCATTAGAATTTTTTCAATTCATCTACTACGATGTGTTTTAAATCATGACGGGTATTTTTTTCGCTGGCAATTATATATTTCCTGAAGAAAATTAAAAAAAAACTGAATTCGATATTTTCAACATTTTTTTATTACCTATACCTTCATTTAAATTATTTTAATTGGAAATCCAATGCGTAATGTGTTTTAATGAGTAAAGGAAAATTAAAACATATTGAATAAAAAGACCTTTAACTTCTTGAAATTCTATTTTTAGAAGATAAAAATAAAATAAAGTAATTTCAGATAAAATTTCACCAAATTATTAAAAATAATAATGCCTGAATAAAGAAACATGTACTAAATCAATAAAACAATTTTAATTTCAGAAGGAATAAAATCACTTAAAAAACTTTCAATTAAAATGAAGCAAATTGTAAAAAACTGTTTATGTTTTAACTTAAAGGAAAGATGTTTTTTATAAAAATACTTAAGATTCATTTTTCTGCCATTAATATAATTAAATCAAACGAATAACATATTTTAAATTCTAATTGATTTTTACAAATTTGCAGAAAGTCGAAGCTTTCTTTTGTCATTTAAAAAATATATTTTTCCTACATTTTAAGTAATTATATTACTATGGAAATGACGTTAACAATTCTTCTTTTTTTTACTCTAAAAAGCTTTTACTCAAAATATTCGAAATTAATTAAAATTCTGTTAAAGAAATTGAGCATATTCTTTTTTCTATACTTTTTTTATTACTAGAAATGTTTTTTCCGCATTTTTGTTTGTAATCGCACTGTTTTAAAAACAGTATTTAAAGCAATTTTAGAAAGAAACGTCTTTGTACATTAATAGTTAGAACCATATTTCTTATTTATATAATTCCAAGTATCGAATTTAGTTAAAAATATCATTGTCTCTATTTTAAAATTTTATTTTTGAGATGCAAACAGTTAAATAATAAAACAACTAACGAAAAGAGGATATTTCATAGTCTAATTTTTGGAAGTATAATTGATGGAAGTGTAAATTTTGAAAGGATAATTTCTTGAAAGATAATTTCTGGTATGCATTCACTGATGGCAAACAAACAAAGAATAACGATTATGAATTTTATTATTATGTTGAAATAAATCATTATTGAGAAGACTAATTTATCTTCCCTTTGGTAAAATATTTTTTTTAGAAAACCACACACTTTTTTCCTAAGTTCATTGTAATTTTAATTCAAATTAAAAAATTATTAAATTGATGATTTTTCTTTTAATGCATGAGCTGTATAGAATACTACAAAAATTATTTTGTAGTAATATATACAGATTTTATAGAGGGGACTTTTAGGTGCCAACTGATTGTGCAAGTTGTTTGTTTAAGGAAATGGATATTCAATTTGAAAAATCTTTGAAGACAGAAATCACCAAACTTCTTCGTCAAAGCTTTTTAAGAGTTTGAATGATAATGAATTAAATCAGTAATGTCCCAATTGAATGGGGATTCAGAAATGAATTGAACACGATTGAAAATGACTGAAAACATAATTGAATATAACTCGGAAATGAGAAATGACTAAATTGAATCAGAACTGGTGATGCCATTGAATTGAATCAGAAATGATGATGCTAGTGAAAAGTGAATTATAAGACTAGGGATGATACTGTGCATCTGAGTGAAACATTTCACGTTGACTATATTGAATCAAGGAATTTGTAGTGCCACTTTAATTTGGACCGAATATTCCAAGAAATGACATTTAATGGGTTTGTATATCGATCATTCACATCTTTAAAGGGAAGGCTTCAATTCCACTACAAATCATCAAATTTCGAGTTATTCAGAATTACAGATATAATGTACATATACCCAACGGAAAAATTAGAATCTTCAATTCGGTTCGTAAATCGGGATTTTTAGCAGAGTTGAATTAATCAGTTCAGAAGCCTTAAGTACGAAGTAGCAAGCCATTTTAGAACCACCTTCTTAAAAGTGAACAGATTTGTTCATAGTTAAAAATTGATTCTGGGTTCAAGGCTGCAAAACCAAATCGTAATACGATTTGTAAATTTGAATCGTTCCAATCACATTGATAGTGAATTCGTATCATTTCCATTACATTCCAAGTGAATTGAAATTAGTGTTCATGAGAACACATGAAAGCTCTTTGTAACATTGTCGCTGTTGGTGGCTTAAAAATAATCTTTGCTAATATGCTTTGAAAAACAAGGTGAAAATTGTGAAATTTCTACCAACTACCAAACAATTTCCAAGTCCAACAATTTTCCAATTTTTATCAATCTATCAACATAATATCTCGTACAGTATTGCACTTCCACATATCAACTGGAGAAAATAACACGTAATGCGAATTAGTTATATATGAAGTCTAAATGTGAGCAACCTGGTGATTAGGGTGTTAGTTTTCTGAAATAAGAACTCGATTTAGAGTGAAACCAAATTGTGATCTCCCGTGTACTGGGTTAGGCACGATAAATCTGTCGGTGGAGCAGTCTTATTCTTGAGCTAGAACTTCCAGTTGCCTATTTGATGCCACGCTGTGAGAATACTGAATCTGTTGCATGTCTACCCTTCTAGCAACGAATGATTTAAGTAAATTTTTCTGGCATTTGAAAAGATCATTGTATAGAAAAGTTCAATGTTGTATTCCTGAAAGTCATTTTTATCTCTTCTCATCTTTTTGTAATCATTGATGAGCTACCAGTATAATGCTAATCCTTAAAAAGTAACCGTTAGTATTCGTGAAATTTTGTCACTGAATGCGGATTGCTTAGGAACAAATCAAACAAACAAAAAATTTTTAAACTATTAAAGAAAACATAACATCGATCTTTAAATTTTTTTCCGTTTTTCTAAAAAGAAGAAAAAAACCGCTTTAAAACTGATCGGTATTAAGATCTTGTTTATCAAGTAATTGCCCACGCAAAATATAAAAAAAGTGTGCATTTTTTTGTAATTATAGTGGAAATTCAGCATAAGAATCCTCTTAACTTCTATTGCGTTAAATTCATCTTCAGTTCTTTTTTTTTTAGTCTTTGAACAAATTATTTCTTTTTATTAAGGATGTTTTTTCTTTTCCTGAAAATTTTTTTATTTATTATAATTGATTATGATATTTGAAAACATTTTACTTCAGAATAATTGTTTTTTTTTACATAATTACAATAATCCGCTATTGATTTTTATTTTTCTTGTAATCAAATTTTTTCTGTTTTAAATATTGATAATTTGGGCCTGCATGGCCGAGTGGCTCGCGCTCTGGCGCTCGGTACCACAGGTTTTGGGGTTCGAGTCCCGGCGGTGCCATGGATGTTTGTTGGGGTTCGGAATCCACTTTAAAACCGTAGGTCCCGGTCCTAATAGGATCGTAGAGCGTTGGGGCGGCAGTGTTACTCCGCGTCCGTATCTTCATGTTACACGCGCCCTTTGGGTAATGCAAAGTGAGTAACGTCTGTGCAGCGCTTGCCTTAAGGCATCCAAGACCAAGCTGTCTAAAGCATTTGCCAGCTGCATTGGAAATAAAAAAAATATTGAAAATATTCCTAAAGATTTGGTTTGGTTTGGTTTGTCGCTCTACGGTCATCTTCTGCGCACGAGGGCTAAACAGACCGGGACCTACAGTTTAAAGTGGATTCCGAACCACTACAAACATCGATGTCACCGCCGGGACTCGAACCCGAAACCTGTGTTTTCCTAAAGAAGAAAATATCATTTTGAATTGGTTACTTAGAATATTATAATTTAATAACTATTTTTAATTTTTTCCTTATTACTGTAGTCAGATTATGAGAAAAATAAGAATTCCTGTTAAGTCTTGTTTATTAGTTAAAATTGTGATTGACACAATACACTGTTGAAATATTATCCAGTCTATGCTAATAAATGCTCTATAGTCTAATCTCGCATTTAAGCAAAAAATTACTTGTTAATTACAAAATAATTTTCATATTAATAAGAATTTTAATTCTGAATTTAAAAAAATATATAAAATTTTTCTGTTAAAAAACGTTATTAGAAAAATAATTAATTATCACCTCATGTCATTTTATACACGTCATTTTTATTTATTTAATTCAGAAAAAAATCTAGACAAAATTTGCACTATATTTTGCATTTAATTTTACTGTCATCGGTTATTTCAAATTTTTTCGTAATGACGGCAAACTTATGTACAAATAAGTCTACCTATGATATATCTAAAAATTCTCTATATAAATATAGAATTAATTGTAGTTAATTCAAGGTATAATAAACTCCAAATAAAATTATAAAAAATCATATATAAAATTTTATAATCAAATAATTAAATAAATATATCCTTTTCTAATTAAATAAATAAATGTTTTGTTGTAAATACCAAAAGGACAAATAATAAAATCAAAGAATAAATAAAAAAATAAATAAATATCGTCTCAAACCAGCAGACATTCAAAATTTCTTACTTCTTTAACGGGTTGAATTTAACAATAACAATAGAAATTCCAGGAAATACATATAGGTCTTCGCTTACACTTCTTTTCCAGTGATAAGGGGTAATGTATTTAAGTTTTAAACCGTTTATTCACAAAGACTATTTTAATGAAACTGATAAACATTTTAAACAGCTTGTTTACAAGCAATTGGTGAAGAAATAATCCATTTCCCTAATTTTAATTAACTAACTGACCTAGAAAACTGACACTTTAAGAAGCCAAACGTACTTTTGGAGTATACAGCAAACAATAAATATTTAATTAAATACCCACAAAATATTGCCAAAAATTAATTATATTTTGTATAGGGTGCACTGATAAAGCTGGAAGTGTAAATAATAATTAAGCGTCTGAAAATAATTAAAGCATAAAGTTCACTCTTGATGTTGGAGGCGTTGAAAAATAATCTCTCAGACATTAAGTCTCCCATTTTTTTTTTATCATAAGAGTTGCAAAAACTATTAATTTAAGCAGATTATGCGAAGAATGCGATACATGTTGCCCATTTTTTGCAGAACTAAGATTAAATGTTGAAAGAGATTTTCTGTTTTTAACATACAGAAGATTATATAAAGAAAACATAGAAAAATTAAAAATCTGTAGTTGCAGGAAGTAAAATAAAATCAGTAAAACCAGAAATAACATGTAGGTTTTTTTGTTGCACAGCTAGCTTTTATGTTTTACTCATGT
>BPLQ01010274.1:43841-110052 GCA_021605075.1 Caerostris darwini
TCCAAAACATGCAACCGCTTCGTGTGGCATCTAAAATTGTTGATCTCATAATTTATTCTTCACGTACAGTAGCAAAACGAAATCATTGAGTGAAAGAACAGGACTGTATGGGAGATGCCCATTATTCCATTGTTCAAAATTTTCCATCATAATGCTTAATGCTTATTTTTTAAGAAAAAAATTCTTCGAAAAGATTTGGTGCTTGCAAACTCCCAATTTACAATTACAGACCTTGCTGCTGATGTTGGAATTTCAGAAGGATCGGTCAATTCCATTTTAAAAGATGTTTTGGCCCTCAAACGCGTCAATTCTCGATTGGCACCGAAACACTGAAATTTTTGAAAAAACATCGTCGCGTTGAAGTGTGTGAAGCAATGCTTTCTTACTATCAAGACAAGTTGAAATATATCATAACTGGAGATGAGACTTGGATTTATGCTTACGACCCGGCAACAACCGATCAACCGAGCGAATATCGTGACAAAGGTGACGCAAGACCGAAAAGAGCACGTCAAAGTCACTCAAAAATTAAAGTCATGTTGACGATTTTTTCGATTACCGTGGTGTGGTGCATTATGATTTCCTTCCGCCTGGCCACACCGTCAACAAGGCATATTATTTGAGTGTTATGCGTCGTTTGCGTGAAGTTATTTGCAAAAAGAGGCCCCATTTATGAAAAGACAGCTCTTGATTTTTCCATCACGATAATGCGCCAGCTCCCACTGCATTGATTCTTCATGACATTTTCGCCAATGAAACCCATATAGTTCCACAACCATCATAGACACACCGTGCGACTTCTGGCTATTCCCTAAACTCAAAATACTACTCAATGAACACCGTTTTGAGTCGATTAAAGAGATTCAGATGAATCGCCCGAGCTCTGGAGGCCATCCCTACCGATGACTTTTTAGCCTGCATTGATGATTGGAAAAAAAATTGGCATAAGTGCATTGTGTCCGGAGGGGATTAATTTGAAGGCGATGAAATAAGTTTGAAAGAATAAATAAAGGGTTTTTAAAAAAAATAAAAATTGGGCTTACTTTTTGGGCACAGGGTATGATTCTGAAATCCGTGAAAAAAAATGACGAGTACAAAGATTCCGGAGAATAGATAGAATCTTAAAACTTTTGCAATATCTTAGTTACAGAAATTGCAAAAAATATTTCAAATCTGTTTATATTCAATAAATTCAATGCTTCGCAGCATATGATTAAAAGAATGTTTGATCCTTTAAATGCACCCTTAAGTGAAGTGTAATTGAAGTTTATTGGACTAGCTAATTTACTACTAACTTTTGTAAGCCATAATCCTAAAATGTTGCATGATATTCAAACAAGCGTTAACGAAGATAAGAAATTGAAGCTTTCTTAGAAATTCTACATTCATTCTGTTGTGAATATAAAAAGCAGCTTTTCGAAGTTTCCAAGTAACATTTTTTTCTTTCTTTACATTTATTTCTAGTTCAAGCAACATTTAATTTTTGTTTTGTAGTTGCTTTTTGATATTTTCTCTTTAAAGATGTTTTGAAAGAAACTTTTCGCGTCTCTTTCATTTAGATATTTTTTCCTCTTTCCTGGAAAAGTGTAATTTAGTATTTTCCCAAATAACTTATCCAAATATTTTTTTTTCTAATATTTTTATTTATAATAAATACATATAGCGGGTAAGTGTATGGCTTTGGTTTGATGAATAATTGATTGGAATTTAAAAATGCTGAGAAAAAGAAAATGTAACGTAAAAAATGTTAGGCAAAGATATTTTTAAATATGAAAAGTTGCGTTAAAATTCTTAATTTAATATGTAGTCTTTATATTTAAAAAATATATTTTTCAAGATATGAAAGCTTCTTTACTCTTTATCGTATGAAAAGTTGAAAAAAAATTATTTTGAAGAGAAAAATAAATTGAGTACAATTAAAACATTTTTGAACACAAAAATGTATAAGAAAATTCTAGGGGAAAAAATAAACGAATATTTTTTTGCATAAACATAAATTTTAAAAGTTTTTTTAATTGTTGAGAAAAATTGCATAGAAAACCTATAAGATTAATTATACCTTTATAATTTTAATAGTTAAAATATATCCTTACGCTGAAATCCTCTATTACTTGCTGCTAAATATTTAACTATCATGAGGTCCTGAATGGCAGAGTGGCTAGCGCTCTGGAGCTCTGTACCACAGGTTTCGGGTTCGAGTCCCGGTGGTGCCATGGCTGTGTGTAGTGGTTCGGAATCCACTTTAAACCGTAGGTCCCGGTCTCAATAGGATCGTTGAGCGTTGCAGGGGCATTGTTACTCTGCGTCCGTGGCTTATCTTCAAGTTACACGTCCCCCCTGGGTAATGCAAAATGAGTAACGTCTGTGCAGCACTTGCCTTAAGGCATCCAAGACGTCAATGTCTGTTTACCTGCTGCATTGGATAAAAAAAAATATTTAGCTATCGTAAAACAACGATTATACTCGTAGCTCTCTAATTTGGAGACTGAGCTTTGCTATTGAATGTCCCTACATGAAAAGCAAGTTTCCATATCAGTTTTTTATGCAATGTTTGATTTATTTTTTTTTGTGATATTTACTTAACTAAATACACGTAAAAAACACTGAAAGTTTTTTCAAATATTAATCTAAATTCATCAATTTTCCTGATTTCAATAATTAAAATTAATCACTTTTTCAATTATTTAAAAAATATATATGAAATTACATGTATTGCGACATTTTCTTTTTTGTTATATAGTTTTAAATATAGATAATTTAGTAATTTTTATCTTATAACTAATAAATAGATCACAGCTAAAATAAGGGGGCTTACTTTTTTTACTTACTTTAGGCAATATATTTATTTTTGCACGCATTAAAAACTGAATGCTACTACTTCTTTAATTATAAAAAAATTGTGTGAAATTTTCCATTCTCAATATTTATAGATATGGGCCTGAATGGCCGAGTGGCTAGCGCTCTGGCGCTCGGTACCACAGGTTTCGTGTTCGAGTCCCGGCGGTGCCATGGATGTTTGTAGTGGTTCGGAATCCACTTTAAACTGTAGGTCCCGGTCTAATAGGATCGTAGACCTTTGCGGGGGCATTTTACTCCGCGTCCGTGGCTTATCTTCAAGTTACGCGCCGCCCCCCCCCTGGGTAATGCAAAGTGAGTAACGTCTGTGCAGCGCTTGCTTTAAGGCATCCAAGACCAAGTTGTCTAAGTTCTTGCCAGCTGCATTGGAAAGAAAAAAAAATTATATATTTATAGATATTCTTAATTATAGAGGTATTAGAAGAAAACATAATACTTTAATTGTAGACTGTCGTCAAACGAATGACATTCCTAATCACGCTTGGCGGACTGTAATTGACGGTACGTTAATTGTAGTCCCCCTATTGTTAGGAAATTTGGCGATCATCTTGGCGCCGTTTAAATGAGTGAGTCGAACAGAAAAGTATTGTGAATATTTATTTCCTTTCTTTTGGGAAAAATTGAGTATGCTGATAATAATAGGATCACAATTTATTTCTCATTTTAATCGATTGCTAACGGTAAAACAGCATCAGATTATACAACAAATGTCAAATTTAATCTATTGACATGAGAGATTCAAGCCATTTGATTTAACCATTCTTGATTATAAATCTCTGAAGACGAGTTGATTGCAGATCGCATTTTGTTTACTCTTGATTATAAACATTAAAGACAATTCGAAGAAAATAAATCTGAACTTCCAATCTCAATATTTCAATATTTGCTTATTTTTAAAGTAAAACTCGAACTTATTCTCTTTTTAATTTTTCAACAAAATGAGAACTTAATTTATCCATTAAACTTTGTCCTCCTTTAGGGTAAGATCTGACCAAAAACAGCTGTTTTTTGACAACAAAATAAAATTATGAGACAATATATTTATTTTTTTATATATTAAAAATTGAATGTTACTTTCTTAATTATAAAAGAATTGTGTGAAATTTTCTATTCTCAATATTCTTATCATGCGGATAAAGGAGAAAAACATAATGCTTTAATTGTTAACAATCAGTTGAACAACATTCCTAACAACGCTTGGAAGAAGCTTAACAACGCTTAATTGAAGGTGCTTTAATTAAAGTCCGCCTACCATTCGGAAATTTAGCGATCATCTTGGCGCCGTTTAAATAAGTGGAGTCTAATAGAAAAGTATCATGAATATTTATTTGATTTCTTTAGGGAAAAATTAAGTATGCTGATAATAATAGGATCACAATTTATTTCTCATTTTAATCAATTGCTAACGGTAAAACAGCATCAGATTATACAACAAATGTCAAATTTAATCTATTGACATGAGAGATTCAAGCCATTTGATTTAACCATTCTTGATTATCTTCAAATCCCTGAAGACGAATTGATTGCAGATCGCATTTTGTTTACTCTTGTTTATAGACATTAATGACAATTGGAAGAAAATACATCTGGACTTCCCATCTTACATCGAATTCATTGGTGGGTGAATTTTCTTACAAGCCGAGGTTAAAGCCTCATGAAATATTCATTTAATAACTACTTCATGCAATATTTATCTTTATTGAACCATAACATTATCTCACCAAACTGCAGTTGATTTTGATGACCACTGCAGAAAAACTATGGTTCCATTTAAGAGACCAAATGGCTTCAGAGAAATTTATGTTATGTGTCCCTCGTCTGAATTGTGTCGTAGTTCTTAAATTTAATTACTAAATTTAAACGAAGAAAGATGAAACTAGATAAATTGAAATATTTACGAGTAGTTACTACACAAACTTTTCTTCATATACTTTTTATGAGACTTTTTTTTTAAATTTCGATGCTTTGGTTTTAAATGACGCCATAGTTAAATTCAAATCTATTTTTAAATGAAAGTGAAATTCGTCCTGATTAATACGAAATAATAACAAAAATATGCATTGCATTCTAACTGGGGATAACGTCAAAAAATTAATAACTCCAATAAAAATTGTCATAAATAAATATTTCAAAAGCATTTATTTATTTAATTTTTATTCAATACTTTAAAAACAATGTTACAAATTAATTTTTATTCAATACTTTAAAAACAATGTTACAAATTAATTTTTATTCAATACTTTAAAAATAATGTTTAAAAATAATGCTCAACAAGCTGTAATATTTTTTAAATTGAATTTAAATCTGTATCATGCTATAATCTTCCGTTAAAATTAATATCATCATCATCATTAGCGCAACAACCCCATTGTCAAGGCCGAGAACAAGGCCATCTGATTACTGGCTGATTAGGAGACAAGAGATATTTTTCTTCTTAAGGGTAGGGATGTCAAACCTACCCAAACAGTCATATTAGACCAGGACCTGCGGTTTAAAGTAGATTACAAACTACTACAATTATCCTTGCACCAGCAATGGATGTTGTAGTGGTGAAAACCTGTGGCACCACCAAAACCTTTGGCACCGAGCGCTAGTCACTCGGCCATCAGGCTGGTTAAAATTAATAAATATTAAAACATTTTTAATTGATATTTTTATAGTAAAATTGACATACGATGTAACTATCAGGGAAGAATGCATAAGTAAACCACAGTCTGGGCATCACTGCTTTCATATGCATCTCTGTTAAACTGTTAAAGTTACTGTTATATTTTATTTAATACCGAAAAGAATGTTTTTATCCTGTTGGAAAGGAATGCAAAGGTGAAAAAATTTTTGAGCCCTGACACAAACCATTCTTTGTTACAACCCAGAATGTGCTTTGAAAAGAAATGAACATGTTGAACAAATCTTAATAAATAATTAAATAATTTTAATTCATATTTTTATAGTAAAGTTCACATAAGATGTAACGATCCAGAAGAATGTATAAGTTGACCACAATCTGGGCATCCCTGCTTAATATACAACGGTTTTAAACTGCTCAAGTTAATATTATATTTTATTTAATACCAAAAAAAAAAAAAAAAAAAAAAAATGAGGGAGGGGGATATGACATTGTTTTATTCAATTCGAAAGGAATGCAAAGGTGAAAAAATTTTCAGTCCCTGACACAAACCATTCTTTGTTACACACCAGAATGTGCTTTGAAAAGGGATGACGAATATGTTGAACACATCTTTCGAAAAAGATTGAGCGCAACAACATCCTCTCCCCTGGCATCTGAAACGGTGAATTCTTCTAGATTGATGGATCATCTATGAAATACTCAGAATTCACTTCCGAAAGCGTTGATCATCTTTGTCTCTTGCGGATTTGGACTTTTTTAAAATGAAAAGAAAATCCTGATTCCTTTCAGTGGTAATACTTCCCATCATCTATCAACACACAGCAAACACCTCGATGTATTCGGGTCTGTTTGATTTAGAGTTTTTGTCAATTTTCCTACATAAAAATTTGACTTTTCATTTGACTACGTTGCATTCCATCTGTTCAAGTATAAAAAAAAACTCAACTATGCATTTTATTATTTAAAAACATTCTAGAAATTGTGTTGTGTTCGGATTATAGGTTTTTATACTGAAATGATACAATGATAATAAAAATAAAATTCATATATCCTTTTTATGCATGATTGTTGAATTGTTATTAATAACCCTGCTTTAATAACTTACAAAAATAAATAAATAAAAAATTTAATGGAAAATTGATGTTAGATTTATAAAAAGTAATATAAATTACCTACTGTAAAAATATTATTCTTATTGTAAATCTGATTTTACCAAATCTTATCACTTTTAATTTATTTATTTTCACATATATTTTGTATTAAGAATAAGATATGTGGTTAAAAAAAATTTTTCAAGACAATTCTACAATAAATTTACAGAAAATTAACTTTTAAATAATTTATAAAAAGGAATATAAAAATTTATAAAACGTTAGACTAGCAGTAAACTTTAGTTTTATAAAAATGAACATAAATTGCCAACAACAAATATGTCATTTTGTATATCTGATTTTACCAATCTTATTATTTTTAATTTCACATATACTTTGAACTAAAAATTGTTATGAAATATATGGCTAAAAGTAAATTTTCAAGATAACTTGGAATAAATTTGAATAAAATAACGAGTAATAACATCCACTTTTCGTGATTTGAATAAAATAATGCATGTATATATATATATACATATATATATACATATGTGATATATATATATATATATATATATATATATATATATATATATAAAGTGCGGCATCGTGTTTCCTCGTATATTCGGCATGTTAAACTATATTTAACGTAAATATTAACGTATATTGAATTAATATTAATGCAAACCATTACAGCACGTATTACTAGACTCCTAAGACATTTCCACCATTGAAAATCTGTAGGAAACATGTAATTTTTTTACTAATTTATACATTGATTCTAAAGTATTAAATTTGTTTTTATTTCCGTAACTGCAGAATTTGATAATATGGAAATATTTGATATTTTTCTTATCTTTGAGAAGATATTAAATCTGAAATAATTTTATTTACCTATAAAGTCCCTAATGTCCCTAAAAATGGGCTATTGCATTGGCTCACTAACATACAATGAAGTATTGCCTGGCTTTATTAAATATGTTGTTATATTTTACTTTGGAAAAATTGAATAAATATAAATATAAATTTTAAAATTTGAATTCGAAAATGTTCGAGATGTTCCATATACTATGCAATGTTATTGTAATTGTTTTGTATTATTTCTGTGCAATAAGAACAAACTATTTGATATTAATATCTATCCAAATAAAGAGCTGCCAGCCACCATCAAGTTCATTAAATCATATCTAAGAGGAGAGTTTATTCACCATACAGAGACGAATCCTCAAAATTATTATCTTAAGTGGTAAATTTAACATACATCTGGTCTTATCTAAAGACAAAATATCATATAATGAAAAAGCATTGTTATAAATTTACACTAATCACCATCTGTTTTGAGAAAGATTGAGAATTTCTCTTTAAATAATTAACCTCGATTATCAAATACTTTTGAAGAGCTTTATTAACATTTACTTTCAAACCATGATTCTAGAAAATCAATTATAGAATTCTAACCTTATTGCCTTTTGCTGAGGTGATTTACTAAAAACAAATTATAAATAAAAAAAATATGTTAGTGATTCAGTGGATCTTTCTATATAAAAGAGGAACAACCTTTTCTTAGAACATATTTGAATATCAATTTACTTTAAAATTACTTATTTCAAAACACATTTTTTTATTTGTACAATAAATTCTCAAAACATTTTGAAACATGCTTTTAATATTTCACAATGGTACTTGAATCTGACAGTTGTAGAATGAAAAATTGTTTACATACAAAATAACAGTTTCATCTTTTACATATAACAAAGCTAATATTTTCCTAGAAGTACGAATAGGACTTGAAATGCATTTATTTGTATTATTCCACGGTGTTTTATGAATGTTTAAAAAGCTCTGTAGCTTTTATGACATACTTGCGTGGGGTTTTTCAAGAATAATGTAAAGTGAGTGAAGCAGTTGTTCCTATTTCATATAAGTGGTTTCCCTTTGTGATTTTCAGGAAAGTCATAAACATTTTTTGCATCAAAATATTATAAACACATAATATGAATCATGAGTAAAAGAGCAATTTTTTGTTTGGGAATCCAGTTAAAATTCTCAAGTGACTTAACAGATTAATATAAATTTAAAAAAAATAATCACTGTAGGGTTTTGGAAAACAATTAATCAGTGAAAGTCAATTAACCCTTAATTGTATTTTAATGACATGCAATCTATGTGGAATTATTTATACATAAAGCACGTAAATAACTCTCAAAATTAAAACAATTAATGTAGGAAAATTGCTAATATTTTCCTATCCATTCCATTAACTTCAGCGTAAACGTCTCAAAGGTTGCATTTAAGTTGATGGAACAAAGAAAAATAAAAATTGAAAAAGATGAAATTAGATAATTAAAAGAAATGTATAAAATAATCTGAAATCCGGCTGTTGCATTCTATGGAACAAATTGCATAAACACCTAAGCAGGAATATTTCGGTTGTTTCTGATTATGTTCGGCAAACGAGTTTTAGGACTTGCAGATTGTCTCAACTCATGACAGCAAATATCCTGTAAACATTTTTATGAATGTCCTGCAAAGAAGTGTACCTTAACTCATTAATGGATACCCCGAGTATACTCATATCTCATATTTGTATCTTTTTGAAAAACCTCAAGTTAACTCGTGCAAAAATTAATTTTTAATTCTGAATTAAAACAAGTATTTTAGGCAATTTGGACTAACTAACACAATTTTTCTGAGGTAAAAAGATTTCAATTGTAGTATCTTACATTAATCAAGCAGTTAATTAGCTTCATTAGCATTAGCTTCATTCAATCGCGATTTCATGTTGCTTGCAGATATTTGGATATTTGACTCGATGTCCTTCAGTATCCAAAAGATTGGCGAGGTTGGTTAGTTGGTATTCTTTAATAGCGCAAGGGGCCAAATTTAACCAAGCTGTTTCAAATAATATGTAATATTGAGATAGAAGAAATTTAATTTCCAAATGATAGCAACCTATACATTAAGCACATGAACATTAATGTCGATGCAAGTTGTACATAGCCAGGCCCGTTTAAGAACTTATCAAACTGTGGTGAATTAAAACCTTCACTAGGGGACGAAGTATTAGTTTGGGAAATCATGAAATGAAAAAACAGATTTCGAGCCACGCATCTTGAGCTCAACTAGGAAAGGCAGATTCCCACAATGATATTGGTAAGTACCTATATTGTCAGAACCTCATTCTTAGAAGACTTCCATCTTTAAAGAGATATCCAGGAAGTAAACCATTGCTTGAATCCTGAGCAGTTTCACTCAGAAAGGATGGGTAGCAACCAGCGTATTAATACAAGCGGAATTAAGATGTACCGCCAGTCTACCAGAAGAAGAGGCCAAAGATATGTATTGTTTATATAAAATGTGCTGAGAGATGTGTAATAAAAGAGTATCATAAGAGATGTGATGCACTTCAATCCCAAGGATATTGAGACACAGGTCTCTACGCACAGCAAACATGTGGGTAAGAAATTTACGTTGTTGATGAACAAAATATATAAAAAGAAAAGAATCAAAAATAAATATTGTTAGTCAAATCAAAATTTATTCGAGGAACAAAATAAATGACAAGAAATAAAACAAATTCAGTCAGATAAACAAGAACAAAAAATATTCATAACGTATGAAGATAATGAGTCGTAACAATCTAGTAGGAAAATGATTAGATCTGTGTTTTCGTTGATGAAAGGAAAAGAAAAGGAGATAATTACTGAATTTCTCTGGGGTCGTGACAGCTGTATTTATCTAAAGAAGATATGCCTCTGAGGGGAGATTGACTTAGTTGAGTGTTATTTACTGCTTAGGACTGCGTGTATTTATTTCAAAATTAGCAAAAATGACGATAGTTTTATTAATAATAGTAGCGATGCATCATATGGTAATGTCGAAAGCTCTGACTATGAATCTAAGGATTATAGTTATGATTCTAATGTTAATTTAAAATGGCAAAATTTATAATTGAATTTCTGTAATAAAAAATTATATAAACAAAATAAAAACTTATTAATCACAATCCTAACAATGCCTATTTTCGATTTTAGTAAAATAATTGTTCAGAAACTAAATAGTATTTGAAAAAAGGGTCTTATTTTAATTATCAATATCACAGAATTAGCTACCAACTGACTAGCATTTGCCAGCAACATCAATAACGTGGATTTAAGAGAAATTTACAAAAAAAAAGGTTTTAAGAGCACATATTTAATTACATTCTTATAATATATATAAGTTAAACATGCATGTGTTGTAACTATAGCTTGTTTTTTAACACTCCAGGCACTTCGACCTATGGTTATCCACAACGAGGACACCAGACAAATAAATCTAGCATCTAAATACACATGTAACTAAAAACTACCTGCACATGTAACTAAAACCTACATACACATGCCTTGGTTAATTGAGTACGCATCCATGTAACAATACATGCACATGTATGCATTACACGGATGCGTACTGAATTAACCAAGCAAGATTAACTATAAAAAAATTTCTCAAGAAAAAAACTAAAAACTGAAATGGGTTATCACATGGTTTTTTAACAAACAATGAACTGTAAAATCGTTTTTCTCAAACTTTATTTCAACAGTATGAAAAATTTGCCTACATACCCTGCAGTATATTGTTAGCTGTCATTTTGATTGTTAAATTATCAGCTGTCATTTTGATATATGAGAAGAGACTGCAAGGATACTTTGTCTCCTTTCTAATGGTAAAACGTATCATATAGTTATGCGAAGCAAATATCGATAGTAAACTCCGCATGAACCAGAACTATAATATAAGTCAATAGTAAAACTACAGCTGTGACAGAATTTCTCGTATCGACTCCACTGCCTGGCGCAACACATACTATTTAAATCGATTTTTCTATAAGTACTTGAGCTGATAATTATCGACATTTTTTAAATACTTGTAAAAACGTTTTGGCACTTGATAGCTTTTGGAATATTTTCTGAACACTATTTTAATCAACACAAATTTACTAAAATTGTACCAAACGTAAATTAGAAAAGCGAAAGGAAAATAAAATATGTATATTTGGAATAGCGCATTATTTATTGGAGCTTCAGTATTTTCATGCACTGTTACACATGATATAAATATTTTTTTTTAACCTACATTCTATTTTTAGTTTATTTGATGTTTTTTTAAGCTTAATGCGATTTAGCCATGTGATTTTAACAAGAATATTTATTAAAATGTTTATACTTGATAAAGGAATTTGCCTTGATTAATTCGCAAAATAGTTAAACAAAAGTTTTTGTGTTGGACAATTCGTGTTTTTAAAATAGTTTACCATAAGCTATGACTATTTATCGGAATTTTAATATGGTAATCAAACATTTCAGTTTTTAATTAAATATACAGAACTTTAAACAAGCTCACGTTAATACATATTTTCTTACAATTTGACATTTATACTATGGTGCGGAAATTTTAATTTTTAAATGTAGGGATCTATCGATTAGAATATTTAATCAAAATAGCATTCAAATAAAAATCACCTTGTAGTATACAAAGACTTCCTGGTAAAAGAGTACGCCAAATTTAATATCTGTATTTGTTTTATTTTATGCTGCACGCCTTCTACGTCAAGGTTGAAACTTATCTGAAAAATGACCTCAGATTTTTTTTTCTCAATGACAAAATAATAATAGTTTGAAGCAATAATTATTTTAGATTACTTTTATCACTTTCTACATTCTATTCGCGATAGATAAAACATATCCTGGTATTATACGATAAGATACGCTTGCTATAATATGTGAAAATGACAAAAAAAAGTTCATTCTTTAAAATGAAGTATACAAAAATTAGTATCAACCGCTAGAAAAGCTATTGCAGCTTTAACAACGAAATCATGACTGAAGTCTGCGAACTAGCACCTTTTACCTTTATTTGGACAATCGAAAATTTCTCTCCTATGTCTTGTTCAACTATAACGAGCCCGTCATTTATTGTGGGTTTTATGAGAAAAACAAAATGGCATCTAGAAATAAAAGAACGAAATGAACAAGAAGGATACTGCTGCTTCATTTCAAGAGATAATGACAAAAACAAGGGACCAAGAACAATTGAAATATATTTCGAGCTTGCTGTACTAGCTGATGATGGATCTGTTTTAACTGCAGAAAAGGGTCAAGGTATTTTTAAGAAAAGAGTTTCTATTTCCAACAGTCTCGAAATGGAAGATTCGCTATGGCAGAGATGGATGAAGGTTTCACCAAGAGGTATTCTCGCCATTCGGTGCAAAATGTGGAAAAATAATGCATCAAAATGGATGACTGTTCGCCATGATTTGTGTTTTGCCAGAACTGAATTGAGAGTAGAAGAAAAAAACTTCATATGGTCCATCAGGAATTTCAGTTCCTTCTCTCATTTGAAGGATGGAATTAAATTGCAGCCTACCACAAATGATGAACCAACCTTAACTTTTAAATCTTTGGGTGATGAAGGACAATAGCAATGAGGATGAGAACGTTTTAGTCAATATCGATATAGATCAATGTAAGGATTATGTCTTCAGCACTGAGATTTTTGTGTTAGACGCACAAGGACACGTTGTTGATATTCTCATAAACAGATCTATCTTATTCTATCCAAGAGACACTCTTCTTCTCATTCTGACTTCCAAAACCAAATTAATGTCTGATAAAAACCTTTACTTGCCAAATAACGTGCTGCTTTTGAGATGCAATTTCAAAATCGGGATGGGAATTATCTCGAATAGTATTGAATACTCTAATTCTATGTCTTCAGTGCGTGCAAACAAACATATAAAGAAAGCGGATGATCGTTCTACATGCTGTGGTTTTATGAAGAGCTTGAAAAACATTTACGAGGAATTGTTATACTCCAACTCAACAAGTTCAAATAAAACAAAGTATGATAAAGACAAATATTCTTCTGTTACCTGCACTTCCCGTCCTTTGAAAGTAGCCTTAAAAAGACTTCTTGAAGATGAAATACTCAGCGATATTTGTTTAAGAGTTGGCACTGAATCATTTTCCGTCCACAAAAGCATACTCAGTTCAAGATCTCCTGTATTCAGAAATATGTTTAAAAATGGCACGAAGGAGGGTGAAGCCATAGAAATTTGTGATTTGGATGCAAAGCTTCTTCGTGATTTGTTACTGTTCTTATATACGGAAACTGTGGATGATCTTCAATGGGAAAGTGCTACAGCTCTTTTGAAAGCCTCTCACATGTATCAAGTGATGGATCTTGCAAAACTTTGCTCAACTTATTTGGGGGATAATCTCTGCAAAACTAATGTTTCCAATGCATTGTCAATGAGTGAGAAATTCGATGACGAAGGTCTGAAATTAGCTGTACAACAATTTATTTCTGATCAAAGTAAGTGAACTCATTTCTAAATTGTATTAGAACTTTCTACAATTCTTGCATGTACCATTGTGTGTTGGTGAACATTAGAACCATAAGTTTCAAGACGAATGTCTGAAAATCATTGCTCATCAGATTCTTCAAAATAAATAATAAACTGTTTTTAAAAAAACCTCTCGAAAATCTTTGCAATTGCAACTATCACGCTGCTCTATCAATAAGCAACAATTTTGGTGACGAAGTTCGTAAATTCACTTATCAAGAAGTTTCTTTCATTCAGTTAATTTAATTGTTTTACATACAATAAATTTCATGAAATATGAAAAATATGTATTATGAGTAGTGGAAGACAGAACATTCAGAATTGCCTTCATTAGAAGTAAAATTTGATTACTTATAATTATTAGTTTAAGTAAAATTTGAATGTAACGGTAAGTATAAAGAAATGAAATATAATTAATTTTTTTGACTAATTTATTTATTTTTTGGTAATTTAGTTTTCCTTTATATTAATATTTATTTGATATTAAGACTTTTGGAGCAATAGTAATGTTAAGAAATATTATTCTTGCATGAATATTAATTTTTCACTTTGTAAATATACAAAGTTATAAGAATTTGATATGTGTTAAATGCTACAAAAATATATATTTGCATTGATTTATAATATTCAAAAATTTTACATTGCTTTACATTATTAAAAATTTATATTTGCATTGATTTATAATATTCAAAAATTTTACATTATTAAAAAATGATATTTACTTTGTTATATATTGTAAATTGCATTGTTATAAGATAAATAAAGTTCTTTGTTATAAAGTTTTCTATCTGTTCGATTAATAAGCAATAAGTTTGTTAACGAAAATTATAAATTAACTTATCAACAAATTCATTTTATTAAGTTAATGCAGTTTCTTTATAAATAGCAAAAATATTTCGCTTAATAAAAATATCAGTAGTTCTATTAATAAGTGATAAGTTTGATGATGAACATCATTAAAATTTCACATATTTGTTGACGAAGTAAAGTTTAAAACTGTAAAAAAATATATTTTATTAGCATATTAATTTGTTTATTGAAGTACTATATGAGAATGAATAAAGTTAAAAAAATTTTTTAAACATAACAAATTTTATGATACAAATATGAAAAATAAAGCAAAGAAATTTATTTAAAGTTAAACTTTACATAGAAACTATTTTTGTTTAGGCACGTGTGTCTGTTTTTATTTCTTTTAAAATATTTATCAGCCCAATTTTTTCTTCTCAAAACTTATCTTTTTATCTGGCACATATAGCCGAAAGTCACAATTCTAATTAGTTATTTTTTAATTAAATAAAATATTTATTTTTAATAGTAAAACTAAACTTTTGTTTTTATTGATTTAATAATCGTCTGTTGATTAATAAGAACAAAATTAAATAAAATTTAGATATTAAATAAAAACAAATTTATGCTTTAATAACTCAAAAATTAAATAGTGAAAAGAAAAATATTTTTTCTTAGAATTTATCATTTTTTTTTATTTGTGTCCAACAGAAAATTATTTAAAATTCGAATTGTACTCTTTTAAATAAAAGTATTATTTTTGATAAAAAATTAATGATAAAAGGAAATTAAAAATCCAATATAAGGACTTCCAATTAGTTGAAGAAACATCTTTTTCAATCATTAAATGTAAAGTTAATATAAAAAGTATCTGAGTGAACGAAATAAGTATTTACATTTATTTATTAGTAGAAATTTTCTTGATATTAAACGGTAAATTCTTTAAAAATTTGTGTTTGTTTTTGAACATATTTTTAGTTCATTGCAAATGTTGAGCTGCTGTAAATTAGTTCATAAAATTTAATTAATTAATAATTAATGAATAATTAGACGATAATATATTATTAATTATTAATTTAATTAATTGCATTTATTATTTACTTATTTAGTTTTTAATTAATTTAAATTTAAATTTAATTAATTAAAAATTAATTTTACATTTTTTTCAATTAAGTTTACACTTTTTGTATTATGTTAAAGCAATAAATAAAAAAATTAAGTTGTGAATTTCCGATTATATAAATTTTAATATAAAAAAATATATAAATAAAAATTAAAAAAATTAAATTAAATTAAAATAGTAATGAATGAGGGAGCTGTTATTTATAAGAAAGAAATGTCATTTATTAGAAACATTATTTAAATCGTATTTACATGGAAATTCAAATAACTCAATTGTCAGTTCTATATGCAATATTTGTATTTTACAAAGAAATGCATAACTATGTCACACTAACGAAAAAAACTTTTTATTTTGGATATTAATATCTATTGTTTATTTATTGACTTTTTATGATTTTTAATAACCTATTTATGATACATATTTGTTGCCAAGTTTATATTATCCTTATTTGTAATTTTAAAATGTAGCCACACAAAAGTAAGGGATTACATTAGACATTAATATAACGATTTTAATATATTATATTAGACATTCATTAAAGGCTATAATATTAAAAGCATATATTTGTATTCTAAATTTTGTAATTTGCATTCTAAAGGCTATAATATTATATCAGACATTCATGTAACATTGTATAAAGAAATGCATAACTATGTCATACTTACGAAAAAAACTTTTTATTTTGAATATTAATATTTATTATTTATTTATTGTATTTTTATGATTTATATTTTTTGCCATATTTATATTGTCATTATTTGTAATTTTAAAATGTAACCAAACAAAAGTAAGGGATTACATTAGACATTCATATAACATTAGACATGAATATTACATATCTTACAAAAGGCATTCATATACATTACATTACATTAGACATTCGTATACATTGCATTACATTAGACATTCATATACATTGCATTACATTAGACATTCATATACATTGCATTACATTAGATATTCATATACATTACATTACATTAGATATTCATATACATTGCATTACATTAGATATTCATATAACATTAGACATGAATATCGCAGAAACGCCAACACGGTATTTCACTTCTTCTGCCTTGAACTCAATTGACAGCTGCTGATATATCGTGTTTTTCCCCACAGTAAATGCTGTTCTTCTGTTATCAAGTACCTTCCGTGCTAATCACTAATCCTGACTATATTACAATAAAATAGGTTTTTTTGCATTCTGTATAATGCTATAGAAAAAATATATTATTTCATATAATCTCATATGAAATAAAAACTTCATGGTCTAACAATGATGGACATATTTAGTTCACAGCGCAAAGCCTGTCAAACACATCTAGTTTGGTAAGGTTATCCTAAATTGACGGATGAATCTCTGTCGATAGCTTGTTTCCCCATCCTGAAAGTGGGAATGGAACTTAATGGCTGCCCATTGACTTGGAAATGCACTCTTTGGGGGAATTTAAGGTATGCTAGGGTTCTTTACTCTACCGCGACTATAAATAAAAGAATCACGCATGACTGGCCAATGGTCATCTATCACCTCTTCCTCCATCAAATACTTCACAACTGAGGGTAAATAGTTTTATTTCCACTCAATAAAGTTCTTCAGCGCATCGTAACATTATCTCAAAATAAATGTTTAGCAATCACTCTTTTACCAAATCGTTTCTGATCTTAAACGTTATTATCTATGTAAAAATAAAAAAAAAAAAAAAAAAACTTTTAATTAACTAGAAGTTGTTGTTTTTTTAAATCTCAAAATAAATATTTAAGAAATAAATGTTAAATTATCTCAAAATAAATGTTTAGCAATCACTCTTTTACCAAATCGTTTCTGATCTTAAACGTTGTTATCTATGTAAAAAATAAAAGATAAAAAAACAAAAACTTTTAACTAACTAGAAGTTGTTGTTTTTTTTTTTTTTTTTTTTTTTTAAATCTCAAAATAAATATTTAAGAAATAAATGCTAAATTATCTCAAAATAAATGTTTAGCAATCACTCTTTTACCAAATCGTTTCTGATCTTAAACGTTGTTATCTATGTAAAAAGATAAAAAAAAAAAAAAAAAAAAAAAAAAAAAACTTTTAACTAATAGAAGTTGTTTTTTTTTAAATCTCAAAATAAATATTTAAGAAATAAATGCTAAATTATCTCAAAATAAATTAGCAAAATAAAAAAAAAAAAAAAAAACTTTTAACTAACTAGATGTTGTTGTTTTTTAAATCCCAAAATAAGTATTTAAGAAATAAATGTTAAATTATCTCAAAATAAATGTTTAGCAATTACTCTTTTACCAACTCGCTTCCCATGTTAAACATTATTATCTATGTAAAAAGATTAAATTTTTCTAAAAATTAAATAAACTTTTTGAAATTTTAATTTTTTCTTTTAAAATGCTTATTTTTAATCTTATAAAGTGAATTTTTTTAATGATTATTTTTTTCCTACGGGTATTCCACTCGAAGTATAACCTCACAGACACATATTTTCAAGGTCTAAAGTCTTCAAAATAAAAATTTACACATCGTCAGAAACGCTGTGTATCTAGAACTTTTTGAACTATTTAGCACTTGAAACCTTTACAACTTTTCTTTTGAACTGTAACCATATTTCGGTGTAAGAACTTTTCTCCCCCACTACATTGTAGTCAGTAGTCACAGGTATTTTTGTGTCTGTATTTCTGATATTATTTTTATGTGTCATATCGTCATTTGTAAAATTATTATGAGAATCTTTGAATTGACTGACTACATCCCGACCTTTCGGATATCTCATCTGATGTTCATTGGACTAGAAATATAAGAGAAATTTTATCTAAAATTTTCTAGTTTAGCGGATTTTTAATGAGGTAAAATACATTATAAATTATCCATATTTTACTATAATAATCATTAAGATAACATTCATATGAATTTATTAAATCCATTGCTAATTTACAACCTTTATGCTTTTTGAAAACCTTTTATTTATCACTTCACGGATTATGGCCGATATGCAATTCATCTATATCAATGATAATCATAAAAATCATTTTTGTACTTCTTAAATAATATTTTATTCATTTATTAGTGGGGTTTATATAAATTTATTAATTTCTGCTGATTATCTAATGCCTTATACTTGCAACATTTTATTTCTCACAAGATAATCTTCAGCCTAATTTCGGTTGAATATCTTAGTAACTTGCAATTAATAACATAGTTTATGCGTCGCTTTACTATAAAAATACACAAAGATCGCAGTATGTCGTTTCGTGCCGACCACTTTGTCATGCGTCCATTTTACTTTAAAAATATAGCGTAATTATTTTGCAACATTTTCAGATTTTGATTAAAGAATAGAACATAATTCCGATTTAGTTTGACAAAAAAAAATATTAAATAAATAAATAAACCTTTACATATTGTAAAGCAAATTATTCAATATTTTCTGCTATATTGCAGAATAAAGATTATACATTTGTTCATAATTCTAGTAATTAAGGACCATATATTTTGTTCATAATTTTAATAATTAAAGATCATATTTGTTCATAATTCTAATAATTAATCATATATTTTGTTCATATTTATAAGACTTAAACATAATATATTTTGTCCATAATTCTAATAATTAAACATAATATATTTGTTCATAATTCTAATCATTAAACATAATATGAAGGTCATATATGTTGTTAATAAGAAACATGCAAACTTTGTGCTAGCCTAGATGTAGTTTTCCTATCTATTATATTGTCCTATGTGTAGTTCCTATCTATTATGTGTCTATTATTTTCCTATCTATTATATAGTTATACTATCTATCTATTATATCCTATAAAAATATTGTTTTTTTTTATATGTTTTAAAATTGTGCTCAATAAATTAGATTAGATTTACTAGGATAATAACAAAATAGACAATACAAATATAAAAATTTTTAAATAAAAAATCTCTTAACTAATCAATTTTGCTACTACAAAGGTGTTAGTAGTACGGTTAGCTACATCAAAAAGTGCTCGGCGACGAGTTACAGTGAGGGAGTTGGTGATTTTGAGGTGGAACATTAATTGCATATCTGCACAGTATGTCGACATAAGAAAAAGAGTTTTAGTATTAGTCTTATAACTGCAGATTCTAAAGAAATCCTAAGCATTTAAAAATCATAAGGTACTTAAGAAAGTTTTTCCACATTAGCGGGCGCATTGGTAAGATAGAATCTCTCTGACGTATATATGATCAGGCATAATTTTTTAACTGGGTACTTTTTTCAGTTGGCTGATATAATTCTATTAGATTTCGGTTAAAAAAGCGAAAGGATATGGCATCTTAGAGGAAGAGGTATGATATATACAGTAGGAAGCTTACATCTGTGCAAGAAACAAGATTCATCGTCATGTTCTCGATTAGATTCGTTCAGAAACGGAAATATGGTTTTAAAACTAGGTTTGATTTGTCGGTCTATTTTCATTTTGTGCACATTTTGAGCTAATTAGACCGGGAGCTACAGTTTAAAGTGTATTTCAAGGTTGAAACCTGTAGTACCAAAGGCCAGAGTGGTAGTCAATTGGCCATCAGGCCAAGATTTTAAAACTAGAAAACATTGTTCACAGGGAAGTACGGTTTTCCAACCTTTCCGCAACATTTGGGAAAAAATATTTTTTGGCCACATAAAGAAACATACTAACATAAGGTTGACATTAAACTGATGACTTGACTTGATAACTTGATGAATTGATGAAACATAACATGAAAAAACTGTATTAACATCCAGTGTCATCCACTACAAGTTCAAAAAAATGTATTTGAACCGGAGTGGATGAATAAAAAGTATTTCATTAACGATTGACAATTTGAACAATATATATATAAGGAGCGTGTGAGCTAATAGAAGGAATTGAAAAAAGGAAATGTTTATTGGAAATTTAAAAAAAATATCGTAATTTTTTTATTAATATAATAAATATTTCAAAAAGAAAATTTAAGACAACATAAATATCTTAATATTTTAATGAAATTTATAGTTATATTATAATGGTTTCACTTATAATAATGTTAGATGGCATGTGGAAATACGTAGGCCAAATTGTTTTTTGTTGATACAAAAAAAAATTGATAAAACAACAAATAAACAAATCTAGATAAAACAACAGCCATATAAAACCAGATAACGCAAAACAACACAAGAAGACTTTGGTATGCCATCATCATTAAAGTAGATAAAAATATCTTTGTATTATAAAATGAATTATTTTCAATTCATTGATAGAACTGTTCAGATAAAAATATCCTGTCATCTATATATATTAAGAAATACTGTTAAGGTTATTTCCTTTTTCTGTGATGTTAAACAATATCAGTACTTCATTTATCAGTAGTTATCATTTTATCAAACTTCTTTAAGTGATAATAATTTCGACAAAAAAATTAATGAAAAGTAAATACAGATTAATAGGAAGGAAACAGTTAACGAGAAATTTTGAAGGCCTGTCACACATCTGTTTAAATAACTGGGGGGATTCTAGAATATAAAGAATAGATATTGCTATTAAAAGAAAACTTTATATTTAATTTTCCTTTTATTTTTCAAACTATTTTATTTTAAACAATATATTTTTTATATGTTTCAGTTAAATATTCTAATAAACTCAAAGGTGGACTTTTAGTTATAAATGCCCCACTTTTGCTTGTCATATTGAATAAGACCTAGAAAACATCCACCAGAGTACTTTAATTACCATTCAAAATTTTAATACACATAAAATTTTGATTTCAGAAGGATTAAGATTAGTATTTATTTGAGTTGCCTGTGTAAAGCGTTGAGTTTCTGAGCTGTAGGACTCGAGGTTCAAAACTTAACAAATGAAACCAAATGGAAATTTTCTATATTTACACAAGAGATAATTATGATAAATCCATAGACTGAAAAGTGTTTCTGTTTGTCTTGGAAAGTTAAGAGGTGGACGATATTATTCAAAAACTATTTAGTAGTAGTTTAAAACAAATAAGTATTGAAAATATAAACACAAATTAATAATTATTTGACAAACTAATTGATAAAAAATTGTTTTTTCTAAAATGAAAAAGGAAAAAAATACACTATAAAACAAATCAATTCTACTGAAGATGTCTTCAGTTTCTAAAATCAAAGCAATGTTCTTATACATATATTTACAATAAATGTTTAACTATCTTCGCCTAATAAAAAGTTCTTGTGCATTCAAACAAGAAACAGATAAATAAAAGTAATTTAAAGAATAGACACTTAACTGAAATTTTCGGCACATAAAAAATGATCTTTATATTTAATCTTGATGTTGAAAGTATTCACTGATATAAAATCAATTTTTATATTTTACAAAATATGCCGGTTATTATGGGTATAAATGTCGATACTTCACTCAAATTTTAGGTACATGAAAAATGTCGATACTTCATTCACAGATATAAAATCAAATTTTAGGTATTTATTATGAATATAAAAAATGATGGTTAACTTTAATCTTAATGATGGAAATATTCACAGATATAAAATCGATTTTCATACTTTAGAAAATATGCTAGCTATTATAAATATAATTGTTGATACTTTACTCGTACTTTAGGTACAGGAAAAATGATGGTTAACTTTAATCGTAATGATGGAATTATTCACAGATATAAAATCGATTTTCTTATTTTCCAAAATATGCCGGTTATTATGAGTACAAATACATGTATATCTGCTAAAAATAATATTTGCATTATCTAAAAAAAAATCATACAAAAAACAAAAATTATTGAATGCTGAATCTTTCTTTTTATTGTTTATTATTTTTTTGTGAAACATAAGCATTGAAACAAGTCGACGAACATTTTAGTCATAAATGAAGCAATTTCCTTCCTTTAGAAGAAAAAGGCAGAACTAACCGCTCTTTACTGCTCTGGTTGAACTGAAGTGAAGTACACTTTTGTTACCCATAATGCTTTGCGCGTTCTCCAACCAAATCCCATGGCTTCGTCTAAACCTGCAGAATGTTCTGCGATCTGCATTTAAACAGGAAGCAAAAAGGAAACATTGGGTAGTGACACGGAATGAGCTTTTCAATGCATGGATAGCTGGGTTTTGAATTTTTCCCTCTTCAATTTAGTTCCGGAAAAATGCAAATGTCGGTGTTTTTATTTGAGTGCAATAAAAACGGTTTATGAAGCTTTCGATAAGAAAATAAATGAAATTATATGCTTGTGGACGGAGAAGAAAGGACGAAAATTTCCATAAAAGTATATTCTGTTTACTACGTCGTTCATAGAAAAGTTGAAAAACACTAAATATCGGAAGATGAAATTGTTTTTCTTTCAAAAATTCTGTCCTGTGTCATTAATATTCTATCACTTTGTTTATGTTGTTTTCATCTGAAATATGTTCAGCATTTAGCGGAATATATCAAAACGCATTGAAAATGAATGTTGGCGTTAAAGCTTGAGAAACGTTGTCAACATCTTATATATAAATTTTTTTTCCAATGGAGTAGTATTTTATTCTTTTAATCTTTTGTTAATAAACACTCATAGCTAGTTGAGGGCATTGCAAAATGGCCTTAACTATAATGGATAAATTTTGGTTTATAGTTACTTTAAATATTATGAACAGCTTTTGTTTTAGTATGTTTCAGTACTATTTAAGGTATTATACGTAGTTGTAACATGTAAATTAAGACTTCTTAAAAATATTTCACACGCTAGTTTGATGACTATTTTATAATAAGGTTACAACTCTCATAAATAAACTTGGTCTCATATATATCAGAATTAAAATCTATGAACAGGTTTAATTTTACTATGTTTAAATCAACTAAGAAAATTATAGTTAATGAAGTGATAAAAAATTTGCATTGCATAGGAAGATGAGTTTATCTTTTTTAAGACATAGGTCCTAAGATGAAGATTGTGATAAATAAATAAACTTATTTATCGTAATCAATGAAGTTATTTAAAATTTTTTAATTTTAATACATGATTGTTAAATTTGAAACGATAAATAATATCTATTTTCTTCTAAGATTAATTGTGATAAAATGTTAATTCATATTTTACAAAATATGCCAGCTATATTATTATAGATAATTATTATTAATTATAGATATAAATATTGAAAATGTACTCCAATTTTAATACATGAGAAAAATGATGTTTAAGTTACTCTTGATGATGAAAGTATTTCGAGAATATAAAATCGATTTTCATATTTTACAAAACATGCCGGTTATTATGGGTATAAATAAATGTACATCAGTTGAAAACAATATATGCACTTTCTTAATACTCATTGAAAAAAAAAACATTGTTGAATTCTGAACCTATTTTTTTAGTATTATTTACTATTTTTTTTGCCAAAATGAAGCATTGAAACAAGTCGACAAACATTTTAGCCATAAATGAAGCAATTTTCTTCCTTTAGAAGAAAACACTGAACTAACCGCTCTTTACTGCTCTGCTTGAACTGAAGTGAAGTACTCTTTTGTTCCCCATAATGCTTTGCACGTTCTCCGACCAAATCCCATGGCTTCGTCTAAACCTGCAGAATGTTCTACGATCTGCATTTAAATAGGAAGCAAAAAGGAAACATTGGGTAGTGACACGGAATGAGCTTTTCAATGCATGGATAGCTGTGTTTTGAATTTTTCCCTCTTCAATTTAGTTCTGGAAAAATGCAAATGTCGATGTTTTTACTTGAGTGCAATAAAAACAGTTTATGAAGCTTTCGATAAAAAAATAAATGAAGTTATGTGTTTGTGGACGAGAAGATATGACTAAAATTTCCATAAAAGTATATTCTGTTCACTACGTCGTTCATAGAAAAGTGAAAAATATTAAATATCGGAAGATGAAATTATTTTTCTTTCAAGAAATTTTGTCCTATGTCATTAATATTCAATCGCTTTGTTTATGTTGTTTTCATCTGAAATATGTTCAGCATTTAACGGAATATATTAAAACATATTGAAAATGAATGTTGGCGTTAAAGCTTGAGATATGTTGTCAACATCTTATATTTTAATATTTTTTTTCAAATGGGGTAGTATTTATTTTTTTATTCTTTTGCCCATGAACACTCATAGCTAGTTGATGGCATTGCAAAATGGCCTTAACTTTGATGGATAAATTTTGGTTTATAATTCAGTATTTAAAATATTATAAACAGATTTTATTTTAGCATTACCACATTTTATTTTATTATAATTTCTTTATTAATCACTTCTACGTGATGCGTTAAACGTAATTGTAACATGTAAATTATTACTTTTTAAAAATAAGTCACACACTAATTGTGGACCACTTTATAATAAGGCAACAACTCTCATGGATAAACTTCGAGATTTATTATAATTGAGAGTTAAAGTGTTATGAACAAGTTTACTTTCACTATGTTTAAATCACATGTACTTTAAATATTATTGCCAATAAAGTGATAAAATATCTACATTGTATAAAAATATAAGTGTATTCTTTTTAATCTCTGTGTCTTAACATGAAGTCTGTGATAAATAAACCAATCTCAAAGAAATTTTGAAAACTTTTAATACATGATTGTTAAATTTGAGATAATAAGTAATATCGATTTCGTCATAAGATTAGAACTTGACAATTCAAACAAAATTAGATTAGAAAAAAATATAGTGATGCATTCCTTGGCGTTGTTGCTATTTTTTAGACGCTATCGGTAAGACTTTGAGATATGAAGGTCCTAAGGCTATTGCATAAAGAGAGGATAAATCATAATAAATTTTAATTCCTGCCTTTTTTTAAACAAATGTAGAATTTTAATACCATCTTAAATAATTTCGAAAGTTTATGGGTGAAAATATTCTAATCATATTAATTTAATATGAGATTTCGAAAATTCAAAAAACAATTTTTGAAATAGGACAATTTAAGTAATTTTATTGAATTTTATTTAGAATAATTTATTTCACTACATATATATATATTACTAATATTCTGTAATCCTCAAAAGAAATTTTTATCAGAATGCATTTTATGAAGAATTTAGAATTCAGAATTTATTTATTTTTCGTTTTAATTAATCGTTTCGTAATTTATTAATCGTTTTTCATATTTTACAAAATATGCTGGTTATTACGGCTATAAATGTCGATGCTTCACTCAAATGTTAGGCACATAAAAATAGATGTTTAAGTTTAATCTTGATGATGAAAGTATTCACGGATATAAATGGTTTTCTTTTCATATTTCACAGAATATGCCGGTTATAATGAGTATCAATAAATGTACATCTGCTGAAAACAATATATGCACTTTCTTTAAAAAATTCATTCCAACGGAAAAAAAAATGTTGAATGCTGAATCCATTTTTTAATACTTTATTATTTTTAAGTAAAACTAAAGCATTGAAACAAGTCTCCAAACATTTTAGTCATAAATGAAGCAATTTCCTTCCTCTTGAAGAAAAGCCTGAACTAACCGCTCTTTACTGCTCTGCTTGAGCTGGAGTGAAGTACTCTTTTGTTACCCATAATGTTTTGCGCGTTTTCCACAACCAAATCCCACGGCTTCGTCTAAACCTGCAGAATATTCTACGATCTGCATTTAAATAGGAAGCAAAAAGGAAACACTGGGTAGTGACACGGAATGAGCTTTTCAATGCATGGATAGTTGTGTTTTGAATTTCCCCCTCTTCAATTTAGTTGTGGAAAAATGCAAATGTCGGGGCTTTTATTTGAGTGCATAAATACAGTTTGTGAAGCTTTCGATAAGAAAATAAAAGGAAGTTATGTGCTTGTGGACGAGGAGATATGAAGAAAATTTCCATAAAAGTATATTCTGTTTACTACGTCGTTCATAGAAAAGCTGAAAAACACTAAATATCTGAAGATAAAATTAATATTCTTTCAAAAATTCTGTCCTGTGTCATTAATATTCTATCACTTTGTTTATGTTGTTTTCATCTGAAATATGTTTAGCATTTAACGAAATATATTAAAACGTATTGAAAATGAATGTTGGCGTTGAAGCTTGAGAAACGTTGTCAACATCTTATATATAAATATTTTTTTCCAATGGAATAGTATTTTATTTTTTTAATCTTTTATCAATAAACACTCATAGCTAGTTGATGGCATTGCAAAATGGCCTTAAATATAATGTATAAATTTTGGTTTATAGTTATTTTAAATATTATGAATATATTTTGTTTTAGTGTGTTTCAGTTCTAATAAAAGTATTATACGTAGTCGTAACAGGTAAATTATGACTTCTTAAAAATATTTCACACGCTAGTTTGCTGACTATTTTATAATAAGGTTACAACTCTCATAAATAAACTTGGTCTTATTTATCAGAATTAAATTTTATGAACAGGTTTAATTTTACTATGCTTAAATCAACTAAGGAAATTATAGTTAATGAAGTGATAAAAAAATTTGCATTGTATAGGAAGATGAGTTTATCCTTTTAAGCTTTATATCCTATTGAAGGTTGTGATAAATAAATAAAGTGCAGTAGAATTTTTTAAATTTTAATACATGATTGTTAAATTTAAAACGTTAAATAATATAGATTTTCTTATAAGATTAATTGTGATAAAATTGTTACTTCATATTTTACAAAATATGCCAGCTATATTATGATAGATAATTATTATTAATTATAGATATTGATGTTGAAAATGTACTCCAATTTTAGGCACATGAAAGATTATGTTTAAAATTAATCTTGCTGTTGAAAATATTCACGGATATAAAATCGATTTTCATATTTTACAAAATATGCAGGTTATTAAGGGTATAAATAAATGTACATCTGCTGAAAAAATACATGCACTTTCTTAAAGTTCATTGAAAAAAAAATTATTGAATGCGGAATATTTTTTAATTTTTTATTATTATTTTTTTCAAGCTAAAGCATTGAAACAAGTCGACAAACATTTTAATCATAAATGAAGCAATTTCCTCCTTTAGAAGAAAAGGCTGAACTAACCACTCTTTACTGTTCTGCTTGAACTGAAGTAAAGTACTCTTTTGTTACCCATAAAGTTTTGCCCGTTCCCCAACCAAATCCCATGGCTTCGTCTAAACCTGCAGAATATTCTACGATCTGCATTTAAATAGGAAGCAAAACGGAAACATTGGGTAGTGACACGGAATGAGCTTTTCAATGCATGGATAGCTGTGTTTTGAATTTTCCCCTCTTCAATTTAGTTCTGAAAAAATGCAAATGTCGGTGTTTTTATTTAAGTGCAATAAAAACATTTTATGAAGCTTTCGATAAGAAAATAAATGAAGTTGTGTGTATGTGGACGAGAAGATATGACGAAAATTTCCATAAAAGTATATTGTGTTTACGACGTCGTTCATAGAAAAGTTGAAAAACACTATATATCGGAAGATGAAATTATTTTCCTTTCAAGAAATTTTGTTCTATGTCATTAATATTCTATCTCTTTGTTTATGTTGTTTTCATCTGAAATATGTTTTGCATTTAACGGAATATATTAAAATGCATTGTAAATGAATGTTGGCGTTAAAGCTTGAGAAATGTTGTTGTCAACATTTTCTATTTAGATATTTTTTCAATGGGGTAGTTTTTTTTAAATCTTTTATCAATGAACATTGATATCTAGTTGATGGCATTGCAAAATGGTCTTAACTTTGATGGATAAAATTTGGTTTATAATTTAATATTTAATATTTTATGAACAGATTTTAGTTTATCATAATCCCATTTTATTTTATTCTAATTTTTTTATTAATCAACTCTACTTAATTTATTATACGTAGTTGTAATATGTAAATTATGACTTCTTAAAAGTAGGTCACGTACTAGCTTGTTGACCATTTTATAATACGGCTATAAATGTCATGGATAGACTTTGTCTTGTATTTCAGGATTAAAATATCATGAATGGGTTTAATTTTACTATGTTTAAATCACCTATACTTAAGATATATTAATGAACTGAAAAAGAATCAACATTGTACATAATGTATCCTTTTTAAGCTCTATGTCCAACGATAATATGATATTAGAATATGATAAACCAAGCTCAGCGGAATTTTTTAAATTTTAATACATGATTGCAAAATTGGACCTTATAAATAATGTCGATTTCCTTATAATGTCAGTCCTTGATAATTCAAGCAAAATATAGTGATGTGTTTATATGCGTTAGTGTTATATCTTAGGCACTATTAGAAGACTTCGATATATGAAAAATAGAAAATGCATTCCAGTACATTTTAATTACTGGCTTTCTTGAAGCCGCAAAAGTAGAATTTCAATATCTCCATAAATCTTTTCGAAAGTTTTATGGACCTAAATATTCAGATCATATTAGTTTAATATGCGAGTTCAATAATAAAAAACAATTTTTTGAAACAAGAAAATTTAAGTAATGTTATTAATGAATTATATTAATATTGAGAATAATATATTTTGGCATATATTATGCAAATGCCCACACACACACACGTATATATATATTTATATAATATATTATAAATAATCTGTATATTCTCAGAATTTTTTTATTGAACAAAAATATTTAATCAACAATATATATAGACATTATATACAAAATAAAATATTGAGAGTTTCTACTAATTAAAAATAATTTGTTTAGCTACAACTCATTCAAAAGAAATTGTTGAATTCTGAAACTATTTTTTTCAGTTCCTTCTATTAGCTCACACTCTCCCTATATATATTTTGTTCAAATTTTCAATCTTTCATGAAATACTTTTTATTCATCCACTCAAGTTTAAATACATTTCCTTTGAACTTGCAGTGGATGACACAGGATGTTAATACAGTTTTTTCAAATATTAATTCAGTAATTCAATTTAATTAATTAATTTTAGTTTTTTTTAGATTTAAGTTGCATATATCTACCAATAGATTGTGCTAGAGACACTTAAAAAATGAATGAAAATTATTTATACAGGCCTTTCTGCAATTTAGTGAAAAAAAGTAGGAATTGACTTTAATTTTTTTTTTTTTTTTATATTACTTGTTTTTTATTATTCGTTATTATTTTTTGTCAAACTAAAGCATTGAATCAAATCAGCGAACATTTTAGTCATAAATGAAGCAATTTCCTTCCTTTAGAAGAAAAAGGCAGAACTAACCGCTCTTTACTGCTCTGCTTGAACTGAAGTGAAGTACTCTTTTGTTACCCATAATGTTTTGCGCGTTTTCCACAACCAAATCCCACGGCTTCGGCTAAACTTGCAGAATGTTCTACGATCTGCATTTAAATAGGAAGCAAGAAGGAAACACTGGGTAGTGAAACGGAATGAGCTTTTCAATGCATGGATAGCTGTGTTTTGAATTTTCCCCTCTTCAATTTTGTTCTGGAAAAATGCAAATGTCGGTGTTTTTATTTGAGTGCAATAAAAACAGTTTATGAAGCTTTCGATAAGAAAATAAATGAAGTTATGTGTGTGTCGACGAGAAGATAAGACGAAAATTTCCATAAAAACATATTCTGTTTACTACATCGTTCATAGGAAAGTGAGAAACACTAAATATCGGAAGATGAAATTATTTTTCTTTCAAGAAATTCTGTCCTATGTCATTAATATTCTATCGCTTTGTTTATGATGTTTCCATCTCAAATATGTTTTGCATTTAACGGAATATATTAAAATGCATTGAAATTGAATGTTGGCGTTAAAGCTTGAGAAATGCTGTCAACACCTTGTATTTAAATATTTTTTTTCCAATGGGGTGGTATTCAATTTTTTAAGTTTTTGTCGATGAATACTCATAGCTAGTTGATGGTATTGCAAAATGGTCTTAAATTTGATGGATCAATTTTGGTTTATAATTCAGTATTTATAATATTTTCAACAGAATTTATTTTATCGAAATCATATTTTATTTTATTATAATTTCTGTATTAATCACATCTACTTAATGTATTATACATAGTTGTAACATGTAAATTATGACATCTTAAAAATAAGTCTCATACTAATTGTGAACCACTTTATAGTAAGGCAACAACTCTCATGGATAAACTTTGAAATTTATTGTAATTGAGAATTAAAGGGTTATGAACAGGTTTAATTTCACTATGTTTAAATCAAAAGAACAAAGATTGTTGAATTCTGAATCTATCTTTTTATTATTATCAATTTTTTGATAAAACCTAAACCATTGAAACAAGTCGACGAACATTTTAGTCATAAATGAAGCAATTTACTTCCTTTAGAAGAAAACGCTGAACTAAGCGCTCTTTAGTGATCTGCTTGAACTGAAGGGAAGTACTCTTTTGTTACCCATAATGCTTTGCGCGTTCCCCAACCAAATCCCACGGCTTTGTCTAAACCTGCAGAATGTTCTACGATCTGCATTTAAATAGGAAGCAAAAAGGAAACATTGGGTAGTGATACGGAATGAGCTTCTCTATGCATGGTTAGCTGTGTTTTGAATTTTCCCCTCTTCAATTTGGTTCTAAAAAAATGCAAATGTCGGTGTTTTTATTTGAGTGCAATAAAAACAGTTTATGAAGCTTTCGATAAGAAAAATAAATGAAGTTATGTGTGTGGGGAAGAGAAGATAGGACGAAAATTTCCATAAAAGTATATTCTGTTTACTGCGTCGTTCATAGAAAAGTTGAAAAATACTAAATATCGGAAGATGAAATTATTTTTCTTCCAAGAAATTCTGTCCCATGTCATTAATATTCCATTGCTTTGTTCATGTTGTTTTCATCTGAAATATGTTCAGCATGTAACGGAATATATTAAAACGTATTGAAAATGAATATTGGCGTTAAAGTTTGAGATACGTTGTCAACATCTTATATTAAAATATTATTTTCCACTGGGATAGCATTTTATTTCTTAATCGTCAATGGACACTCATAGCTAGTTGATGGTATTACAAAATGCCCTTAACTTTGATGCATAAAATTTTGATTATAACTCAGTATTTCAAATATTATGAAATTTTATTTCATCATAATCACATTTTATTTTATATTAATTTCTTTATGAATCACTTCTACGTAATGCATTAAACGTAGTTGTAACATGTAAATTATGACTTCTTTAAAGTAGGTCACACACACACAATTGTGGACCAATTTATAATAAGGCAACAACTCTCATGGATATACTTTAAGATTTATTATAAGTGAGAATTAAAGTGCTATGAACAGGTTTAATTTCACTATGTTTAAATCACATATACTTAAAATATTATTGCCAATAAAGTTATAAAATATCTGCATTGTATGAAAAGATGAGTGTATTCTTTGTAAGCTCTGTATCTTAACATGAAGTCTGGGATAAATAAACCAATCTCAAAGAAATTTTGAAAACTTTTAATACGTTATAGTTAAATTTGTGATAATGAGTAATATCTATTTCGTCATAAGTTTAGAACTTGATAATTCAAGCAAAATCAGATTAAAAAAAAATATAGTGATGCATTCAGAGGAGTTATTGTTATTTGTTAGACGATATTGTTGAGATTATGAGATATGAAGGTCCTAAGGCTATTGTATAAAGAGAAGATTCATTCTAAAAAAATTTAATTACTGCCTATATTTGAAGCAAAGGTAGAGTGCTAAATTTTAATATCTTCTTAAATAATTTCAAAAGTTTATGGGTAAAACTATTGAAATCATATTAATTTAATATGAGAGTTCAAAAATAAAAAATTAAAATTTTTGAAATAGTACAATTTAAGTAGAACTATTATATTTTATTTTTATTAATATTTAGAATAATATATATATATATATATATATATTATTAATATTCTGTATATCCTCAAAAAAAAAAATTATTGAAGAATTTAGAATTCAGATTTTATTTGTTGTTCGTTTTAATTATTCGTTTCGTAATTTATTAATCGTTTTTCATATTTTACAAAATACGTTATTTATCACGGCCATAAATGTTGATGCTTCACTCAAATGTTAGGCACATAAAAACACGATGTTTAAGTTTAATCTTGTCGATGAAAGTATTCATGGATATAAAATCGATTTTTATATTTTACAAAATATGCCGGTTATTATTAAATAAATGTACATCTGTTAAAAATATATATTCTTTCTTAAAACTCATTCAAAAGAACAAAAATTGTTGAATGCTGAATCCATTTTTTTATTTTTATTACTTTTTTAGTAAAACTAAAGCACATCGAACATTTTAGTTATAAATGAACCAATTTCCTTCCTTTAGAAGAAAAGGCTGAACTAACCGCTCTTTACTGCTCTGCTTGAACTGAAGTGAAGTACTCTTTTGTTACCCATAATGCTTTGCGCGTTCCCCAACCAAATCCCACGGCTTCGGCTAAACCTGCAGAATGTTCGACGATCTGCATTTAAATAGGAAGCAAAAAGCTAACATTGGGTAGTGACACGGAATGAGCTTTTCAATGCATGGATAGCTGTGTTTTGAATTTTCCCCTCGTCAATTTAGTTCTGGAAATATGCAAATGTCGGTGTTTTTATTTGAGTGCAATAAAAGCAGTTTATGAAGCTTTCGATAAGAAAATAAATGAAGTTATGTGTTTGTGGACGAGAAGATATGAAGAAAATTTCCGTAAAAGTATATTCTGTTGACTACGTCGTTCATAGAAAAGTTGAAAAACACTAAATATCGAAAGATGAAATTATTTTTCTTTCAAGAAATTCTGTCCCATGTCATTAATATTCCATTGCTTTGTTTATGTTGTTTTCATCTGAAATATGTTTAGCATTTAACGGAATATATTAAAACGTATTGAAAATGAATGTTTGCGTTAAAGCTTGAGAAACGTTGTCAACATCTTGTATTTAAATATATTTTTCAATGTGGTAGCATTAAATTTTTTAGCTTTTGTCAATGAACACTCTTAGCTTCGTAAAATGGGCTTTACTTTTATAGATCAATTTTGATTTATAATTCGGTTTTTAAAATATTATCAAAAGATTTGATTTTATTTTGTTTCAATCACCTTCTATTCAAGGTGTTATACGTAGTTGTAACATGTAAATTATGACCTTTTAAGTATAGACCACACACGAATTTATTGACCACTTTAAAATAAGGTTGCAACGCTCATGGATAAACTTTGGTTTATATTTCAGAATTAAAACATTATGCACACGTTTAATTTTTATGTTTAAATTCCCTCAATTTAAGATATTATACGCAACTGTAAAATGTAAATTATGACTTCTTAAGAACAGGTCACATACTAGGTTGCTGGTCACATAAGTCTACAACTCTGATGGATAAACTTTGGCTTATATTTCAGAATTAAATATTATTAAAATATTTATAACAGATTTAATTTTACTATGTCTAAATCCCCTATATTTAAGAAATTATAGTCAGTGAAGAGATAAAAAATCTGCATTATATAGAAAGATGAGTATATCATTTTTTAAACTTTATGTTATAATAGGAAGTTTGTGATAGATAAACCAAACTCAGCGAATTTTATTTTCAATTTTAATATGTGATTGTTAAATTTGAGAGGATAAGTTATATCGATTTCCCCATAATTTGTTAATTCAAGAAAAATAAGATTAGAAAAATATAGTAATACATTTAAAGGCATGACGTTATTGTTATTCGATAGATTTAAAGATATGAATGTACTAAGGCTATTTAATAAATAGAGGATGCATTTCAGTAAATTTTGATTTCAGGCTTTTTTTGAAGCAGCAAAAGTAGGATTTTAATATCTCCGTAAATAATTTCGTAAGTTTTATTAGTCTAAATATTCAAATCATATTAATTTAATATGAGAGTCCGATAATGAAAAAAACAACGATTTTTGAAAAAGGAAAATTTAAATAATATTTTTAATGATATAATGAATTTTATTAATATTTATAATAATATACATATATATTTTTTTATTACATAATATTTTATGTACATACAAATATGCTACCAAGATGTCTGAGATAACGATGAGGGATCTTCTATTGACATTGGAAATTGTTCCTCAAACTATAACTCCTGGTGTGCGTCCTATATTAAGCACTCATATATGTATATATATATACACTGAAGTGACAAAAGTCATGGGATACCTCTTAATATCGTGTCGGCCCTCCTTTCGCCCGGCGAAGTGCAGCAACTTGACGTGGCATGGACTCAACAAGTCGTTGGATGTCTTCTGCAGGAATATTGTGCCATGCTGTCTCGATAGACGTCCATAATTGTGAAAGCGTTGATGGTGCAGGATTTTGGGCACGAACAGATCTCTCGATGATGTCCCATAAATGCTCGATGGGATTCATGTTGGCCGATCTAGGTGGCCAGATCATTCGTTGGAATTGTCCAGAATGTTCTTCAAACCAATCGCGAACAGTTGTGGCCCGGTGACATGGCGCATTGTCATCCATAAAAATCCCATCGTTGTTTTGGTACATGAAGTCCATGAATGGCTGCAAGTGATCTCCAAGTAGCTGAACATAAGCATTTCCAGTCAATGTTCGGTCCAGTCGCACCAGAGGACCAAGTCCATGCCATGAAAAAACAGCCCACACCATTACGGAGCCACCACCAGCTTGAACAGTGCCTTGCTGACAGTTTGGGTCCATGGCTTCGTGGGGTCTGCGCCACACTCGAACCCTACCATCAGCTCTTACCAACTGAAATCGTGACTCATCGGACCAGGCCACGGTTTTCCATTTATTCATCACGGTTTCATCTAGGGACCAACCGATATGCTCACGTGCCCACGAGAGTCGCTGCAAGCGATGTCGTTCTGTCAGTAAAGGCACTCGAGTCGGTCTTCTGCTGGAATAGCCCAAGAAAGCCAAATTTCTCAGCACAGTTCTAACAGACAAGTCCCTTGTACGACCCACATTGATTTCTGCGGTTATTTGACGCAGTGTTGGTTGTCTGTTAGAATTTACGACTCTTTGCAGACGTCGCCGGTCTCGGTCGTTAAGTGCAGGCGGTCGACCACTGCGCTGTCCATGGAGGGATGTTGTGCCTGAAATTTCATACTCTCGGCACACTCTTGACACAGTGGATCTGGGAATGTTGAATTCCCTAACGATTTCCGAAATGGCATGACCCATGCGTCTAGCTCCAACTAACATTCCGAGTTCAAAGTCTGTTAATTCCCGTCGTGCGGTCATCATCACGTCAAAACCTCTTCACATGAATAACTTGAACAGAAATGAAAGCTCTGCGAAAGCACTGCGCATTTATACCTGTTCTACGCGATGCTACTGCCATCTGAAAATTTGCATATTGCTATCCCTTGACTTTTGTCACTTCAGTGTATATATAAATTTAATATTAATAAAAATATTTAACGTAAATAATGCGCAGAAATATAAGGACTTTCATGTTTTGAAAAACATTTTAACACTTCAAAATATCAATAAATTCCCTTCCGTTGCAAACTTGAAGCATTTTTTAGATATTTGTCTAGCTACTTAAAAATATACCATGAAACAACTTGACATACTTTTTAAGCTAAAAAATAAAAACTCTGTTTTTCAAAAATGTGAAGTGGAATAATCTTTTATTTGCTCTTCCCTGCATGAATCGTCCAAGTCATTTGGGTTGGAGGAAAGAAAAAAACTATTACTATGTCATGAAAAAAAAAAAAAAATTTGATTATTTTTTAATAAAAAAGCCAGAATTAATTTTTTAACAAAATAAAATAAAATAAAATGAAATGAAATTTTTACAATCACAAATTGTAAAGCAACTGTGCCATAATATACTGCGTTCAGTTTGGTTGAGATTATAATTTTTTTTAAATTGAAGTCCATGTTGCAATTGAGAATAATTCGTATACAAAGGTTTATTTATCGTTGTGAGGATTTTGTCATTGAATTTTCAGTCACGATTACAGTTTTCGCTAAGACAAAACATTACAGAATGCTAGTGTAGGTATTTCATTTTTACTATCTTCAATTAATGCATTTAAACTCAAAAACTGGTATAACATAAAATCCCAACATTTAAAGATTTATTTGATTGAAATTTCAAGGTTCAAAGATTAAAGTATACACGACAAGAGCCATTTCAAATGGGAATTGGTGTTACGTTAATAACCGCTGTGGTCTCCATAACAAGCTGTAGCGATCAAGTATGCAAACGCACATGCATTGTGTCATACAAGTGCCGTATGCTATTTTGTGGAATGAAGTTCCATGCATATAATCAGTCAAATAATCAATGGATCATGCTGATTGTGGTTGATGTTGATTTGTTATTTAATAATGTCTCATATGTTCTCGCGGGCCAAGGCACCATGTCTACACTCTGTAGAGCACAGCAGTATTACGAGAATACCTTTATCCCGTTTTAAAACACCCCCTGGAGAGAAAATCGGCTATTTAAAATGAAAAATTTGGGATCCACTCTTCTAAAATTTATGTCCGCTAAATAAGGTTACGATAAGCAAGTGAAGTACTGAAATCTTTTATACATTAAAAATGTTTAATAGTATCAGACTTAGAGACAAGTATTTAAAAATTGAAGTAGTAAAATTGAGATATCTCAACTGAATGAAAAATAAAGGAAAAAAATATAATATAAAACTCATAACAATTTATTAATCCTTGTACTATTAAGAAGAATTTCTTATGATGAAATAGATGAAAAAGTGAAAAAAAAATTCTGCAGGCAATAATAGTAGGAAAATTGAAAATATACCTAGGATGGCCAGGAAAGGATTGCCAGTAATAGAAATAGATATGTAATCGAAATAAATGCAAAAATGATTGAAAATAAATTCAAAAATACCTGAAAATAAATTTACTTTCTAAGATGTTAACAAGAAAACTTACATTTCATATAACTAACTAAAACTAAAAAATAATAGTTAAGAAGTCGGAGTTTCACATCTTACAAAGTAACATATGAAACTTCGTCTTCTACTTATGGGAATATATAAACGTATATCCATCTCAAATAACATAGTTTCTTTCTAAATAAAACTCGTCTAAAAATAAACTTGATTTCTTTTTTGCAATATTTTTTTTATTATTAAAAAAGTAAAGGAACAAATCGATGAATTTTTCAAATTTGGACCTATTTTGGGATAAAATGGGAAAGCAGTAGTGATATAATAATATCTTTTCGATGCACTGAGGATTCTGTTTTGATATTTTGTTTCTTCGTTAGGTTAGAAAAAAAGTTTTAAAATGTTAATGCAGAAGATTTTATGTGACAGAAATAAAAATACTTCATGGAACCTTTTTTATAAGCCCTTTCCTGTAAGTCCATACAGAAGATGTTACTCCTCCTTACCAGCTATGTTCTGATAATGGTAAGCAATATGAACTAACAAAAAGTCGGTTCATTTGAAAGATCTTGGAGAAATTTAACTAATCGCAATTTCATCATAAGTAAGTGTTTTACAACGTCGATTTAGGTATAAAGATGGAAGAAAATACATCTAAATGTAGGTACATAAAATACATACAAGGTAGTGAGACTCCAAACGAATCCAAAACGTCATATGGAGATAGACAATGTGAATACAGGGTTGAGGCCGCCAAACTCGCCTGGTACGAGCGACGTTATTGAATCAATGGATATAGTGATGTGGAGCATATTATAACTTTAGTAACTATAATTTTTTAATTCTACAATTCAGTCCTAGTTACCCTAGTCCAGTCTACCCTAGTATTGCTAACGATGTTTTCAATTCAATCCCAGTATTGTTAATGTTATCTTCAATTCACTCCCCAATTATGATTTCTCATTATAAGGAAATATGAAGCGACCTAGAGTCATCCTGAATATTACAACCCCTCTCCTAATTTGCCCCTTACTCCTTACTTTAAATGCCATGGCCAATTTTTTCTTTGCTTAATTGCTACCCACACTTCTCGCCTACCTATGCACTTGTTTCTACTCAACTTTAATTAACTTTAAATCCTTTCTCCCTAACTCTAATTTGTTTTTTCCTTCTCAAACTTTAATAGTATTTTTTCACTTAATTCCTATTGATCAATCATTAATAGGAATTAAGTGAAAAACCATCATTCATTCCTCGTTATTCTTCCTCTAATCTACTATCCCTTATATCTCTTTCCCTTGTAAATCCGTTCATAGAGATGTTTTCGCATATTAAGATACAACGCAGATCAAAGTACTGTCTCCTCATTTTTTTCTTCTGAATATTGGAGATTTACAAGGTTTATTTGAGATACGAATTTTAAAAAAAAGTGAAATTACCAGTTTTTAAAACTAAGCCAAAATCAGCGCCTGATTAACAAAAAAGTAATCAGGTTATTATCAAATAAAAAAATTCGATGTTGATATCTAATAATCAACACGAAAGTTATTCGTTTATCCTTAGATGGCACTGTAAATTCAAACGAATTCAATGAATAAAACACTTTATTTTCTTTCAAACCTTAAATGATTGATTTAAAATCACGTATATCAAAACAAAATAAATGAAAATAAAAAAAAATAAATGTATCAAAATAAATACAGGCCCTAATTTTTTTATGTATAGATTTCTTAGAAATTTGATGAATGTAAGTCCCTCAGCTGCCAATCCTTCAAAGAATATCAGCAACCAATTTACATCAGCGCCAATTGTACTTTCTGCTGGGTAAATACAATCAATCACTATGCCGTTCCCAATTATCCTCTCGATTAACTATTAATAGAGAGTTTTTGCATACCGTACGTTAGTTACCGTAGGACGTCCGTTAGCTTTTTCTCCCTAGCGCGCATGCTCATAGGAAACTGCGCATGCGCATCTGTAATAATGTTTCCTATGAGCATGCGCGCTAGGGAGAAAAAGCTAACGGACGTCCTACGGTAACTAACGTACGGTATGCAAAAACTCTATTGTCTCTACTGTTTTACAGACAATGCTTTATTTTGTGGCATCATATGCATATTTCATTTCTGATGGCATGATCAGTGAGTGACATTACCTTTATAATTTCCCCAAGAGCTTTGGTTTCTTACTAAACTTAAATCCTAACGCTGAGCGTTAGAAAAATAACCACTTTAAAGTCTAATCTTTTAGTCCGCTGAATACCTTTGTTGAATGATGTGCTATGTAAAAACACTTTATTTCATTTAAAAAATAAATAAGAGAAAGGCACATGTGTCCTTTAACATTTAAATGTTAAGATTTCGAAGTTATGTCTAATTTGTTAAATTCGACATAATTAAAAAAACATTTCGAAGTTATAACATTTTTTAAATGAACTCGAATGCTTACATTCTAATTTGAAGCAACATACAAGCATTTTTATGGATATTTAGAGTCAGAAATTTTTTTTTTTTTTCAGAACTAATGTACTATTGAAATAAAATAACGCATTCAAAAACAGATCTTAAACACTATATATCGCTTTCTGGTACAGTAATATTGCAAAGAACAGGGCGAGAACTGATATAACATTCAAGCCCCTTTTGTCACTAAACATAACGCATAAAAATATTGCGGATGAGATAAAATTGGCTTACGAATCTATTCTTTTAAATGTTACCATGTTTATCTGTCCTTTGCTTTTTTAAAAAATATTTTTAACAAAACTATTAACTATCTTATTTACATTTTTTAAAGCAATTATCATTAAAAGTTAAATTCATGATTATTGCATAAGTTTAAATTTACTTTGAGCAACGAATAATACTTACTTTAAATTCATGTTCTTTAGAATTTTATTTCTGAACACTAATGAGGTTGATAAACAACATTTTTTTCAACTGTTTTACGATGACAAAATTTTCACAATCAATGGAAAATAATGAAAACAATGAAAAAAATCTGACATATTATCATGAGAATTAATTAAAAAACAGGCCACTTTTTATTAATATCAATAATCTTTCTTTGTGAAACCCTTTTTTTTCGTAACCGATGAAATTAATGTAGAAATTCAGATTAATTTCTTCTTCAAAATAAAAAAAAATAAATGCAATTAATTTTTGTGCATTTTTATTGTTGTTTTTTTTTTAATTATGGTATATCCAAAATTAAACATAATAAATTGTATCAAATGCTTTTATACGTCTGTTCAAGGTCGTATAAAATTAATTCCTTTTTATATATTCTGTTAAACATGCACATGATTTGCATAAAACACTTGGAAATATTAAAAAATTTATAACTGACTTTTCATTTGCACAACAATTAACAATTATTTTAAAAATTGTACAAGGTATCTGAGAATCATTGCACAAATTAAAGATTATGTATAATCACTAAAAAACTATCAATAAAAAGCACAATATGCAATAAATATCAAAATGCAATTAAATTATTTAAAAAGCGGGATAAAAGTTAATAAATTTCGATATAATATTTTAGTTGTATGTAGTTACATAAAGCGGCATTCAATTTTATGCCATATAAGGACAAGCACATGAAGAGTTATCAGTTATAACAATTGTGAAAAGCTATTTCATGTACATTAACACAAGATATCTGATAGACATAATCATTTCAAAACACATCATCACAATATTCAACTCAGTTATATATGAATTTTAAATATAATTTCTTATCTTCTCAGATGATAAGCAATGTACTGCATCAAAAAGTGCATTGCATAATATAACATATATATGTACTATTATAACAACTATAACAACAATTATAACAAATGTGATAAGCTACTTCATGTGCATTAACACAAGATATCTGATAGACATAATCATTTCAAAATCCATCATCACAAAATTCAGCGTAGTTATATATGAATTTTAAATAGAATTTCTTATCTTCTCAGATGATAAGCAATGTACTGCATCAAAAAGTGCATTGCATAATATAACATATATATGTACTATTATAACAACTATAACAACAATTATAACAAATGTGATAAGCTACTTCATGTACATTAACACAAGATATCTGATAGACATAATCATTTCAAAATCCATCATCACAAAATTCAGCATAGTTATATATGAATTTTGAATAGAATTTCTTATCTTCTCAGATGATAACCAATGTATACGGTATCAAAAAGAATATTGCTTAGATATTTCAATTATTCCAATGTTGCAACTCGAGCTCTCACACCGAATATAAAAACTATCAAGTTAAAAAGATTTCTTAGCATACATACAGTATCGAATTTTTAACTTAATTTCAGTCACTATCTATATTTTTCTGTACAAAATTAATAACTCAAACTATTAATTTCTTTAAAACATCTTAACAAACAGACAGATTTGTAACAGACAAATCAAATAAAAACTGTTTTATTTACCTGGAAGACAGGAATGTATATTTTAATCTGATAGAAATTAATATAATTATAGAAGACTTGTAATTACATAAAAATAAAAATAAAATGAATAAAATAGTTTTATATGTTGAATTAAATACCACAAATACATTAATGAATTGTATATCTTTAAATGAATGCATTGCTTTAATGAATTGATATGACTCTAAAACTCATTGAAAAAAATTAAGTAGAAAAATGGGCTTAATTGTAACTTTAAGTAGTAAATTGAAAAAGTTGTTTTCTTTATGAATTATAATTTTGATGAACGACAATTTTATAATATATAAAAATAAAACTTGTTCGACTATTGTCTAAGTTTTTTTTAAAACAACAATAACAGTAAATTAAATTTTTTTTCTAAACTGCATGAATTAATGATAAATGTTAAAAGTGATTTAAAATCAGAACATCATGGGCTCTGATTTAAACAAATAATATTCCTTTATAATATTTGAATATAATAAAATAGAATTTATATAATAAAATAGATTTAATACGCTCATATTAACGTAAATAAGCAGTTGGAATTTTATTTTGATTAAAGATGTTATATGAAAGACCTTATTTAAATAAACAATGATTTCGTAGTTATACTTTTAAGGTAAAAATAATTAAAACAGAAAGTAATAAAATAAATAGATGCACAAATTAAATAAAATAATAACTAGATTATATTTTGATCATATAATAATTCAAATGTAATTAGTCTATAATAGTTGATGCCCTCTAATGGATGAAAAATAAGATATTAATTTTAAAGAACTACAGCTAATGCTGTTTGTCTTTCCAAAATACTGAAACAAATTATTTTTGGCAGTAATTTAATAATAGAGTCTGAGATATGAAGTCAGCAAGAAATTAAACATTATATACAAACAATTTTAACATTAAATCTAGTATCAGACATTGTTCAAAATTCTCAAATTGTACAAATAAAATACAAATTTAATCTCCAATATTATTCTTAGAGAGAAACAATAATTTTTACATTAATTATTGAATTTACTAATATAATTCAATTATAAATAAATCATTTATATTAAAAGCGTATGTCTATAAAATCAAATCTATTGCCGCGAATAAATTTTTTTTTCACCGAAACCTAAAATCGGTACATCTTTCTAGGTCTTCAATTCCGTTAAATCTATTGTATATGTATATAAAATCTCGCCGAAACCTAAAATCGGTACAAAATCAAAAATACGAAATATTTGAAATACGACTTCTTGTTACATCAGATCAAAGAAGGCAAACTTCTGCCAGTAAGTCTGAAGGTCAACACGGGACTCTCGCACATGCTGTTATAACCTATCCAAGTTCTTCATTTCTGTGAACCGTGATTGCAATGGTGTAGTGGTTTCGAATTTATGCTCTTCAGCATGATAACTTGAGAGCTTTATTACTAATCGAACATATAACAGGTGGACTGAAAAGTTCATAAGCTGACACATAGATGGCACTACTAGTATTAATTCCATGTGATTTTTAGTTAGCTCTAACTTTCAAAAGATATGTGTATAAATTTGACAGCTGTTGCACTATTAGTATGTGAGTTATAGCATTTTTAGTGTTCATCACGTGCAGTCCACTCGGCTGATGGTCGATTGGACTCCGGTGTGAAATGATGGAGTCATGTTTCCTCCATTGTCACATATCGACGCAAAAATTCGGGTTTATTACGATTGAACAGCTCCAAACACTGTTTAGAATCATCAATTCGTTGTTGTATTGGGTCGATTGTGAGCTCTGCGTTCCTTTGATATCTTTATGGTCTCAGCTATCTCAATCAACTTCACTTTATGGTTATCAGAAATTATTTTGTGGGCTTTTTTGATGTTTTCGTCGGTAACAACCTCTTTGGGGCGTGCACTGCGTGCATCGTCCTCGGTGCTCATTTCGCCTCGTTTAAATTTAGTAAACCACTTCTCTGTGGTTGATTTTCCTGGTGCAAAGTCCGAATAATGTTTATCAAGCCAAGCCTTGGCTTCAATTGTATTTTTTTTCGCCAAAAGGCAATGCGTTAAAAAAGTAACGAAATTCCTTTTTATCCATTTTTTCAAACTAACAAAAGTTGCTTCACTAAAAATGCTATAACTCACATACTAATAGTGCAACAGCTGTCAAATTTATACACGTGTCTTTTGAAGGTTAGGGCTAACTAAAAATCATATGGATTTAATACTAGTAGCTCCATCTATGTGTCAGCCTACGAAATGTCAGCCCAACTGTTATTAAGTCGAATGTAACAAATTATTAAAATACATATACATCTAATCATTACTAACAAACAAATAAATATAATTCACTTTTAATAATTATTATTATAATAACACAGAATTCCTTCCCATTCGTATGCTAAAATATTATTAATAAATTTTTAATATTAAAAATATATTTATAAAATAAAAATTAAATTTATTATCGTAACGATTTCACCTCAATGATACGTTCATCAATTCAGTTATTTGTATTATAAATCTACATACAAACTACAACAAACATACAAACCGATATTAGATAAGCCCTCATCAATTGAAAAAAAAATTATTTTTAATATTTATGGCATAAAAATTATTTTTATTTTGAAACTTCCATCTTCGACCAACTTAAAATCTTTTACATTTGAAAATAAAAATTTTATATTGTTGTTGTCATATCCCCTGAAGAGTATAAGAAAAAAAATATCGTGGTGCTCCCGAATATATTGTCTATGTTGATTGCCAGCTCAGAGTATAAATCCTCTTCCGAGGAATGGTTCAAACAATGTATGGCGGCTACAACAGTTCGGCAATTCAAAGACTTAATGATGACTAAGCTTGACATCAGGGAAAATACCACATTTTTAGTATTTTTAAATGCCATCAGCAGAAATTTATATATTTTTGTAGTGCTTCATCCTTAATCTTGTGAGAATAGTAGATAATTGGTATTTAGTAATTTGCAATTTGGTATTTAGTTTTAATCTTAGAAATAATTAACAGTTTAGAATTCGCCAAGGCATTTGCATCCGCAAGGGATGTAGAAATGACATTCTGATCCAGCCTTCTAGAATTCTTCGCCAATTAATCGGCAATTCATTACATTCCAAATCCACATGAGCAGGAATGCATTACAGGAAACGCACTCTGTGTAAGCAGTGGATTTGTTCTGTTGTTGTTGTTTCTTATCCCACTTGGCTGGCCAAGCCCACGAGCCCATACGTACTCATGATTGAAGGGGAAGGAAGCAGCTTCTGTTGTGATGGAGCACCCGTAGGTAGAAGCCTGACTTTTGCTCCGTGACGCTCTTACAGTCATAGGAGACCGGGACCTACGGCTTAAAGTGGATTCCGAACCACTACAAACATCCATTGCACCGCCGGGATTCGAACCCGAAACCTGTGGCACTGAGCGCCAGAGCGCTAGACACTCGGCCATTCAGGTCCCAAATTTGCCAACGGCACGCGGTGTTCCCAGATGGTCACCCACCCAAGTACTGACCGCGCCCAATGATGCTTGACTTCGGTGATCTAACGAGAACCGGTATATTCAGCATGGTACGGCCGTTGGCTAAAAGATATATAATGTTAAAGATCGTACTTGGGAAACCTTTATTAAGAACTTGTAAGGCAGACATTGAGTCAGTGAAAATAATAATTCCATTCATTTGTTGTAATGAGGACAGATAAAAATTTTATTATTATAATTTAGGAAAATTTAAATTGTATTTACGAAATCATAAATTCACTGACAATGGTAAAAATACTTATTAACATCATGCCAACCGATTTGTGTCCCATTGATAAAATGTAGGAGTCAGATTTGAATAATCTGTTAGTGCGCATGGCAATAACTGCTTTCAAAAATTAGGAAATTAAATAAAAATTTGAAATTGTGACTTGCAGGAAAAATCAATTTGGAATCATCATCATCAATCAATTATTATCCTTTTCTCATCAAGGACATAGAGCCGGACAATAAACCTTGAAATTCTTCCCGTAAGATAATGTCCTCCCTTTATTATCCGAATGTTCGTGTTATACATCAGTCGAACACAAGTCGCAACGACGCATTGAAAAAAAATCATTAACATACAATTAATAATGGACACTAGTTTAAATTTCCAACAACTGTCAAAATATCCATCTTTCATAATCTGAATAAATAAATCCTCTTCAGCGTCTAGAGTGGAATAAGATTATCTCACCATTTATCAAACTTCCCCATTAAGATTTTGGCAATCTTAAATAATTTGTAACTTTAAAAAATTTCGTTAAAAAATTTAAAAATTAATTTTTATAAAATTTTGTACTTTTTATCAAAATTGAAAACTGGTGATAAAAAATTCCTTTCCATACAACATAAATCATATTATAAAGACATAACAAACCACTCCGAATTCTCAATAACACAGAAATAAAACAGAAACTCCATCTCCCATAATTATTGTCAGAATGGAGAACAAGATCTTCTTGCCAATTATCGAACTTCCCCGATTAAGACCTTAGCACGCATAACTCCTCTTCGCACGACATTAGTTAGCACTTAAGAATCAAGATATGGGGGATCAAGGCAAATCCCCGGAAATCATAATTAGGCACGTCTTATCTTAAAAGCATACCAAAAGAAAGATCTTTCTGTGACTAGTGGGCAAAACTCCGACATCCATTATCTGAATGGTTTTGTAAAGATCGCGATGACGTAATTCTCTAATTAGTGAGAGAATCTTTTGGCTTAAAAATAGATAAGCAGAAATTGCTTTCGATTACTTGTGCGTGAAACAAAGCATTTATCAAAAAGTAGTTTCATATTTGGAGTAATTTAAGCAATTTAAATAATTTGGAATGAGCTCTCAGATTTAAATGTGAAGTTGTTGTGACTGAGAGAGATATTTATAGACGGAACTGCCTTAGGGAATATTAGAACGCATTGTTTTATATCAGTTGAACCAACTGAAAAGTATAATTTTCTCAATGTTAATTGGGCATGCTATATTTAATTCCATTTAAATTAGTAGTTTAGATGTTTTCTCTTTTTTAACTTCTAAATATAGATTTTGCATGAAATCCTCAAGAAACATATAGAATCTCTATAAAAATCTATGCATACAAAAATTTATGTATGAGTGTATAAATGTTTCAATATAACTTAAAATTCAACAAATAGTTCATTTTTTCTCTGGATTATTTTGTCCCAAAAATTACGAAAACATTTTTTAATTAAAAACAACAACATTCTTATTGCTATTAGATTTAGATTAGATTGTATTAAAAGCTTGTAAGGCAGACCTGCCAGTGAAGATAGTAATTCCATTCATTTGTTGCGATGGAGGTAGATAAAAATTTTATAATTATAATACATGAAATTTTAAATTGTAAGTGATAAATTCACTGACATTGATAAATATAATTATTAACATCATGCTGTCCACTTTTGTCCCATTGATAACGTGTGCAGTAGGTTTCAGATTCGAATAAGCTGGTAATGCGCATATCAATGACTGTTTTCAAAAAACAAGAATCTCGATGGCAATTTGAAATCGGGACTTGCATGGGCAATTATATTGTCAGGTGGAATTTTTTCGAGTTTTTTCATAAAGGACATGGTGCTGGACAATAAACATTGAATTTATCCCCCGAAGATAACGTCCTCCTTTTATTATCCGAACTGTTTCATGGTATACATCAATAGGACACGAATTGCACCGATGCATTGAAAAAACATTAACATGCAATTAATAATGGTTACTAGTTCAAATTTCTAACAACTGACAAAATATCCATCTTTCTAAATCTGAATAAATAAATCCTTTCAATGTCTAGAGTGCAATAAAATTATCTCACCATTTACCAAACTTCATCATTAAGATTTTGGCACTCTTAAATAATTTGTATTTTTTGTAAAAATTCATATAAAAACACTAAAAGTTAATTTTCACAAAATTTTGTACTTTTTATCAAAATAGAAAACTGGTGATAAAAAATTCCTTTACATACAACATAAATCATATTATAAAGACATAAGAAACCACTCCGAATTCTCAATAACACACAGAAATAAAACAGAAACTCCATCTCCCATAATTATTGCCAGAATGGAGAACAAGATCTTCTTGCCAATTATCGAACTTCCCCGATTAAGACCTTAGCACGCATAACTCCTCTTCGCACGACATTAGTTAGCACTTAAGAATCAAGATATGGGGGATCAAGGCAAATCCCCGGAAATCATAATTAGGCACGTCTTATCTTAAAAGCATACCAAAAGAAAGATCTTTCTGTGACTAGTGGACAAAACTCCGACATCCATTATCTAAATGGTTTTGTAAGGATTGTGATGACATTTCTGTAATTAGTGAGAGAATCCTTTTGGCTTAAAAATAGATAAGCAGAAAAGTGCTTTCGGTTACTTGTGCGTGAAACAAAGTATTTATCAAAAAGTAGTTTCATATTTTGAGTAATTTAAGCAATTTAAATAATTGAGAATGAGTTCTCAGATTTAAATGTCAAGTTGTTGTGACTGAGAGAAATATTTAAAGACGCAATTGCCTTAGGGAATGTCAGAATGTATTGTTTTATGTCAGTGGAACCAATTGAAAAGTATAATTTTCTCCTTGCTAATTGGGTATGCTACATTTAGTTCCATTTAAATTAGTAGTTTCGATGTTTTCTGATTTTTTTTTAACTTCTAAATATAGATTTTGCATGAGATGCTCAAGAAACATATATGATCTCTTTGAAATCTATGTTTATAAAAATTTATTTATGGATTTTTGAATGTTTCTACATATCTCAAAATGCTCAACACTTTATTAAATAATTCAAATTTAAGACAAAGAAAGATAATATCACAAGAAAAATAGATAATTAGTGATAATCTGATAGTTCTATTGGGTTAGTATTCAATTCCATTATTTATTTCTATTAAGAAAATTGGGTAGGCGTTTCACCTTTTCGTTATAAATCCTTCTACAAAATACTGATAATACTGCCTGTTTATTTCTGTAGTTTCAATTTCTTTCAATCGTCTTTTCAGAGTTAACCATAATTGACAACACACTGTTGCAATTTATAATTGCCTATTATTTGAATGGAATTAATGAAACTTCACAATAATTATTCGATCTTAGGTTTATTTTATTTTTTGCATATATTTATTACTATTTTATTATTCTATTTTTCTACCATATTTGAAGCACATAGAAGAACTAAATCAATTAAATTACTCGGAAGAACAGCTAAATCTGCACAGCCTTAAGGAAATCGAATCTCTTTGATCGAAAACCAGTAATAATCTGACTACGGATCTATGGCCTGTAGTTATTTCCTTTATGACAAAGGAGTTCCACATCGGCAACTGTGATCAATGGCTTGGGATATATTTTTCCGTGCTAGTGACTAAAAGCAACTGACTTTTTGTTTTTTGGTACAAGATTAAGTATATCAGATTGCTAATCGGTTTCTGGGAAAGATTCATCAAGATAAATATTTGGCATAGTATTTGTTTGAAATTCCTTTTGAGATAATCATATAAAAACATTTTAATGTGATATTAATTTTTTTTAGTTATTAAATATTTTAGAAATGCTCATTTAACACTATTGCTCTGATTAAACAATATAGAAATTTGTTTATATTGTAAGAAAAAAAATTTAGGCAAAAGGGAATATGAATTTTCTGATTTTGTGTCAGCGTTTCTTTGCGCTTATTAAGACTAACAATATCACACAAAAAAAGGAAATTTCAAATTCAATATTCTTTTATAAAAAAATACGTAAAATTAGTGTCTCTAATTGGATACACCGAAGATTATAAAACATTTAAGCATATTTTTTAATAAATGAGAATTACATCATATAAGATATAACTTATAAATTAGTACCATAATTATAATTACTATGGATATTATTAAGAAAAACCACTCACATTCTACCATATTCTGGTAATAAAAATTCATCGCCAAAGTCCTAAAATTATCGAATGTCAGCTAAGTTACGCTTATTAACTTGATGATATATCTAATGGTCATATTTTTTAAGAGAACATTTAGTAATACAGCTAGAAAAAGTTCACTTTTAAGTATATAATTGAAATTCTCTTAATTGCAACATCCAAAACTTTAAAGATGAAACTTATTTGCCATTATTCATAACTAAATAAATTGCTAAAATATGTTTTCATTAACACACGTGAAAAATATTTTATAAGATATTATAATCATTTGACACTGATTTGAATATTTTTAATAAATTGATATTTAAATATTGTACATGAATAGAAAATATAATTAATATTCAACAGCTCGACTTTTTTTGTTTTCTAAAAGAAGGATCTTAGTTTATGTTTTGAGAAAATAATGCGATCACATTATACATTTTTATCTAAATATTAATACAACATTTTTGCCATTGATATTTCTTCATCTATTATCAAGAAACTTCATAACAGCTCTATAAATTAATTTCTTGAATATTGAATATATTATTTTTTTAATATTGAATATATTATATTTTTAATGTTGAATATATTATTTCTTTAATATTGAATATATTATTTCTTTAATATTGAATATATTATTTCTTTAATATTGAATATATTATTTCTTTAATATTGAATATATTATTTCTTGAAATATTGAATATTTCCTAAAGATCTTTTAGTTTATAATTAATTTCAAAGAAAAAATTATTTTTTTAGAATACTTTTATAATATTTATCTAGAAATTTCATCTATATCTATTCATGTTTTTTTTTATTTGATGATGAACTATCTTTTTAAAACATTATTATAAGCGCTTTTTACATTGCATCCTATGAAATTCTTTTATTAAAATTTAAAATAATACTTTATTGCAAAATAATGATAATGTAATACATAAAACAAGTTATGATGTAATACATGAACGAAATTATGTAATAAGAAGTACAATGTTTCAAATAATGTTTTTTTATATATAGGTTAAATTTAAAGTAATGCCTCATTGCAAAATAATGATGATGTAATACATAAAACAAGTAATGATGTAATACATGAACGAAATTATGTAATAAGAAATACAATGTTTGAAATAAATTTCCATCCTTCTATCATATGTTATGAGTTTTTTATTTTATTTCATCCTAGCAAATAATCTTTGATACTGTTTCGTTCGGTCTTTAGAAAGACAGAATCTGATATTTCGTCACGTCAAAGTTTTACTAAAAAAATTGAGACGTGGAATTTACTTTAGATATTTGATCGATGTGAATATTTCTTTAGTTCAAACAAAATAAAGATTTTTGAACATCGTAACATTTTTTTTATAATCCTTTGAAAGTTTTTTCGTGCATAAAATAAATTTTTTGCTTGTAAGATAGACATATCCTCGGCCCAGATACTATGTCTGAAAAGATACTTTGGCATAAACAGATATTTTTTCTCCAACATGCATTTACAGGCAAAAATAGCAGTAGACATGTATGTAGACATACTAATGAAAAAATTATTTCAAAGCAGAATTTTTTTTTTTATAAATACTGTCTCAAGAATTTTTTTCTCCAATTTCTCCTGTTTTATTTTTTTAAATGTGTAAAAGTGAATCATAACGAAGAATATATGCTTCTATCAAATTATAAATATTTATTAATGGGGTCAACTTTCAAATACCATGGTTAACCACAATTGAATTTTACAGGAAATCCTCCTTCACCACAAAGGAGCAAAGGATAAATATTCTAAAAGTATTCTATAACAAATAAATCAATAACAAATGTTCAAAAATATTGAAGAAATAGTAAATTAAAAAAAATAAATAAATAAAAAAATAAAAACTGATAGAATAGATATAAAATAAAAAAAAGAGTTAAAAGAATATAAGAAACATTAAAATAAGATATGACAAATTTACAAAAAGTCGTAAAGCAGACATTTTATCAACAAGTTGGCAAATACTGGAGGCTTCTTTGGAAAATCGGTTCTTTTCTTACATTTTTATAAGGATGTTCAAGCCGGGAGAAGCTAAAAAATACGTGGTTAATTTTCTGTACTCCAGCTATTTTGAAGTTCAATGATCAGTTGAGCATAGATTAAATCTGCCTGAGTAGGCCTTAAAATAGGAATAGGAGGATGTCTAAGCGTGGATAAGCAAAAAAGTATGTGGTTAATGTCATACACTGCAACTATTTTGAAGTTCCAAAGACCAATTGAGTATAGATTAAATTTGCGTTAGTAAGCGTTAAAATAGCCGGAGAAATCTGAGAAAGCCTGCGAAATCTAAAAAGTATGAATTAACTATCTGCAGTCCAGCTATTTTGAAGTTACAAAGGTCAATTGAGCTTAGATTATATCTGCCTCGGCAGGTGTTAAAATACTATTAGGAGTACGGTAAAAACCCAGTGAAAGCTAAAAAGTATGTGGTTAATGTCATACACTGCAACTATTTTGAAGTTCCAAAGACCAATTGAGTATAGATTAAATTTGCGTTAGCAAGCGTTAAAATAGCCTGAGAAATCTGAGAAAGCCTGCGAAAGCTAAAAAGTATGAATTAACTATCTGCAATCCAGTTATTTTGAAGTTACAAAGGTCAATTGAGCTTAGATTATATCTGCCTCGGCAGGTGTTAAAATACTATTAGGAGTACGGTAAAAACCCACTGAAAGCTAAAAAGTATGTGTACTTATGTACTGTATGTACATACTTATGTAAAAGTATGTGTTACTATTTTGAAGTTCCAAAGACCAATTGAGTATAGATTAAATTTGCGTTAGTAAGCGTTAAAATAGCCTGAGAAATCTGAGAAAGCCTGCGAAATCTAAAAGTATGAATTAACTATCTGCAGTCCAGTTATTTTGAAGTTACAAAGGTCAATTGAGCTTAGATTATATCTGCCTCGGCAGGTGTTAAAATACTATTAGGAGTACGGTAAAAACCCAGTGAAAGCTAAAAAGTATGTGGTTAATGTCATACATTGCAACTATTTTGAAGTTCCAAACACAATTGAGTATAGATTAAATTTGCGTTAGTAAGCGTTAAAATAGCCTGAGAAATCTGAGAAAGCCTGTGAAATCTAAAAAGTATGAATTAACTATCTGCAGTCCAGCTATTTTGAAGTTACAAAGGTCAATTGAGCTTAGATTATATCTGCCTCGGCAGGTGTTAAAATACTATTAGGAGTACGGTAAAAACCCAGTGAAAGCTAAAAAGTATGTGGTTAATGTCATACATTGCAACTATTTTGAAGTTCCAAACACCAATTGAGTATAGATTAAATTTGCGTTAGTAAGCGTTAAAATAGCCTGAGAAATCTGAGAAAGCCTGTGAAATCTAAAAAGTATGAATTAACTATCTGCAGTCCAGCTATTTTGAAGTTACAAAGGTCAATTGAGCTTAGATTATATCTGCCTCGGCAGGTGTTAAAATACTATTAGAGTACGGTAAAAACCCAGTGAAAGCTAAAAAGTATGTGGTTAATGTCATACATTGCAACTATTTTGAAGTTCCAAACACCAATTGAGTATAGATTAAATTTGCGTTAGTAAGCGTTAAAATAGCCTGAGAAATCTGAGAAAGCCTGTGAAATCTAAAAAGTATGAATTAACTATCTGCAGTCCAGCTATTTTGAAGTTACAAAGGTCAATTGAGTTTAGATTATATCTGCCTCGACAGGTGTTAAAATACTATTAGGAGTACGGTAAAAACCCAGTGAAAGCTAAAAAGTATGTGGTTAATGTCATACACTGCAACTATTTTGAAGTTCCATAGACCAATTGAGTATAGATTAAATTTGAGTTAGTAAGCGTTAAAATAGCCTGAGAAATCTGTGAAAGCCTGCGAAATCTAAAAAGTATGAATTAACTATCTGCAGTCCAGCTATTTTGAAGTTACAAAGGTCAATTGAGCTTAGATTATATTTGCCTCGGCAGGTGTTAAAATACTATTAGGAGGAAGGTAAAAACCCAGTGAACGCTAAAAGTATGTGGTTAATGTCATACACTGCAACTATTTTGAAGTTCCAAAGACCAATTGAGTATAGATTAAATTTGCGTTAATAAGCGTTAAAATAGCCTGAGAAATCTGAGAAAGCCTGCGAAATCTAAAAAGTATGAATTAACTATCTGCAGTCCAGCTATTTTGAAGTTACAAAGGTCAATTGAGCTTAGATTATATCTGCCTCGGCAGGTGTTAAAATACTATTAGGAGGAAGGTAAAAACCCAGTGAACGCTAAAAAGTATGTGGTTAATGTCATACACTGCAACTATTTTGAAGTTCCAAAGACCAATTGAGTATAGATTAAATTTGCGTTAATAAGCGTTAAAATAGCCTGAGAAATCTGAGAAAGCCTGCGAAATCTAAAAAGTATGAATTAACTAACTGCAGTCCAGCTATTTTGAAGTTACAAAGGTCAATTGAGCTTAGATTATATCTGCCTCGGCAGGTGTTAAAATACTATTAGGAGTACGGTAAAAACCCAGTGAAAGCTAAAAAGTATGTGGTTAATTTTCCGCTTTCTAGCTATTTTGAAGTGCCGGGGCAACGGGCAACGGGCGTACCGGTTACGGAGTTCCTAGGTGGTTTTAAGAACCACAATACCTCCACATCTTAATTTAGTTTAAACATTAGCACAAAATGGGGTTGCTTAGAATTAATGAATAAAAATGAAAAAGATAAACAAAGGGATTAAAGTTAAGAAAAACACCGCCTGCTTGAGAACAATTAAAGCAGGAGATCGAAAAAGCTAAAGCTATCGGTACAATTAGGATTTGAAGTGCCAAAGATCTGCTGAACATAGATAGCGATCAATGTGTGATAGATAATCAATGTTCAACTCCTATAATGTAATATCGAAGATAAATTGTATACAGATTAAACATGTTTCTTAGATGTTATTGCCATATCCTGCCATAAACTAAATAATTCTGCTGAAGTTAATGAAAAAAATGGTGAATGCGAAGCCTCTATGGTAATAAATGTGGCTCGTTCACTTGTTTGAATAATCATTGCACATTACAATTCTAAGTTTGTTCACTATTATATTTGATTTTCACGGTTAACAACGACTGGAAAATTTCAGCGTCACGACATTTCTATTTCGTCATTTACATTTCTTTTTGTAAATAATTGTTCAATTTGTATTTAGTATATAATTTTAATTTTATGTGTAGCCATTTTTCGATATTGCTATGAAATATTATTTTAATCGATGATATTGCACTAGTTATACACTGTACAATACTGAGGACTAATATATCACCAAGCATATCGATTTAGCAAAACATTTCAAAATGACAATAGGGAAACTTCATTTTAATGTGTCACATATTCTTGTAGAATTTTGATATAATGCTATTATTCGAATGTTACTAGAGTTACAATTTTTGAATAATAAAATAACTTTTTCTTTTAAAAATAAAAATTGGTTTTAAATAAATAAATTTTCAGCCAAAATGTTAAAATAAAGTTCTTCAAGAAAGACAACTATCTTAAATTTCCCAAATGAATATTTTGTAAAAAATTATTTATCTAGAACTAATAATGTAAATATTAGAACTGCATAAGTATTGCGTTTTTTTTTTTTTTTTTACAATTCTATAGCAATATTTAAATAATTTAATTCACTATTATTTTCAAAGTATATTGATTAAAACTATAAAAATTTGTAAATTGTTTTTACGTGTTAACATTTTTCTTCCTTTTCATTAAATAAAACCACTATCAGTGACTTAAAATTGAATATACATATTTAATAATATTTTATATATGTTTTAGAACCATCGCTCGCCATGACCAACCTTCGTTGCTTACATCGATGCATGTTCTTACCTAGGAGTCCCCACAGAGGCCACACCTCATTACATTTCTGTGCTGGTGGCACCATCTATCGCCATTTACATTAAAAATAGTTAACATACATAAAATCAGTCTTTTTCAAAAAACATTTTTCCTCTGGTTAGTTTTTCTTCCACTCTTTGAGTCTAAATTAGGCTAAAAACAAGTGGCGTGTAACGTTATTTCCGTGCTACTAATTAAGTGAAGTGCTAAGTTATTTACGTGTTTAATACTTGTATTATGTTTTTATACGTTATGTGTAAACATTAGTTATTACGTGTTCATTATCTACTGTTAATTGTATTTAATTAAGTGACTTCTTTAGTTATTGGACGCTTTACTGTTCTAATTAAGCAGTTAATTTATTGAGAATAAATAAATTAAAGAAACAGTAAAAGAATTTTTTCATTCTGTAGTTTCAAAATTAAAATCAAAACTTAGGAACTAGTCACCAGGAATATCGACAGAGCACATAAACAAAATTACGAAAGAACATTTAATAAATTGTACTTATTCATTTCTGAAGAAAAAAGGAAGAATACTAAATACTCTAGAATAAAAAAAATATTTAAAGAAACGACAGAAATTTAAAAAAAAAAAGTTATATTTGAAATTCTTGCAAACAGGCAATCATTTTCGACAAAAGACGGGACGAAACGGAAACAAATAATTGTAAATATTTGAAACAAAGTCTTCATTTGAGAGAAAATAATGTTACATTTTTCGTAACATTTTAAAAATACAAAATTGCATTATTTTTGTTTTGAATAACTCATTTCTTCGATTTCATTTTAACCTATATTTAAAATATGTTTAGCCAAAAAATAATTTTACTAATCATTATATCTTACTTAAAATTTAAAAGAAAAATATCAGAACAACTTATAAACTAACTAATAACACAAAGTAAGACTCTTATATAAAATAAAAGGCCATGCTTTTAAAAAATAAATAGAAAGTATAAATTCTTTAAATAATGAAGCATAAATAAACTTTATGCTGTACTATTTTCCTATATATTATACTTCTAATGGGCTTGAAGAGGTAAATGGGACGTAAATGCTTCCCCCACCCCCTCATGTCTTTTTCCTATCGTGTTATAATGTAGGATTGTCTGGTGATTAAATTGATAGGTTGTATACTGGAGAAGTAAGTTCTGTACCAAACTCGAAAATTCTATAAAATCAAAATTTTACATATTTAGGCAAGATATTGGAAAATGTCTTTATAGATTTAAAAAAATAAATTGAAGAAGTGAGCTGCACCTCTAACAGCATATAAAAAGCGCCTCTAAGCAGGAAAAGGGTTTATATCCAAAAACATTTCCACCATTTTTATACTCATGCAAAAGGTTTTATTTTTCACATTTAAATACGTCACGGAGATTTTTTGAAACTTATAGATCCATAGGCATTGCAAATCAGGGACTTTTTATGCAACACGTGTCGTATTATTTCTTACACATTTCATTATAAGTATTTTTCTGCGGAATTTCAACAGAACTAATTCTAATAAAAATATGTCATATTTATTCCATAAATCAAACAGATAATAGCCGGTTGATATAAACAAAATATTCTCTCCTTGCAATAATGTATTAAAATTGATTTGAAACACTTTAACCAGACATAAAGTATACTTCCAAACATTTTGTTCATTTTGACTTCTTGTTCCACTTACGTCTAACACACACACTACGCGAATGATGAGAGATTTTTTTAAAGAGTAACTTCGCAAAATTTGAAAATTATATGTACTAATATTTGTTTCCACAATTTCCATCAATTCTCATCGAGAATAAAAACTGGCTACAATAAAAAAAAAACCACAAAAGTTCTTCTATATGCTTGCTACTCATCCACTCAGCCAAATGTTGGCTGTATACTTTATATTAACAATAACTGTAATATTTAATGACTGTAATATTTAATATTAACAATACATATAATATTTAATATTAACAATAAATATAATATTTAATATTAAAAATTTTTTATTAAATGCTACGTTTATCTTATAATTTAAAACAAAAATATTCTTATGTATACTATACAGAAAATACGCAAAATATAAATATAGGGGGAGAGACAAGATTTGTTGAAAAAGAATAATTTTTTTTTTTAAATTTGTATCCTGCAGACATTTTTTTTTCCTTATTAATTTAACTGTTTTGAAGACAAAAATGAATTTAGGATCTTATAGAGAACCAGCAGTTTTTCTTAATTTGTATAGAATGTTTTTTTTAATCTGTATGAAATATTTATTATAGTCCAAAGACATTTCCATCGTTTTTTATACTCATACCAAATGTTTCATTTTTCACATATAATTACATCAAGGAAAGATTTTGAAGCTTATAGATCCATAAACATTACAAATCAGGGACTTTTTATGCAACGCGTGTCGTATTATTTCCTACACAATTCATTATAAGTATTTTCCTGCGCAATTTCAACAGAACTGATACTCATAAAAAGATATCATATTTATTCCATAAATCACACAGATTATAGCTGGTTGATATAAATGAAATGTTCCCTCCTTACTGTACTTGTATTAAAATTGTTTTAAAACATTTTAACCAGACATAAAATACACTTTCAAACATTTTTTTCTTTGCATTTTGTTCATTTTTACTTCGTGTTCAAGTTATGTATACCATATGCACTCCACGAATGATGAGAAGTTTTTTGAAAGAGTAACTTCACCAAATTTGACAGTTATGTGAGAAAAAAAATATGGCAAATTCATACCAGGCATCCATACTATTGTAGATTTTTTTCCAACGGAAAGAGTTCTGGCATTTCATTCCCAGGAGAAAGGAATGTATATTCTTTAACAAATACATATTAACAACCCATGACACAAATTTGACAGCAGACAAGCATTAATGTGGGATATTACATGCAATTAGTATTTTGTATTAATGAGAACAACCTGTCACTAAAATCTGACAGCTCATGTATAATGCTCATGTCAGTTCATGTATAATGAGACTCATTAAATTAACGATTGCCTTTGCGACCTACACAGGTCGAAACAATTACAGATGGAATACGGAACACTATGAGTTGTTCCATCGTGTTTGATGAAAGACCATGAGCAGACAAATGCCTACTTCAACGAGAAGTGAGGGAAGCTGATCCCCTTCCCCCTTAAGGGAGGAATTTTCTTAAAGGGATGATTTTGGAGAAGAAAGGGGAAAGTTCTGTGACAAGTCGCCAAAGCGTGTTATTTTTCTCTTTTTTCTGAAGTGATTGAACAGGCTGGAGATTCAGTCTGTTCGGTCTGGTTTCGTGTATCAGGCCGTGTGATAATTAAGGTCTTCCGCAGAGGTTTTCCGTATTCTGAGATTCGACGTAGATTCGAGAATTTTGAAAATCTCCAACTTTGGAGTGAACTTTACTTGTGATTTAATCGTGAACTTGTGATCAACATTATATTTTTAATTTTCATTTCATTCTATAATAACCCAAAATTCTGTATTTGCAAATATATATATATAATGCTTTAAAGAAAAATTAAAGTGAACTCAAAATCCTGAAAATGAAGCCGTTATAAGTCTAGTATAAAGGCCGAGACGTTACACTATCTATTCTCACGTGGCACTTATATTTGTTTCCCCAATTTCCATCAAATTTCCTCGAGCCAGTAAACTGACTTCAACAAGCACAAACAGAAGATATGAACCTGAGTTCGAATATATTGCTACAACCATCATCCAAATTTCGGCTGAATTAAATGAATAATTAACAAGGACTGTAATATTTAATATTAACAATAACAATATTTAATATTAAAACTATTTTAAAAAATCATTAACTAAATGTAATTATAAGTTATACAACAACAACAAAATTACAAAAAATACGAAACATGCTTTTGCCAAGTTGTTAGAATGGACCACGGTGTAAAACATATATACAAAATATATGTTTTGTAAAAAGCATTTTTATGAAATTAGCTATTACGTTCGCGAAAAAAAATTTTTAAATAAAAAGTATAATAGCCTCCTTTCACATATCTGTAAAATGTCAGCATTTATAAAATATTCCCTAACATTCTGCTTCATTCAACATATTTATAACAGTTTTTAATATTTTACATATGTGTGATAAATGAGATTTATTAGTCACTTTCTGTTTATAAAAAAATAGCATTTTCGTTCATGCAAAAAGTGCTGATGTATTGTCAATAGCATTAATAAAAAAAGACTAGAGTCTTAAGAAAGAACTAAGAAAAAGCTTTATATTTTAAAAAAGAAATGAATGAAGTGATTAATTAACAATGACTGTAATATTTAATATTAACAATGATTATAATATTTAATAGTAAAATTATTTTAAAAATCAATAAACTAAATGTAATGTAATTTATCATTTATAATTTTTTTATAGTTAGTATAGAATATAAAACATATATACAAAATATATAGCTTTCTTTCACGTAACTGTAAAATGTCAGAATTCATCATCATTAAACATATTTATAATATTTTTTTATTTTAATGTATAATAAATGAGATTTGTTAGTCTCTTTCTGTTAATAAAAAATAACTTTTTCTTTGATACAAAAATGCACAGATGTATTGTTACGTATTTCAGCGTTACTAAAGTAAGATTAGAATTTAACGAAAGAATTAAGAAGAAGCTTTATAATTTAAAAAGAACATTTTTTACCATATTTGATGCATTCGTAAATTTTTAAAATAAGTCAATATTTCGTATTAATATCCGAAAAAGGTAAGATTCATTAAAAAAACTTTGCAACCAGTATTATGATAGATAGCTAGAATACAAATTAATTTATAATGTTATAGAAAGATAATAATTGTTGATGTTTAATTTTTTATCTTCTTTTAATTTATTTATTAGGTTTATACATCGAATTTTTGAAATAAACTGCATTTTTAATTTCATTTTTATTTACTGTAATGCATAATTTATGTGAAACATTTGACATATGTAGGTTTATAAAGCATATCGCTCGAATAAAGTTTTCTCTACAAAACTTCATTCTAATCTAATGAAATAATAAAGGGTAAAAAAATATTAGTTTTATAGCATGTGTGCTGATAGAATAAATAATGTGTGTTTGATTATATGCTCAATAAAGATAGATATCTATCCGCTTTGAAAAAAAATTGTATTTTATAGAATCTTGTTATCAAAATAAAATGTATTATTTATATGGTACTTCAGAAATATTCCATTCTGAAGTTTTTGTATAAAAATTTTGAATTTGTTTGACATTAAACGAACATGTTATTAAATATGCTGCCTGTAGTGTTTTAAATGCAAAGTTATGATGTTCATTTTTTATAAATGTAATAAAAGACTTAATTAAATGTTACGTTGAAATAAATAACAAACTAAAATTAAACGAGCTTATTTTAAAAAAGAAATATAAAATTCTGGTTAAGTTAAACTAGAAAACTTTTCATTCAGCTTTGAAATATTAAGATTAATATAAAAGTAACTAGTTTGTTTGTTTGAATAAATATAACTTCTATCGATAGCATATTAAAATTTAATATTCATAATAAAAATAACCTTTAAAAAATAGCATTGGAATTATTCTCCTTTCTTATATTAAATTATTAGCTATCTCTTTCAAGTAATGATTAAAATATAGAAATAAAATGCAAATAACTTGCAGAATTTAGAACCAAACTATTTTTACGTGATGCAATGGCAAAGGACAAGGATAGCGCAGAACAAAGAATATTTTGCGTGCTTCATTTCCAATTCCTAGAAAACTGAAAGATTCGAACGGAAATCAAAGAAAGGAAAATAGTTCTTTATTCGCTTCTTTTCGAAAAGGAATAAAAAAAAAGAAATATGTAAATGAACCGGTAGCAGCTGTCTTTGGAACTCATTCGTTTTTCAGCCAATGCAACACTAAGAAATTTGATGTCAGCAGTAAATGCCGATTTCGATGGAAGTTTATATATATATATCAATATTTATCGATAAAAAGTAATACCGGTATCCATTTCTTACTAGAATATCGACAAAAGAGTTCGATTTTGTGAATTGTTCTATTCTAAACAGAAAGGAGGATTTCATTAGTTAGTAATATGTCAGTTATAAAGTCCACCTTATTTATGTATGCAAATATATACTTTACAATCGACATAACATATTTAATATACGCAATCTGTTCGTGATTGAGGATTTCAACTTTTTTTTCCAAATTACTAAGCAATAAATTTACTCTTCTCGTGACGATGCAGTTTTTTTAAAATTGAAAAAAAAAAAAAAAAAAAAAAAAAATGCATTTTTTGTGTTTTTATCTTAGCGCTTTCAAAAATAACAAAGACTTTTCGTCATAACTTGTATGCCAAAACAACACAGCACATTGTAATAATTATTTCATCTTTTTATCAAATTTGACACACAAGTAGCATAAGGTTTGAATGAAAACATATTTAAATTTTACTAAAATCTATTAATTTAATAATACTGTAATATAATATCCTAAAAATATACCAATCTCACTTGGATAGATGAAAATCATCATTGTCTTCATATATTTGAAAAAAAATTTTAATTTTATTAAAAAAAAATTTTTTTTTATTTTTTTTACATTTTTTAATTATTTTAGCACTGAACCTATTATCATTATACATTTAAACGTAACTCTAAACTAAATGTAAGAGCTTTGCAAATGATTTGCAGAAACATTGTTTTTTGTTCTAGATTAATTCTTCCATAAGAAGTTCAAAACATTTCTTTTCACAAAACTTCAGCGTATTACAAACCTATCAGAAACGGCTATACTAATTGCTCGACAAAGTCATTTGTTAAGTTTAATATAAAAGTTACTATAGCGATTTTTTTTTTTTGTCGTCATTTGTTTTTGGGATATTTATATTGCATTTTTTATAACGGTTACGTATATTTTAACAAAACTTTGAATATGTAAACTACATTTATGTAAAATTTAATAAAAATCTAGAACAGCGAGGTATATTTTTTCAACACGTGTAAAATGGCATAAAAATATTTGGCTTGGAAAATATGTATAAAACTTCAATTACAATAACTTAAAATTAATAATGATTTCAGATTTTAATAAAAATTATTATATGAATTTTGCTGAAAAACAGGATGTGATTAATTTTTATGGATATTGTAGCATAAAAATCCAAGTAATAACCTTCTATTTGTACCGTGAAACTAATATGCATGCAAAAATCTCACAATCTAATTTCTTTTCCATTTTGTTAGCATTGAGTTTTAATGTATATAGGCAGTAATAAAAAAAATTGTAATTCAATGTGCATATTTTTAATAATGTAATATTTTATTAAAAATAATTTTATCATAAACTGTTTATTAATTTATCGATTTCAATCATTTTATAAAAAATTGTAATTTGCTTATAAATACACATTAAAAAACTGATGTTATAAATAATTAAATACAATCCTCCATTTATGTTCTTTATTTCGTTGCCAGAAAAAGAAGAGTATATCTTTTATAGAATCCACCGAAATAAAAAAAATCATAATTATCATTTGTATAATTATTGAAATGTCATTATGTCTAATTTTTAAAAATTTTAACTAATTTAGATGCCCTTTTTAAATCTTCAAATAAAAAGCAGTGTTAGATAAATATCATCAAAATAACTATTGGTAATCACGTAAAAATTATTTTCTATTGTATATATTTGTATGGTTATTTATTTATAATGTTTTTTTAATGAACAATTTCTTACTTATAAAATTGTATAAGCACAAAAATGAAATTAGATTTTTGTAAAGGATTCACATTAATTAGTTCATGAAACTGCATTTTATTCTAGAAAACACTCTGCAATTAACATAATTTGAACTTTGCCTTTCCACTTGTGAGTTGTTTAATTTACCTTTCATTAATATTGAACAATAGCATACCAAACTCTGGAGAGTTGTTTTTAAAATAATTATAAAATTCATTCTTTAATTATTTCAAAAACTTTCAAAAATATTTTTCCATCACTTTTTTTCCAGTATATTATAAGCCTTTTTGGTTTTCCTGCTTTGTACGTATTTAAATAACATCTCATGCAAATAGGATATAAAAAGATATTTAAATTAACTGACTCCCGGCACTATATTCCATGTTGGATCATGGCGACTAATAAATATGACTCAAAAGTGGTTGTCTTGAGCTTTGTTCAAAATTTGGGATCTTTAGTTATTTAGATCTTTACCATTTTTATCAATCCATCTCTTCGTTTCATTTCCCCTTTTTTCTTTGGTCTTGGCACATTCCTTTGAAAATCTTATTCCCTCTTCCACTTATTCGTGCCACTGCTATAGACTATTCTCTCTATGTGTCCTAGCCATTGATTTCTTTATTTTCTAATTTAACTGTTTTGAAAACAATCTTTAATTTTAGAATCTTCCAGAGAACCGGCAAATTTTCTAGCTTGCTTAGAATGTTTTTCTAAATCTGTCCAGGAATAATATTATAGTCCGAAGACATTTTCATACTCATACGAAAGGTTTTTTTTTCGCATTTGAATACCTAAAAGCTAATATATCCATAAACATTACAAATCAGAGACTTTTTATTCAATGCTTGTCGTATTATTTTCTACACATTTAATTATAAGTATATTCCTACGCAAATTAAACAGAATTGATTCTAATAAAAATATATCAGATTTATTCCATAAATCAAATAGATAATAGTGGTTTTTGATATAAATAAAAATTTTCCCTCCTTCCATAAATGAATTAAAATTGATTTAAAATACCTTAACCATATAAGGTGGTTTCAAATAGGTATTTCAAACATTTTGTTGTTTAAATTTTGACTTCGTCTTCCACTTATGTGTAGTATATACACTCAGCGAATGATGAGAAGTTTTAAAAAAAGAATAATTTCGCCAAATTTGAGGGTGATTGTGAAAAATCTGAAAAATTCATATTAGGTAGCCCTAATATCTTTACACATACGAAGCACTTATACTTGCATCCATAATTTCCATCAAATCTCCTTGAGCCTAAAAAACTGATTGCAACAACCTGAAACAGAGGATAAGAACCTGAGTTCTGATGCATGTTTGCTACTTAACCACTCAGAAAAAGTCGACTAATTTTCATTATTAGCAATAACTGTAATATTTAATGTTAAATCGGTAACTAAATGTAATGTAAAAGTTATCATATATAATTTTTATTTTTAATATAGAATAAAAACGTATATACAAAAAAAATATGTTTTGTTTAAAAACATTTTGAGAACATTTATTATGCTTGAGAAAAAAAATCGTTAAATAAAGTGTATGATGATAACTTGTATATCTGTAAAATGTCAATATTTATTCTGTATCATTCAACATATTATAAAATTTTTGCATTTTTTAAATAGTTTGCCAACCAAACCAAACTATTTTAATAAATGAGATTTGTTAGTCACTTTCTGCTTATAACAAATAACTTTCTCTTTGATACAAAAAAGTACAAATGTATTGTGAATAGTGTTACTGAAGAAAGACCAGAATTTTTAAAAAAGAACTAAGAATAAGCTTTTGTATTTTTAAAAAGAACATTTTTATAATATTTGATACCTTAGTAAATCTTTAAAATAAGTCAATATTCTTATTGATATCGGAAAAAAGGTCAAATGTATTAAAAAAATCCTGCAACCATTATTATAACAATTAGATAGAATTCAAATTAATTTATAATGTTACAAATAGATAATAATTGCAGTTACACAAATTTTTTATCCACTTTTAATTTATTTAACAGCTTCATACAAAGAATTTTTGAAATAAGCAGGATTTTTAATTTAATTTTTTGTATACTGTAATACAAAATATATGTGAAACATTTGACATATATAAGCTTATAAAATATATGGGGGGAATGTTGATTTCTGTACAAAAATGCATTCTAATCTCTTGCAATAACAAAGGATAAAAGAATATTGTTTTATAGTACATGTGCTGATAGAATAAATAATGCGTGTTCGAATAAATGCTCAGTAAAGAAAAATATCTATCTTCTTTGAAACAAAATTTGTATTTTAAAGAATCTTGTGATCAAAATGAAATTTATTATTTATATAGTACTTTAGAAATATAACATTCTAAAAATTTAATATAAAAATGATTGAATTTCTTTGATATTAAACGAACATCTTTTTAAATATACTGCCTGTAGTATTTTTAATGCAAAAGTTATGATGTTCCTTTTTATAATGTAATAGACTTAATTAAAAGTTACTTTGAAATAAAAACAAACTAAAACTAACGAGTTTGTTTTTATTAAAAGAAATTTAAAATTTATTTTAGGAATTTTTCCATTCAGCTTTTGAAATATTAAAGGTTGATAAAAGTATGTAGTTTGTTTATTTGAATAAATAAAGCCTCTTTCGTTAG